>JAPXVT010000008.1:3493936-3505323 GCA_029823135.1 Acanthurus reversus | reverse complement strand
GTTTGGTTAAGGCATAAACTGGTTAAGGTTTAGTTAAGGCATAAACTGGTTAGGGTTTGGTTAAGGCATAAACTGGTTAAGGTTTGGTTAAGGCATAAACTGGTTAGGGTTTGGTTAAGGCATAAACTGGTTAGGGTTTGGTTAAGGCATAAACTGGTTAAGGTTTAGCTAAGGCATAAACTGGTGAAGGTTTGGTTAAGGCATAAACTGGTTAAGGTTTAGTTAAGGCATAAACTGGTTAGGGTTTGGTTAAGGCATAAACTGGTGAAGGTATGGTTAAGGAATAAACTCGTTAGGGTTTGGTTAAGGCATAAACTGGTGAAGGTTTGGTTAAGGCATAAACTGGTGAAGGTTTAGTTAAGGCATAAACTGGTGAAGGTTTGGTTAAGGCATAAACTGGTTAGGGTTTGGTTAAGGCATAAACTGGTTAGGGTTAGTGTCCCGCATGGACTCACAATCTGCAGCTTGATGGTCTTGCCGTCCAGTTCAATGGTGCGGATTTTGAAGTCCACTCCGATGGTGCTGATGTAGCTCTCTGTGTAGGTGTCGTCCTGCAGAGAGGGAGACAGATTACATGTGCAGGAACAGAGACGTTCAGAGGACCGATCCACGCTGCAAACACACAACTGACTTTCTGTGACCAAACGTTATGACAAGGAGCGGCTGTGTGACCTGCACTTGGTTTGAAAACATGTATTTTTTGTTTAAAATCATCTTCATCCATCATGTTAAAGCCTGTGACGGTGGCTGAAGACGAGAGCGCGCTGAGCCGCAGCAGAGGCGACACACTCATTCTTACATATACTTTGAGAACTTGGACCCAAACCACGCTGGACCCTGTTTACATGAGTCAGCTGTTTGTCATGGTGGGTGTCAATAATGCACTTTAATGCTGACTGACACAAGTGTGTACTTCTGTACACAATGACCCTGCACCTGCACACTGAGTGCAAAAGATTTACCAACAGGAACAAATTCACAATAAACAAAATATGAATTTGCCTGACGGTGTTTATCTTTACTAATCTTCTATAGAAACATGATTTTACCAATATCTGAAATTACTTAAAGGTGGAGTCAGCAGGATTTTCCTAAAAAATAAAATACAGACTTATCCAAAAGTGATGCTGCTCACTCATCACCTCTGGGCCTCTGCACATGTGTGATGGTGACTGTGTCTGCAGAGCTCCGCCCTCTGCCTGGACTTGGATGTTTTGGTTGACAGCACACAGGGGAGGCTGAGAGCAGCTAAAAAATAGCGACCGGACGCCATTCAGACCGGAGAAAATGATGGATGTGGTTGCAGCGGCAAAGAAAAGGAAAAATAGCCCTTGTGAAGAGAAACAAGCAGATAAAGTTCGTTCCAGAACGAGAGCGAATCTCAGTTTGGCTTTCAGACGCTTTCGAGCACTGAGGAAGAGGCTGGGGATGAAGAGCGACGCAGACTTGACCTGCTTTCTGTTGGACAGGTAGGTGACAAACACTGACAGTTAGCTTGTGCTAGCTTGTTAAATTAGCAACTATGCCATTAAAACAAATGTAATATTCCTACAAAGTTTGCTGTGTAGGTACAAGCAGTATAAGTACATGCTATGATACTTTTGGTTACGCTGAACGTGGGAGAAGAGGCCTAATTTGAAAGTTGTGTTTACAAGCTGCAACAAACAAATGCTGCTGACTTTGACTTTAATTGTGATGATCACGTCAAAAACAAACAAACAAAAAAACCCGATAATGTGACAGTCCAAGTTCAGACATTATTTCAGAAACACTCTGCTGAACTTTCAGATTTTAGATCAAGCTGTCGTTGTCAGGTCTTTTTGAACAACCCACAGCAGCTTTAAAAGCTTTAACTTGTGACCTTCATGTCTGTTAGTGGATTCAATGAGACGCCTCGATTAAAACACCAAAATGTTTCTGTGTGACAGTCAGCCTCATAAGTAATCTCAAACTAACACATGAAAATAAATCGCTAAAAACAAAGCAAATATTTACCATCGCTCATTTTGTGCAGCACACATACAGCTGTAAAGTTAATCAAGTGACGGTTTTCATTATATCTGGTTATAAGAGGAGCTGTAGCCATTAGCAAAATATTTATCAGTAACACAGTTCAGACAGAAAACATATAAATGCATTGCTCTGTGTTCAAACGATGCTCCTAAATTTTCAGTGTGTAGCGGCAGAGCTTCTAGCGAAATAAGTCATTAAGGTGAAGAAAACACATTTGAGACGGTGAGACAGAACTACTCACAGCAAAGCGCAGCAGAAGACAAGACTTTCCCACTCCAGAGTCTCCGATGAGCAGGAGCTTGAACAGATAGTCACTGAAAAACAAACAGAACACGTGAGAACACAGCAGATCCACCGGCCTCCTACACCTGAGAGACGGACAAATGAATCGGCATCATACATGTATATATGTGTATATACATGTCAACCAAGCTCAAGCATAGTAGGGCTGTGCGAAAAAAATTGATATGGCAATAAATTGCCATATTCATTTTGGTGATATCTGTATCATACGGTGACAACTGTATCGTGATATGTATTGTGAAGTTCTTGTCAAAACCCAACCTTAAAGTTCAATGACACAAATGAACACGTATGCACTTTATTCCCATACTTTCAGTTGCAGCGTGTCCAGTTAAAGTGTAAGAGTGTACTTAAATTTCATTTTTCATTTTGATGTTATGGAAGCTACATCAGTGTGTTTGGTCATTTTCCAATTCCACTCAAATAAATTGGAGCGGAAATTTCTAACTAAATTGTTTTGACTCAATTTGTCAAATTATCAACATAATGAGATTTGATGTATGAAGACGACCCAGATCATACACAGTACCTTGCATCTGGTTTTACATTTCCAGTGAACTATGTGGAATATCGCAATATGCATCGTATTGCGATGTGTCATAAAAGAATTGTATCGTGACGTGAAGCTCTTGCCCAGCTCTAACGTAAAGTTGCTGCTTTCTCAGTCTTGCTCTTCAGTCTAATTTGCATAATTAATATGGAATTTACATTTCAATGTGATCGTTTTTATGATTTTTATTAATGATTTATTAATGATTTTTTCAATTAATACGGTATTATTGTTTATGTTTGCTCTTATTTATTCTGTTTTTGTTTTTTTTGCTGTTGTTGCTGTTATGCTCGGACCTGAAGGGGAGGGTGGGAGTGGGAGGGTGGTGTGGGGGTTCTCGGGGGGTTCTGGGAAGGTCTAAGGGTGGGGGTTTCTGTTTGGGCATCTGTGTGATCATATGTTGACGTACTGTTTAATGATCCTGTCCTTTGTTTGTTATATCATCATAAAAAACAATGAAGATTATGTTAAAAAGCCACAGCTGGAACCGGCCCGTTACAGAAGTTCTGTCAGGATGTGCTTCGGGTTTCACAAACAGGCTCCTTGTGCAGCACAACCCTCACACACTGCAGAGGACGCTGGGCAGCAGCGGCGTCCAGTTTCTAATAAATAAATTACATAGCATCAGGTCGGCGCTCAGACTTAAACATTTCACTGTAGGCAGAATCAGAGGCTGATGGCCATAAAATCATCTGAGGTGCTAACACCCGCAGGCCGAGGACAAAATCTACCAAAGTTCATCACCGTCACTTTAGTCCATTCAAACACAGCCGAACCAGCCCTGAAGGCAACCAGCTCACGACATTTTCAGCTTTCGTGTTGCAAATGCTAAAATAATAATACAAATAATGACTCAAAAAACAAACAGGCCAAAAAATAAGTAAATAAATACAAATAAAATTAAAATTTAAAAAAAAAATCCAAAAGCTTTTTCTGTGGAGCTTTCAACTATACCTCACGGTCCTCATCATCAGGTGCAGGCTCCAGAAAGAGCTAAGGGGTACACAGAGCAAAGACTTTCTCCAGTGACTCTTTGCAGATGAAAAATGAAGTTTCATTCTTAATTTGTGTTCAAATAAATCACCAGACAGCAACTCTGGGGCAAACTAAACAAACTATACAGAAGTCGCACAGAGAGTGGGAAGAATTGGACGGTTAAAAGGGCTCAATTAGTGCACTGGTGGCCGAGGCCTTCCAGCAGGTTATCATAGCGCTGCACATGATTTAAAACCATCTGATTTAAAGGGACATGCCAACTTTTTTTTTCATTTTTGTTATCTGTCTCTCTCCTGAGTTCCACACAAGAAGATAGATCCCATTCTTCTGACTATACGTGCAGTAACAAGGAAGAGACCAAGAGTCCAAAAATAACATAACGTGGTAAATAAACAAGTCACAACAAGCACACAGGACCGTTTAGAGTTGTTGAAAGTTTATCTGATGACTTTAGGTGGAGGCAGGCTAGCACTTCCCATTGACTACCAGTGTTTGAGCTAAGCTAATTAGCCGTGGGTGAGCTCTGCCTGTCTCTTCCTTGTTACTGCACGCACAGTCGAAACAATGGGATCTATCTTCTTGTCTGGAACTTAGAAGGGATGAAAATAACAACAACAAAAAAAAGTTGGCGTATCCTTTAAAGGTAGAAATAAATACATTTCAGTGAAGTGCAGTCATAGAAACAGCACTGGTGTGTTAAAGTCTCAGCGGTGAATCTGTCTGTCTCTCAGCACACAGCACTGACACCAGCTCAGAGGGAATTTCTGTACACCATCGCAGCGTCATACAGCACCACACTCGTCCGCAACCTCATCACTCAGCACTACATGAACGTGCTGCACAGGTGTATACTGACAGGTGAGGAACAAATGTCTGTTAAATTATGGAGGGCCACCCCAGGTTGCTCAGTCGGTAGAGCAGGCGCCCCATTTACACAGGCTGTGTCCTTGTTGCACCGGCCACAGGTTCGATTCCATCCTGTGACCCTTTGCTGTGATTCATTCCCTCTCTCTCCCCTGTTTCCTGTCCATTCTTCAGCTGTCCTGACAGAAAATAAAGGCACAAAAGCTCCCAAAAATATCTATTTAAAAAAAATTTCGGAAAACAACTTATCACTTGAAGAAAACTCCGAAAATGAAACTCTGAAACTTGTTTTATTTCATCATATTGAGAGCAAAGTTTTATGACCACGCTGTTTGGTTCTGTTTGTCGGCTGGAACCCTGAAGGAGACGACCTCGTTCAGACTTCTGTTGCCTTCCCAGAAACTAATGACAATGATAAACATCCATCAGAAATTCCTTCCAGGGAAAAAAACAAAGAGAAGATAAACGCTAGTGCAAAGAATCCTGGGAAATCCTTTCTTCCAAAAATCCTCAACAAACAAGCCAGGTGAGTCAATTTCAACAGATATTTACATACAGGAACGCGGCTGAAAGGAGATAACAAAGAAATCTTTTTAAGTTTGATTATGCATCCTTTTGTAGAAAAAAGCTGATCACTTTAATCACTGTTCTGACATTGTTCATATTTTTGCCGTCTGATGGCTGAAATTAAATTGTCATTAAAACAGCAAATAAACATTTAATAGCACATGTTAAACTCTCACCTCAATGCTGCAGACTTTCCAACACATCAGCATCAAAACAGAGAAAAATAAGGAAATGCACGACATCACGCTAAGAAGTCCAAGAAGTAAGTCAATGAAATGTTCATGACTAGTTTTTCCTTTGTCTCTAATTTTGTAGAACAATGTCTGTAACATCTGTGATCATGTATCTAGAATATATAAACTATTGTTCAGGACATTTCATGCCTCATAATCAGAGACAGGTATTTTACGTGTCTCAAACCTTTCACTATTCATGTTAACTTTGTAAATGCTGTTTGTGCTGCCAAGAGACAAACTGTTGGAGGAGGAAGAGGAGGATGAAGGAGGGGAGGACTCTCTGAGTGATCGTCTGAGCTTGCTCTCTGTGGGAGAATGGGACGACGATGCTTTCTCACATTTATCCTGAAAATAACATTGATTTGATTTTTCTTACCATTTCTTCCTGTTGTTGGACATAAAGAAGCAAAGTGCAGAAAAAAGAGCTAAAACACATCCTGGTTTGTAGCAGCTCCGCCTGTCATTTCAGGCTTTAGTGCCCCCCAGTGGCAGCACAAGAAAACAACAACTTGAACTTCATTTCTAGGACATCAGTGATTTTACTTTTCTGAAAATAACTAGGAATTAAAATTCCTTAGACTGCTAATACTAATAAGACTGTTTCCTATTCTGTATAGTCCATGTGCTTAATTTAACCTTGAATTCAGACAAAAATGAATTTACAAAATGAGGAGTCTTCTTTGTAATATCTCGTGGGTAAATAAAAGTGTTTGCAGCAGTTATGTTCAGGAGTAACTTTCTATTTAAGCTCATTTTAATCACTTTCAGTCACCCCCCAAAAATCTGGTGTGCACACAAAGCAAAACTCTGGAGAAGGTTTGATATTCTGATGGATAACTGCCATCTGTGTAATTTTGACAGAAAATGCACCTTTTAAGTTGTAAAAATTGGGACTTTTGAGATTTATTGTACAATTACCAAAAATGAAAAATGCATTACCACAATTACCACAAAGAACAAAAACAGTTACAAGAAAATATCTGGAATAACTTCTCTGCCACCTCACACACAGTATCATCCATAATGCATGTGCATGCATTCATATTGAGCTACATAAATGTTTTACATCAGATGAAGTATCATTATTTCCAGTTTGATTTAAGACAAAACAACAGCTGAAGTGAAATCAGATCTTTATTGTGGGGAAGAACTGAATGAAAGAAGGCCGACTACATGGAGCTAAAGGCCTGACGGTTGCATTTAGGACATGATGAGGGCGAAAAGAACGAACAAAACAAAACAAAAATGGCACCAAATATTTCTCTTGATAACAAACACGTGACATTATTGCATTCTCTACAGTTACCAGATGACAGCTTGGATACAAGCAAATGCTGATGACATATAAACAATATAATACACAGGTCTTTTAGAGTTAACTCACTGAACAGTTTGTTACAGCATTAAGATGGTGATGACTGCAGGGGACTGCTGCCTCCTGGTGGAAAGGAATGAAATGACATACTGTGTCGCGTTAACCCCTCTCCTCCTCCTTTAAGATTTCTTGTACTCGATTCTCTCCACCTTGACGTCATCGCCGATCAGCTGATACACGTACGTCACCACCGTTGACGCCTGGATGTCCATTAATACAAAAGAGGGGATGATGTTACTGTGAAGAGAGAACACACGTGTTTTCAGTCACGGCTTGTCCTGCACTCTTGCCCGCTGCCTGGTTGTGATTATGGTCAGTCTGCTTCTACTGCTACACCTGTACACCTGTACACCTGTACACCTGTACTATATGTCACGCTGGAGAAGATCATCAGCTGCTTTGAAAATCTTAGTGTCTCTTTTCAGACAGTCCATTTGTTTTGACAGATTTCTTAAAATTCTGACTTGGTCAAAGCTGAGGTCTGCAATGTCTGACAATCAAGCTAGCTGAAGCATGAGACTCTTAAGGAAGCAACTCCACTGCCCCCCTCCCCTCCCTGTTTTTGCTCCGGCTCGAGTTTTAATTTGTTTGTTGTCTCTCTCTCTTTAAGTCCAGTTTGCAGCAAAGATTCCCGATGAGACCAAACGGTTGCAGGGAAAGTTGCAGCGGTGTAAACTGGTCTGTCTCAGCTCAACTCAAGCCGGCTGACGGTGTCGCCTGCAGCTCAGCTTGTCAAGTCGCCAGAAGCTAGCTTGGTGACTCGTAGCGATGTCACCTGTTCCTAAGAGGCACAGCATATAGCAGCCAATAGCAACACATGCTCTAAGTCCCATCACAGTCTGAATAAAGAGAAAAGGAGAGGTGCAGAGGTCTGGAGTTTTTTCAGACCACCTGAATTACAATTCACTGAAAGGTTATTATGGGATTTTTGCCCAAAATAAACTGCCTACCCCAGCTTTAAATGTAATTTTTTAGATAAGGAAAACAAAATATTCATTATCTCCTCTGTGCAAAATGCAAAAACATGACAGGAAGGTGCACTTTGTCTATCTGGATCCAGGCTACATGCGTATGTGCAACAAATATTTTTTTCATTTGAACATCTATGTCAGAATTGGTCCCCTTTTCCAGCCTTTGTGGGTTTCATCAGTTCAAACAACTCCTACCTTTCCAGTGCGCTGTAGGCTCCCGTGGCTGAGCCGGGGTTGATGTAAAACTTGTTTTCATTCTCAAATGCCTCAAACTTGTGTGTGTGCCCAGAAATGAGGATGTCGACATCCAGCTGCCTCTGCAGCAGCCCCAGACTAGCCATGTCACCCCAAGGGATCACCTGGTGGCCGTGGATGAGACCGATCTTAAACTGGCCAACTGTGACAACCTTCTGCTCCGGGTAGTTCAGGTTCTGGGAACATGTGAGAAGGACAAACAGTGCTATTCTCTTAAAAATACACCTGCTAGTTACCTGCCGCTAAAAACTGCAATGTGCACAGGTTTAAACAGGCACAACAAACAGAGAAATCAGCTGTGTTTTTACTGTAGAAGAGGACGTCAGTTGTTCAATGCGGTGGCTTCTAAAAACAGTGAACTCAGCAGGTGAAACTTAAATTGCAAGGAGGGAGCAATTAGTGTTTCATTACACTTCCATTAATCTTCAGTAGCATCACAGGATCCATTTCCTTCTTCCTTGCAATTAATTAAATATTCAGTCGTATGAATTAGGTCTTTTTTTTCCCCCATCTGTTCAAAACCTGTAAAATAAAACTCCTGCTGGACTTTGAAGAACAACGTCATGTCCCCAACATGTTGTTAATTAAATGCTTAACAAGAGGCTGGAGTCTTAATTTTTCACCCACACTGACAGCTAAATCAATTTCATTGAATTAATCAATCCCTTACCCTGAATGAAGAGACTGGATCTGTCTTGTTCTATTTTTATCGGGGGAAGTAAAGTGTAGGGCACTGTGTAGGAGTCCTCTAGATCCTTTTATTGCTTTCCACAAACACACACACAGACAAACACACACAGACCTCGTCAAAGTCTCCTCGGACTATGTGGACGTCTCCAGCAAGGGTCTTCAGGTAGTCATAGCTCTCCTTGGTGCAGAGGTTTCCTGTGCAGAGGATGTGCTGGATCTTCCCCGGAACCAACAGCTTCTTGAACTTGGCTGGCAGGGTGTTGCATCGGTGGGGGATGTGTAAGTCACCTAACACCAGGACCAACTGACAGCATCGCGCGCGCGTGCGCACACACACACACACACACACGCACAAACACACACAAACACACACACACACACACACACACAGACGTTAGTTAATCACCGATGGGTAAGGCTGTTTGATGTAGCACCTGAACTTTGGAAAAAAAAGTGGGTCAAGGTTAGAGCCCTGCAGGCTGCTGTAGGTCAAGATGCAAACAGAACCACTGAGCACCTCAGTTAGTTAATATTAAGTCACGTGTCATGAATCTTGTTTAAAACCAGAAAATAATGTCAAGGTTTATGTTACTTATGTTATTATTGCAAATGAAAAACCAACTCCAGATAAATTCTGTACACTAAATAAAACAGCTTTATTCATAAAGCTTTAACTTGTAAATAAGCAATATTTGTAAGTAACAAGCTTAAGTGTCTGAATTCAAACTGTATCATGTTATTTCTTGCTTTAAAAAAAACAGTACATGGCTGAAAACTATGAATTAAATCAACACAGCTGGAGTTCAGACACTCAGAAAGAGATGAAGGACATAAGAGCAAGATAATCGATGCAAAACCAGAGTCAATAAAAATGAAACATCAACAAACTTGAAGGTTCATAACAAAGAAGAATCCATAAATATGTGTATAATTCCACTGTTCAGCTGAGAGATACTGTAAATGTTTGTCATGGTGCCATGTTACTACTGCAGTGAAAAATAAAGTCACATCAAGGCTCTGTCCTTAACCAAATATCAGTTTAGCTGATGAAACAGTACGTACAACCGTTACTAATGAACAAAAATAAGTTTGTAATTAGAGTGACCGACAGAGAACTTGATCTTGATTGGATTTCCTCATCAAGGAAAGGCTAAAAATCATCCAGCTTGTTAGTTCTGAAGAGGAAAGCCTCAGTTCCTGTCCCTCTTTCTGTTTTTAAAGTACCTGAGTCACTAGAAAGGATTCCCCAAAGAGGGATCACTTTAACTAATGAAACATCGTCAGGATCATGACCATAGAGCTTTACTCAGTCACTGTTAATGTCCACACTAGATATTTTAATCTAATGCAGGAGTTTCAAGTTGCCTGCTCTAATGTTATTCTAGACTTTGTACTAATAAGTAATAAGCACTTTCTTCTTTAGGATGACAGCAGAGAGAAAATGTAATTAAAGCATCATAGCCTGCCGGGCACCAGATCGCTGCACTGCAGATGCTGAGTTAGCAGCAGCTGGCTGCTTTGAAATGCAGAAACATCAGACCTCCACAGCTGTGCAATCCCCCTCCCATGTTAGTGTGGCAGGCAGCAGAGTGAGCAGAAAACAGGGATCCATCACAGAGCGAGGGCACTTACCCGGTGAGCAGCCTCGTTGATTGGAGACAGGTAAGGAGGGGTGGGAGGAGGAGAGTGAGTGAGATACAGAAAAAAGGCAGGATGTGCATGGAGAGGAGGACACAAGGCATAATCACAGACAAAAAAAGACAAAAAGAGTTGGGACAAGAAGGGAAAACTGAAATTAGAAATTAAAAGTGAATGGATTAGGTAGGCAGATATTAATCATTCAAAAACAAAAGAGAAAAATTAAACGACAACGTGGTTAAATTAATTGTTAATGCTTGGTGGTTAGTGATAATGATAAAGCAAATGTTCAGTATTGGCCTTACTGACACTGTGAGTAAATACTTGATGATGTGATGAAGCAAATCACAGAGCTGACTGAAACCCGATTGTAATTAATCAACTCCACAGATTTAAACTGCACCTAAACCTGTTTTTGCAAATATCGTGCGCCAAATTGCAGCACAAGGTTCCGAGTAGGAAAAATAAAGACAGGGAATGAATTAATCATTTAAAAAGTAACGTATAGCTGTAGTACTAATTTTAAATTTTTATTTCGTGACTTATCTAAGGAAAAAATAAAAAGGTAAAAAAGAAGAAAAAAAAGAAGTTACATTTAGGGTAACTACTTACTGCTGCACAGGAGAAATGCCTCATGAGATAACGTAGCTGTTAGCTAACTGTTAGCCTAGCTAGCTAACTGTTTAGCAAATAAAAAGTAAAAAAGGTTGTGACAAACAGATGACAACATGGTTGATGATCAAACAAGACAAACCAAAAGATCACCGTGCAAACGAAAAGAGTGACTTTAAGGGTTCATGCGGTTTGTTGAACTGAATTTTGGGGGAATCAACTGTTCAACTGTCATGTGATCGTTTATCCATTCCGGGATGAAGCTTCACTTAAAACCCTGAAATTGAGACTGTGTGGACGCGCCGAAACCACAGTCT
>JAPXVT010000008.1:3389600-3400187 GCA_029823135.1 Acanthurus reversus | reverse complement strand
CGGGCCATCCCTGAGGCCAGCAGCAGAGGAGACACTGGCTTGTCAAACAGGAAGTGGTCATCAATGAGCTGCTGCTGCTCAGCCTCAGTCATGTTCTTCAGGGCGTAGTATTTCCCCTTAAGGTCTCCGGACAGGGAGGCCAAAGCTGTGGGAAGGAGAAAAAAGTTTGAGGACCATAAATCTCAACTGTCTGACACACAGTCATCCATATTGGGTCATCGTTGTCATGAGAGGGACTTCAGTCCATGTATCAGCGTCAGGGGGCAAAGTCAAGCTGACCTTTAGTGCACTGCATGATAATCTGTTGTCATATTTTGAGCTACCACTAGAGGGCACCCCTGTTACAGAAATGAGAGCAGCCAGCATCGCGCTGAAGCTGCTGGGCATCACTGTGCTTCAGGTTACAGCTTTCTACTCCACTGCTCTCAACAACACAGACCCGTGCAGCTGCAGCCACGTTTCCGTGTGTGTCAGTGACTCAGCCTGGACTGAAGCAAACGACCTGCACCGTCATTAACTAACGAGTGACGTGTACCTTCGATGGAGAGCTTCTCCACGGCGCGTCTCTCGCCTCTGCTGCAGTGAGGCGGCAGGCTGAAACCGCGGATGCTGCGGCCTGTTCGGACGCGGGAGCTCAGGACGTAGTTGGGGTCCAGATCGTCACCACCCTGAGGAAGACAACACACACACACACGTTAGCCTCTGTGCTCAGCTCCGAACAGTGAGCTATGCTCGCTGACAGGAGGCCGAGGTACCTTCAGGTTGGCGGGGTTGAGGTCGGTCTTGTGCTTGTCTGTGGGTTTGTATCCTCCATGTCTGTCCTCGATCACAGGGTCCAGCAGCTCTTTGAAGACCTCGTATGTCTCCTCGTCTCCGGCGACACAGCCCACCGTCATGATGAATGGGTGGCCTGCGTGCAAAGTCAACAGGGTCACAGAGGAGACAGTGTACAGAGGACAGACAAACTAACATCCTCACTAAGTCCATGTGTTGAGTGTCATTAGGTCTCAGGGTGGGACTGTAACTGTACCGGGATTATCAACCCCTGTCTGAATGACTCGATCTACGGTGAAGCCGCTGGGTGTAGCCTGCTCCCTCAGCCTCTTGTACATGTCCAGAGTTAACACCTTGGCCATGTGGTTGTTGTGCTGACTGAGGTCTGGAAACTCATCCTCAGCTGACAGCCACTTCAGCGTCAGCTTGGCCATACCCTCAGAACTAAACAGAAACACAATCTACAGGGTGAGGAAAGGCTGCGTCCCATTCTACTGTGACCGGGTTCACATGAAAACTCCTCTGAATGAGTCTCTCACACACACACACAGGTCAGCTGACAGATCAGTCTCTATCAGAGGCTGTGACGGGCAGCCGTGGCTTCTCACCGCTGCCCTGCACACATTATATAACACTGTTAATCTTCACGGTTAGCTGTAAAGCGTGCGGTAACGCTGTGATAACGGAGGCCCGTTCAGGGGAGGATGACGGGATCTAACTGATTCCGCTCTCCATATGTCTGAACGCTGCTCACTTTATCCCCTCGGCAAGGTCACAGTGCAAAAAGCCGTTAGTGCTCCTCTCGGGAACACGGAGCACCGAGCGCCGCTGCGGCCATTACACGCGCGCGCTCCATCAGGCGGAACAGATGGCGTTTGGGCCGAAAAGCCGCTTGGGTTTTTACCTGGGTTGTCAACCCCAGTCTGAATGACATCATCCAGAGTAAATCCGCTGGGTGTCTGTTTGCCCCTCAGCCGCTCGTACATGGCAGGAGTCAGGACCTTGGCCATATGATTGTTGTGCTTGCTCAGGTCCGGGTACTCCTGCTCCGGGGTGTACTTCATCTTCAGCTGGTTGTGAGTGTTACCGAACGGCATGGTTGATCCCTGCGCGGAGGATGGAGGAAGACACGGTGAAAAGCAGCGAAATGAGCCTCATGCACAGCGTGGACAGACAGAGTCTGCAGCCCATTGTTACGGACTGACAGTTCAGCTCAAGTGTCAAAATAACAGGCAGATAAACAATGAAATATTCTGTAGTAAACAAAGAAAGTAGAATGCGTTTGAACAGGTGCAGAAATTTGCATTAATTTCATTTCATTAAACCCATATCGCATCTTTTTTTTTAGATGATCTTATTAAAACTGACGTTACTCCAACATGAGTCCTTTGTGAAAAGCGGACATCAGGCTGGAGGAACGTTACTCTGCCGTCCAGCTGCCCTCTCATCGCTACAAATCAAAGATTTTCTGCCAGTGTGACGGGATTCTGAGCGGAACATTCTTCCTACCTGTTGTTTTCGGATTTGTGGACTACTACTACTACCAGTGGTCGACACAAAGATCCCTATTTTTCCGGCCGAGGAGCTCACAAACCGCCAGCAGCGTCCCGACAGCTCTCCGGTCACAGTGATGACTTCAGGTCGACATTTATAGGAGACCATCTCTCCTCCCATTGGTCAGTATTTGTAGTCCATTCATTTAATTGGACGCGCTGATGTCGCTGCTGTGTGGAGTGGGGATTCTTTCCATCCTGCATACACCGACTACACTACTAATTCAATGACTAATTACCTTTTTATGTGTCTTTCTGTGTTTTATTCATGGTGTCTCACTCGTTCAGAGAGCAGAAGGATATCTCATATTTGAGAGGAAATTCTGTGCGTCAACATCTTTCAAGTGTTCACTCTGTGAACCCAGTGAACCTCTGAATTTTCGGCGTCTGTAGGTAAAAAGAGTTGATGAAAGTGTACTGATTCGTTAAAAAAAAGTTTACTGATTCGTGAAACGTCCCTGCTTCCGGTGGTTTCTGCTCAACTTCCTCTGAAAACAACACCACGTGTGTGAGGAGTGGATGTTAGCTGTCCACATGCGCGTTCAGCGGCAGGGTTGGTAACATTACCGTTAGTAACGGTTCGTAGTTCGGGTTCATTTTAGACTCAGAAGCCAAAGAACGCCGCTTCTACAGAAGGTAAGACGAGAGTCGCCAACGGTTGTTTTTCTCGCTGAGCGTAACGGCTGCCGTAGCTAAAGTTAGCATGTTAGCTCGTTAGCAAGTCGAGCCGGCGCTGGAAACGAGGAAAATCAGTTGCATTCGTCGGCAAACTGCCCACAGATATTTTGCACTGTGAACTTACTGTGTGTTCAGAGATGAAAAATGTTGGAACTGCGAACAGCTTTTTCACTGTATCAAAACTACCACACAATAACTTATGCTAACGTTAGCTAAGTTAGCTAAATTCTCCTAGTGCCAAGTAATAAACTTCGGCTAACGTACAGCTAACGTCAGCGTCAGTTTGGATTCTATCGTCGCCAAGTCGGCGAACATTAACGTTAGTTAAGTTAGCGTCATTACAGAAGATTTGAGGGTGTTAAATTTATTTATATTTCATCAAATAAAATACAAACTCTCAAAGAGGACAATACAATCCGTAATACAGAGAAGCAGTAACAGTTTTGAACATAAACAACAATAGGGGAATGATGATAACATAAAGGCAAAGAAAATTAAATGCAAATTGCAGGCATACAGGTTCAACAAATAGAGCAGCGAAAAGTAGACTGTACAATAGCTAAGATTTAGAAAAGTAGGAGGCAAGAAATATTTAGGCTCAATTTTTTGGCTAACTTATTATTTAGCTTTTTAAGTGATGAGAAAAAGACCTTGAATTCGTTAATAAAACAAGAAAAGGAAGGTTTAGAATTTCTCCATTTAGCACAATGAATATGATATTTACCCAAGAGTATAATAACATTCACAATGTCAGAAACAGATAAGGTTGGATGCTCAAAATACAGGATAATATCGTATAATTTAAATGGCAGTACATCTTCAATTTTTAAGCAAATCCAACTTTTTATATCACACCAAAAAGAATGAGAAGTGGGACATAGAAAAAACAGATGTTCCAGAGTTTCATCATCATTACCACAAAAAGAGCATTTATCTACCTCATAACCAAATCTTTTCTTGAGAAAATCTGCCACTGGATAAATTTTGTTAATAACTTTAAAATGTGTTTCTTTGACTTTAGGTAAAACAGGCCACTTAAGAAATTTTGAATGTGCCTTAACTAATGTATCTGAAGTAACAGAATCAGATCCATGCCATATGACTCTTCTGTCATAGTCATGAAATATTTTAGCTGACAGAGAACTAGTAATAAGTTTGTTGTTACATTTTTTATCATTCAAGTTGCAAAGACCCAACATTAACTTTGGCAAAACTGATGGAGAGTTATTGTACATCATAGAATTTTTTATCAATTGAATCAGAGGCAGTGGAATACTTTTACACAGCTTGGTAAAGTCACTTCTAGAACAGTTTAAGTTGTATTTTTCTGTAAAATCAGTGTAGCTTAATAAGTCCCCATTAACATTCATTAAATCAGTTACAAACATTATGCCCTTCCTAAACCAATCATTTTTAAAGACTGATTTTCGGTTTAATGTTATCACTCTGTTATTCCATAAGGTTGAATTATGGGGAGAAAAGTTGTGGGTAAATATCATTTTCCAGAAGTGCAGCATTTGCTTATGAAAATTAGATAACTTAACTGGGATCCTGTTTACATCAAAATCACATTTCAGGACAAAGTCCAAACCTCCCATTTTTTCAAACAAGGACCTGGGAATGTGGAACCACATGTAATCTGGCTGTGACAGGCAAGATTTTATCCAATTAATTCTAAAGGTACCAACCATAGATTCAAATTCAGGAGCTCTGATACCACCTTTGTCATAATCCTTCACTAATTGAGACCTTTTAATATAGTGAGTTTTATTTCTCCATAAAAATTGGAAAATAATTGTGTTTGCTTTTTTTAAGTTTTTTGAGGAGATGTAAAGGGAGTAACAAGGATAGATTAATTTAGAAATACCTTCAGCTTTAGATAGAACAGTTCTGCCAAAAATAGTAAGGTCTCTGGTTAACCAGTGGCTGAGTGACTTCTTCATGTCCAAAATACGTTTAGAAATATTGATGTCTTCTCTTCTGATTAAGTTTTTAGTTATCGTTATCCCTAAATATTTTACCTCTGATTTCACTCGAATTGAGGCAATAGAGGAGTCAGAGCTTGTATGAATAGGAAACAATTCACATTTCTTAATATTAAGTGATAATCCAGAAGCTTTAGAAAAGAATGAAATGATCTCGAGAGTTTTATCCACCATTGATTTATCTTTTAGGAAAATGGACGTATCGTCTGCAAATTGACTTATTTTAAACTCTTTGTCAAAAATTGTTATTCCTTGTATTTCCTTTGAATATTCTATTAGTAATGTTAACAGTTGAGTTGCCAAAATAAAAAGTTTTGGGGAAATAGGGCAACCCTGCCGAATTCCACGTAGCACTTTAAAACTCGGAGTCATTCCTGGGTTCAGAGAGACCATGCTACTAATATCAGTGTAAAGCATTTTAACAATGTCACAGAAATTATTCCCAAAACCTAAGAACTGCAAAGTTTTCAACAAAAAGGAATGTTCAATTGAGTCGAACGCCTTAAAGAAATCTAGAAACAGAACATAACTTTCAGTAGTGATATACTCCCTGTAGTCCACAAAATCAAGAATCAGTCTAGTATGGTTGTGTATGTTTCTGCCTTTCACAAAGGCAGACTGACATTCATCAATTAGTTTCGATAAACCCGTGTCCAGTCTCCTTGAGTAAACATGAGCAAGCAATTTGTAGTCGTTACAGAGTAGGGTAATGGGTCTCCAATTATCCAACAATAATTTATCCTTATTAGGTTTTGGAACTAAAGTAATAATACCCCTTTTCATGGTAGGGGACAGATGACCAGATGAAATGCATTGCAGAAGGGCATTATAGAGCAGTACTCTAATATCGTTCCAAAAATGGACATAAAACTCTACCGTCAACCCATCCAGACCTGGTGCCTTCCCCTTTGACATTCGCCCAATTGCTATATCCAACTCTTCAATTCTAAGCTTATCCTCCATTAGCTGTCTAAAATTCTCATCCATTGTTTTTTTGTATTCTTTGATCTTTTCAAGAAAAAGTTGACAATCTTCCTCTGAAAAGTTGGATTTATACAATTTGTCATAGAAATGTCTTATTTCTTCATTAATTTGGACTTGGTTGTCGGTGTTCACGTCATTAATAAGTAGCTTATTAATTTTCTTTTTAGTTTGCCTTTGTTTCTCAAGGCCAAAGAAATAAGAAGAATTTTTTTCACCCTCCTCGAGCCAACGAGCTCTTGAGCGAATAAATGCACCCCTAGCTTTTTCTATATAGAGGGAGTCTAATTGATTTTGTAGATTAGTTAGTTCACTTTGTTCCTCTAATGACAAATCTAATTTTTGACATAATCTATTCATGTCATTAATAATGTCTTTTTGTTTTTGCTTTTTTGCACTAGAGATGCATTTACTCATTTCAATAGCAGTTTCTTTGATTTTAAACTTGAACCATTCCCATTTACTCAAGGGTGACATTTCTAATTGATTGATTTCATGTAACAAGCTTTTGGTTTTGCAACAAAAATCCTTACTGTCTAGAAGGTTACTGTTAAACTTCCATGAAGAGTTAGGTATAGGTTTGGCCCCGCCTAACTGAAAAGAAATTAAAACAGCACAATGATCCGTTAGGGGTGAAACTGAAATATCACAATTCAGGGCCTGATTAATCAGATTGGTAGAGATTAACCAGAAGTCTAATCTTGAGCATTGACTATTATTAGCTGGATTAAACCATGTATATTGATGGGTATGAGGGTTTCTCATTCTCCAGAGATCAATTAAATTTCCCTTAGTGACAAATTCACTTATGATTTCCTCATATAAATAACTTTGTCCTCTTGGAGGGAGACGATCCATCCACAAGTCAGGAACCAAATTAAAGTCTCCTCCAGTTATGACTTTGTCAGTAGCATGAGTAACTTTCCAGCTCTCCAGAATCTTGATCAAGGAAGAATACAGTTGCTTGTTTTGTGATCTTGTATTATAACCATAAACACACACCAAAATATAGTGGACATCGTTAAACTCAATTGCCATTATTAACCAATGACCATTTATGTCACTTAAGTGATTGATTACATTCCCAGAAAATCTATTAAACAGGATCATAACTCCAGCCGAATGTGAAGTTCCGTGACTGAAAAAAATATTGTCACCCCATTGATTTTTCCAAAATTTAGTGTCAGCCTCCGTTGAATGAGTCTCTTGCAAAAAAATAATATGACTCTTCTGCTCTTTACAAAAAAGAAAAGTTGCCTTGCGTTTAACATTATTCTTTAAACCCCTAGTATTTAATGAAAAAAAAGATAACATCACTAAATAGCAAGTGTGCGCAGATAGAAAGATGCGCAGGGATGTGTAACAAGTATGTCCCTATCAACTGTCCATATTAACAATTATTGCAACGACCCTTAATTAACTGAACATTTCAAACACAGTACCTGATATGAACCTAAAGAAGCAATGTACGCTTGTTCAATTTGGATCCACCCGTTGGTTGTCAATGAGAGCGTAACCTTCCTTCAGGAAAGCTCTCTTGCCCTTCTTTCTGGCTTCCTGGACCAGTGGCCATAACTTGGAACGCGCTTCTCGGTCTTCTTTGGAGAAATCTTCTTTGAAGCGAATGTGCATCTCACTGCACACACGCGCATCCTTCGATCTTTTCCAGACTTCATCCCGTATGGTTCTCATCCCGAACTGGACGATGATAGCCCTCGGTGTGTTGTTGGAAGTGGCTGCGGTGTTGGGTTTGCCCAGGCGATGGACTGTATCCACGGTATCACGCAGCCTGTCAACAGACAGAGGCACAACTCTCGTGAGTATCCCGATGACGATTTCTCTTGTGTTTTCTCCCTCTTTTTCTGGTAGACCGGTCAGCCTCAGGTTCCATCTCCTTTTATAACGGGCCAAATCCTCCGTTGAATTTTTAAGCGTGTTGTTTTCTTTTTTGAGCTCCTCGATCTTTTTTGTAAGCAGGATTATATCTTGCTTGTTTTGTTTTGTGGCTGAAGTATTTTCTTCGATACGTTTATCAAGCCTTTTCAGTAGATCGGTTTGTTCATCAACTTTTTCAGTCAGAGCTCGGACTGCCTGGAGAATGGCGGCGCTAACGTCAGTTTTTTCGGTGTTGTTTCCTTTCATTTTCTTGCGGTTTGGGCTTTTCACTAGCGTGTGACTTTGATCTATCTTACTTGTTTTTGAAGAACTTTCTTCCATCTCGGTGTCATCACTGTCACCACATGCCCCTTGGGGATCAATTAAGTTGTAGTTGTGGTCGGACATGTTATCAGTTGGAGCTTCCACGGCGTCGTCCACGGTTGAGAGAAAAAGAGAACAAAAGCAGAAAATGAACGAAAAAGGCAGAAAAGTTCTCAGGATTGAGAAAATAGTCAAGGTTATGGGTCGTTGCGTCAAATTCCACTAATTAGGGATGAAACGACACTTTTTTAACAGAGCCTGCAAAAGGGCTGTCTATCACACCGCCATCTTGGATCCTCCCGAAATCACGTTGGTAGCACCGGTGCGAAAGCCTGTGTCGACGTCGCCGCTGTTGCCGGCGCTGCCGGGCGGCGCTGCAAGTACCGGTCCCATCCAAATGCAGTATAGTACCGTTTTAAATGCCTCAGTACCCCGGTACCAATTTAGTACCGGTATACCGAACAACCCTATCAAGGTGTAATGGCAGAGTGTGCTGGTGTGCCAATGGGAGCCTCCCTCATGATAACCAGTGAATGCTGCATGTACAAGAGTGATGTTAGTCAGCTTAAAAGTGTCTAGATAAGCTCAGGGCTCCAGTATAACCTCTCGAGACAGCCAAGTTTATGTTTGCCGCTGAAGGCTGCAATAAAGCCTCTGTTCATGGACAGTACCCGTACGCCTTTTCCCTCATTCTTCCAATGGAGTTGCCCGGACTGCTAGAAGCTTGTTACCAGCTAATAATGAGCCAAGACATATTAGTAATAAACAGCGTGCTCCTTACAATGACTCAGGGCCGACAGGCTATGGAAGGTAACACTTGGGGTTCGTCTGGGATTTACTTAGCTAAGGTAAGAAAGGGAAAAGAAGTCAATAATTACTGTGCAACAGAGGGAAATGTCAGCACTCGGAGATAATGCTAATAGCGGAGCTAACAGACATGCTAAGTTAACTCGCCCTAATGTCAGCACTAATCCCTTCATGTTGGATGTATTAGAGACTGTTTGAAAAATATGGACACTGTTTAACAAGCAGGGAGCAGGCTCGGTGATTGCAGAAACAGCACCAACCCTTTTGTGGCAAGCATGGAGCGAATGTTAGCCACCAGCAGAGGCCATTTACATGTCCTACAAGTTGACATGACATGGTTGCCCACGCCACCACCTTCAACATCCAGTAACCCTTTAATCAAGCTGACAACACACCGAAAGGCAACTTATGGTGTGTTTAAAGCTTTTCACCACAAAGACTGTACACGTTCTGAGAATAAGACATCCACGCCAGCTGCGGCCTTACAATATAATGAGGAAAATAGCCTCATTTGAACTCCCGCTCCCCATGCCGGTGGCCAGCCAATTAACGCTTTCATCCCCATGAACTGTAACTGCTGTGCAGCCAAAAACACCCTCCCTTAGCCGGCTGTACTCCCTATTACACAATGCATGCCCCAATCTGTGAGACCTAGCTATGGAGAACAACCCACTTCTGCAGCACTGTGCTACATCATGATACAGACCCTCAAATTGGTAGGGAGCCTTATTAATGTGAATACGGCCAGCCTAATGTAAGGAGAGCCAGATCTGCACCACATCACTGTACCTTTCACACTGTGCATGAAGATGATTTTGTAGACAGTAATGATGATGAGTTACATGGACAGAGAAAGAGAATCCCCACACTGCAACCAGGCAGTTTTGATGGATCAGGCTGATGGGAAGACTTTATCAGTTTAAAAACTGTGCAAAAGCTAACCACTAGTCAGAGAAAACCATGGTTGTGCAACTCAGATTCAGCTTGCCTGGTGCAGCCGTCGCCATCGTCCATAAAAACCTCAGATCCACTCGAAGGAGTTATCAGAGGATTGTAGATGAAACTGAGGCTGCCTACGGACCCTGCTTAGAGCATGTAGCAGCCATTGGTACTGAACTGAGGCAGAGAGTGAGAGAACCAGGTGAGGCCCTACACAGTTTAAGAGATGACATCAACGAAAAAATTTCTATCGTGTATGCTGATCGCACTGAGATGGAGCAGGAGGCCATCAGTGTGGAGCTCTTTACCAACGCTCTGGCTGATGCTGAGGTGGTTCAAAAGCTGTTGAAGGAACACCCACACACTTGCTAAAGCTTATGAAATAGTGCACTGCTATGAGACAACCAGATGGGCTGCCAGAGCAGTCACACGACTAATGCAGCCAAGCATACGCAGCACAGCAGAATGACACCAAACTGCAACTGTACGTGACAATGCAAACAGACAATGCAAACACTCCAGCAGGTGGGGAGCCAGTGGGGGTAGTCATGGGGCCGACTGACCCAGCAGAGAGGGCGCCAAAATCTCACCACCAGTGGTGGCAAAGAATAATAAAAATGCGAAAATGAACTGGACTGAGTTCACCCGTCGTAATTGCTCTTGTGAGGGAC
>JAPXVT010000008.1:3288846-3301182 GCA_029823135.1 Acanthurus reversus | reverse complement strand
TGGTGTTTTTTTCCTGATTTTAAAGGCTGCATTACAGTAAAGTGATGTAATTTTCTCAACTTATTTCAACATCAGTCAGTTCTACTCACCTTTACCCACTCAGTCACTATATCTCCATTACTAATGATTATTGATCAAAAATGGAATAGTGTTACTATTTTTTAAAGTACCAATAGTCATCAGAGAGGGAATTTACTAAATAAAAAATTTAATGTTCGATTCTGTCTCCCATTTCTAGCATTAATGAAGTCCTTTTGAGGAAATCGATTTCAAGACATCGTTTTAATTAAGATGTAGCCTAAAAATACTGCAATATACTTTTCAGCCCATATCGCCCAGCTCCAGCTGCAACAGAAAGCTCCTGTAAGGGTCTTCAAAGCAGACCTGGCAGTCACAGAAATTATTATATAAATCTGATGAAATGAAAAAAGTAGCCAAATTCACTAAAGACAGATAAGACGGTAAACCCACCTGATAAGAGCCTGATGTGGTTTTGTTGCTGGCATTGGAACTGGCCACCACATGACCTGCGGCACTGGGGTTCGTGCTCGCAGTCACTGTATCAGCTTTGACTGTGACCTTGGGATGGACGACACTAGGCTTCTCTTTTGCATCCTTTTTAGAAATGCTAGCGTGACTTAGATCATCTTCCCAGGATCCAATGGTGGCGGCGAGGTTGGCCAGTCTGCCTCTCCTCCCCAGTGGAGTTCCTGAGGACATAGTGGGGGTGGTGGCTGGTGGAACCTCAGTTGGTCTCCCCAACAGAGGCAAGGGGGTGTAGTCTGAATCTTCTTTGGAGGTATCTGAAAAGGTGTTAACATGTTTGATCTGGGCAGCAGACATTTCACAGGGTGGACCTCACACCCTTAACAATTAGCATTTGCACACAATGAATCCCTGAAACACAAAGTCAACAGCCAGTCTTGCAATGAAGTCACAAACCTTTTTCTGCAGCAACATGTGCAACACATTGTGGTCTTTTTTTATTTTTCAGAACAGACTCTTACCTTTAATGACGGGCATGACCAATGAAGAAGCTAACACTGACATTAGCTTGTTAGTTTTAAATTTCTCAGACAGTGAACTAACAGGTATCCAGAACGTCCTCAAATCCATCAGCATTATCGATGCCTGCAACTCA
The DNA here is from genome assembly GCA_029823135.1 of Acanthurus reversus. Taxonomy (NCBI): domain Eukaryota; kingdom Metazoa; phylum Chordata; class Actinopteri; order Acanthuriformes; family Acanthuridae; genus Acanthurus; species Acanthurus reversus. Next base: position 3,300,041 of record JAPXVT010000008.1, on the reverse strand, counting down.
CTGACACTACGTCTTTTCTTGTCTATAATATAATTACAAATAATATACAGTTTAGAGATGTGAATCTTCACTGGCCTCATGATTTGATTACAATTCACCTGTCAACGATTTGAAACGATTGCAAAAATATTTCTGATGCACGTTTAGTAGGAGTGAAACAATACATTCAAGCAACGATACGATGTGTATCATGATACATGGTTGGTGATACGATACAAGAACGATATGGGCTCATTTAGAGTTGATAATGATACCATTCATTGACTAAAAATTGATAAAGTAACTTTTTTTGCCAAAAATAAAGAAAAAGTCTGTTTCTGTGCAGTGGCAGAGGAGGTCAAACAGTGGAAAAGCTCGATACACTGAACTCCACAAACATTCAGTTCAAGACCTCGATTCAGTCTGTGTGGAGCACAAACGCTAACTGAGGACCTCTGGTTCTCCTGCTGCTTCCTGCCATCATCCACCGTTATCTGAAGAGACGCTGCTGACACAACACACATGAGCAGAATGAAGGAGAATGACCTGGAGTAACCTTGACAACTATTTACATTAGAACTGAGAAAAATACATCCACAGAACGTTTGACATGCTAAATACTAGGGCTGGCCCTGAACCTATTATTTTAAGGTATTTCTCAATGAAGGCAAACTACAAAAATGGACTCCATTTTACTTCTGCATGTATAAAAGTGTTTCTCATCACGTTATCTTGGGTTGTTCACTCATTAAACAGTGACAGTGTTATACTGTACAAACTGATTTTAAATACAAACTGTTTAAAGTCCTGTTGTTTTCGGTCATGAAAGAGCATTAATTAGACCTACAGTATTCCTAAATTTTAAACGTGTTCCTTGCAAGAACAAATGTTTTGAGGTTCGTTCGGTAACACCAACAAATGTCCAAAGCCTAAAAAACGGCACTGGAACCAGCCTTACTAAACACAAGACACTGATTTTTAGTATCAATAAATACCATAGAAATTTGTTGTGAAGTACAATTTTAGATCAATACAAGTAACACTAGTAGAGTGATTTGCTCTTAACCATCAATGTAGTTTGATTGTAGAAATGTAAACTCGTGCATCGATTGTTACAGCCCTGGATGCGAGACACGCTGTTGTCTTTGTGAGGAACGCTGAAGAAAGCCTTTGGCTGAAATGCGTCCATTTTTATCTGCTGCTGTGCATCAGTAAACAGTCTAAAAAAATCATTGGTGAGTGCCGATGACTTGCTGTCACTTTTTGGATTTTCGGGTCAGCACCCAATACACTGAAGAGATTTTTTTGAGTGAGCACGCCACTCTGTTTGTCTGTGTGAGTACCACAGCAGCAAATGTGAAATGTTTTCAGACTCAGGCACATCAGTAGGACACCTGCTGGTCATTTGAACCATTGATAGAGAGCAGCCAAACAAAAACATATCTATAACTTTGTTGTAGGAGATTTAAGATTAAAAACAGTGCGGGGGCTCAGAGTGTGTCTGACTTTCTCTTTAAATGTGGGTGTGATTCACAGCTCCCATCATGCAGTGACCATCAGGGCGCACATCGCTGACTAAGACGGTTCCTCAGTGCAGCTCTTCCTGCTGCCGGCTCCATCCTCATGCATGAAGCCTACAGCAAGTACTTGCTGTTCCTTTTTTTGTGCTCGGGTATCAAACACAACCCACCCCCTCCATTCATATTCACATCCCCCACAGCATTTGTCCCCAAACTCCCCATTGCCTCATATCACTGCCTTATTCTGCTGATACGAAGAACTGCAGCATCCCCAGGTGCTCAGCTTCAAGCCAGCTATTTGCATTTCAAAAGTTAACATCAGAAGTAGTTTTCTGCGTCTGTCCCTGTGGGGCTTTGACTTCTGAGACTCATCGGATGCCAGAAATAAAAGGCTGTTGGATCAGAACGGGAAGAAAGGCACATGCTGTCACTTTCGCTTCTCTCTCACACAGCAGCCTGCAGCCGTAGTTGTTGTCTGTCTCGTTCTTTGCAGTTTGGGACATTTCTGCTGGTTAAAAATCGATCTGACTCTGTATTGTTCTAAACGCAGTGATTCTTTGATTGACAGCCACGTTACCTGCATGGCCCTTCAGGGATCAAGTTCGTAATGTAAGAGGAACCTTTATCAAAATACTTTTTATTTTAAAGGATGTGTCATCTGTGTCATCTGCTTGTCATCAGTTTTAAGCTCATTTACAGCAGTGAGGGACGGCTAACTGAATGGGTTTGAAAAAGAAGCTAATGCTAACACTGATATGATGTACATTTTGATAAATAACTGATACATTATTCGCTGCAGCAGTGAAGTGTTATCTTTCTCTCTTGAAGAAGCCTTTCTGTTAACTTTAACATAAAACGTTAATTGGTTAAAATTTAAAGTGTTTAGTTGGTAGCTGATAACATTTCCTCTCAGAAAGGTGTGTATTTTATTAACAGATGATTTGATTTGTTGTATCTCATATAGAGTTACTGTGAACTATTTTACATACGCGGAAAAATCACGTTATAGGTCAAATTACTGGTCAGTAAATTTATCACTGAGTTGACAGAAAATTAAGAGGTAACTGTTTCAATAATTACTGTTTGATTTAGTCATTCTTTAAGCAAATGTAAAATGTTTCATGTGTGGGAATTTGATGTTGTTGTTTTTTTCTGTCTTATGTGCTAATAAGCTGAATATTTTAGATTTTGGATGATTGGTCTGAACTTGTTTTACTTTTCTGACATTCAGTAAACACACCAAACAATGAATGAATCAATTTATAGAGGAAGTCCTCAGGTCAATCTACGGTGAATAAAAGTGTTAATTATTGGCCTAATTAATTTTTGCTGGTGTTAATAAGAAAATAATAGCGTTATGTAAGTGTCTTTTGAAACGGTTGTTTCATTTAAGGAACAGCACCAAAAACACTCAGAATTTTCTTTACCTTTTGTCACATTGGGAGCACAGTATCAGTAAATCTCTTTGAAATGTAGATGAGCTCGGTATAATGTTGATTTAAATATTATTTCACTTTCTTTGGTGCTGCTCAGCTCAGCTTACCTGAAGCTGCAGTTCTCCGTCTCCTCCCGCACACGGCGTCCTGCCCTGCTGTCAGCTGATAGGCTGCAGGCTGGTTGCTGAGTCACATGGAGCCATCGGGGCTACAGCTCGTCCTCCGTCTGCCTTGTCTGCTCAGGGCGCTCTGCAGTTCGACTGTGGCTTTCTTCTCTTACACACTTGAACTGAATTGTGAAATCTTAGTTAAGGTCGACTCTGCTGTTTTCACCTGCAGCTTTTACACTGAGGTGTGCACGCTGGAACTTCCTCCTTAAGGATAAGAAGAATGTTGGTTCAGTCACACCCGAGAGTCGTTTAATGTGTGTTTCTCACAGATCCATGCAGCAAAATGTAACTTCAGTCGCTGATCTGGTCATTATTTAGTGGAGAGGGTGCTTGTAGTTTCAGTTGGGCATGCTCGCAGAGATTTATTAGGCAGCTTGCTACAAGTGCTGCCGAAGCGCCCAGTCATAATCCTCTTAAGTGTGTGCGTGTGTGTGTGTGCATGCATTTAAATTTAATACAAAGCAGTGAAAGTCTAGATGGACTGGGAAGGAGAGCATACAGTGTGTGTTTAGGGTCAATGTCAGAGGAGTGGATGCTAACCTGCCGTGTTCAGCTAATTGTGCAGATAATAATAGCATGTGTTTTATCCACTGCACCTGATGGTCTTCCTCTGTAATCGCCAAGGCTGATTCAGGATCTGATTATGTGCTATGACAGCTTTATGGTGGCACTAAGATGCTGATTTGTTTTTGGAGATATTGTAATCACGCTGAGGAATAGCTTGGCATTACCTTACTGTATTCATATTGCAACAGCAGTGAAGGACAAAAATTCAAACTTTCAAAGATAGCAAAGTTAAACATGACTAAAACTGCATATTTAAATTTCCTTAAAACTGTCAGGTTTCAGGATATTGGATTAAACTTGGATAAATCCATGTGATGCTCATAAATGCTTACTTAAATTCATATTAAGGATGCAACGCTATAATATTGAGGTTGACATATAATAAAAGAAAAGTGAAAACTGGTGGCAGCCACTCCTGTAATTGAAGTTTTCTGTGGGTTGCACTCAGAGTTTCCTCGCCTCAGATCTGTTGTTATCTTCAGACCGCACAGCTCACGAGCTTCAGATGTGGATTTGAACTGTCAGCAGGCAGAAGGTTTGATGTCTCTGGTTTGGTTTGTAGCTTTTATCACATCTGCCACAGTTCCTCTTTTTTTTCTTTAAGCATTTTAAATGATGACTTCTCAGTTTTTTTTAAAAGCACTTCGAAGTCCAAACTACATTTCACAAATTTTGCATTAAAATGTAACCGTTAATTCATCTTTTTCTGCTGAAACACCTTGCTGCTGCTCACACACGGCGAGAGCTTTACAAGCAGAGCAGATGGTTCAGTCTGACTTGCTCAAGGGCACCTTGAGTACAGTTGGACTAAAAGAACCATCGAGTCACAAACATGGACATAACCTTTTGTTAAAGCCAGTGTTGTTCTTCCACTCTGACCCGTGCATTGATTGTTAAGCGAGATGAACTGTAACTGTAACTGTAAGAGGCAGTAAGACCAGAGAAGGTCAGGACAATAAAACCGCTGAGGGTTACGTGTTCGCCAAGGCCACCAAACGTTAGAGGTGGGGAAAAAAAATCCATACTGCGTAATATCGCAACATTCTGCATGACGATATATTTACAGACACCAAGTATTGATTTTTTAAAAAATTATTATTATTGTTTGTTTATTTTTATTTTGTTTTATTTTATTTTATTTTTAAACATAAATTCTTAATAAATGTTGAAAATGCAAACTCAACTTTCTGGGTAATGGAATAATAAAAATCAGTTGATTTCTCAGTACACTAGATGGTGCTAAGTGCTCACTGTCTGGTGAGGTAATAAAAAATTTAATTTAAAAAAAATTTAAGTGAGATGAATAGACAGAAACCTTCATTTAATTAGATGAAATAAATGATGATGGTGACAAAGTTTTACCTCGGGAAAATGATTTGCAGTAGAAAAGGGAGAAAAAAAATCGCAGTATATGATATTGCAACACTGAACATATTAACACAATATTGAGATAATATTGTATTATGACTCAAGTATTATAATATCGTATCGTGGGGCGTCTGGTGATTCCTACCCCTACCAAACGTCCGATAATTTGGGAATCATCAATCCCAAATCCTGTCTCCAACATTGGACCGAACCTGAGCTTTGATTGGTCATAGCTAGGGCTGTTCAAAGATAAGTTTTTTTAAAATCGCACTTTTTTAAAATCACATTTTTAAAATCACATTTTTTATTATGTGTCAAAAATTTTATTATTTTAGACTCAGATTAGCACTTTATGTAATTTGATTTTTTTAACAAACATTTTGTTTTGTTGATCTACTTACAAGCACATCCGTGGTGGTGTGAGCCTGCGGTTTACTTTGGGTACATATTTGATTCTAAAATTACATTTAGTGCTAACCCAACACATTATTGCAAAAACATGTCATCGGCAGCGCGCTGTCTGACGGTTGACTAATTGATTTTAGTGTTGAGTTTCGATTTTGTGTTTTACATTTGAAATGTAACGCTGTTCCTCGTCTTTGTTCTTGTCACTGAATGTGTGATGAAGCTGTTTGTGTGTTGTCGTCTCGCACATGGTGTTACACTCATAAATATGTTGTTGCTGCCTCCACCGGTTTGGACTGAAGAGAAATGCTTTGCTGTACTTGCTGTGGTCGGAGCTTGTTTAAACGTCCTGCTGTCAGTGACATGTGCTCTGGTGGGCCACTGAGCTTTTTGAGCCCTGGGTCACTTTTTCTGTCTGTGTTACTTTGCTGCAGTTAAAACTTTAAGGTTTCAAAGTAAGTTCATTCATTTCAAAACTGTTTGTCAGTTTCAGTGAAAGTGATTGCTTTTAGCTCTGAAAGCTAGCTTCCCCTTTGAGAGTCAGACTTAGTCAAGTGTAGATGGATCCAAATTAATATGATTGATTTTCAACAGCAATAGTTAATGCATGTGTTAAAGTTGCATTTTTTGCATTTTTATTTTATTTGTCGCCTTTGTTTTGAACAATGCTGCAGCTGAGATGGTTTGAGTCGTGATAATAAGCCATTCTCACCTGATCTCCGTAGTGCCAAGTTATTAGAGATTTGACAACATGAAACAAAATGTCTCATGTTTGTGATAAACAGATGTTTCCTTTTCCCTGTGGATAGTTTTGAGAGCAGCAACTTTGACCCCTTATTTGACTTTTATTAAGTAAATGTAATTTTTTTTCTGTTGAGACTAAACAAGCACAGAAGTCATAAGATGTGTGCAATTGGATGGTGTGAATCTGTAAATGAGAACAAGCTTGTTTCTGTCACGATCTACAACATTTGAATGTACTTTAATGTTGAATGTTTTCATGAGGAAATCCATATCATGTTAATTACATACAGATTTTTTTTTCTGTGATATGCAGGCATACGACTATTTGGCCTTTGTCTGATCTAGAAACACAGTGTATAAAACTTTTTTAAACTTTAGCCATTGTAAAATAGAATTTTACATTATCTTGACGTAACTTTGCTTTGCCTGTTGTTAATCTGCAGGATGCGTGAGGACATGTCCACCATGGTGTGCGTGAAGGAGGAGGAGGACCCTGGGGAGAAGCTGTCCCAGGATGAGATCATCTCCAGGACCAAGCAGGTGATCCAGGGGCTGGAGGCCCTGAAGCAGGAGCACCACTCCATCCTGGAGGGCCTGCTCGGCACACTGCGCTGCCTGAAGCAGGACGAGGAGGGCGTCCTGGTGGAGGAGAAGTCCCACATGATCCGCAAGTCCCTGGAAATGCTGGAGCTTGGGCTGAGCGAGGCACAGGTATGTCGTCTGTTGTTTCTCAGAGTCTGTTAGTCATTGGTGCGTTATTATCAACTAAAATATTAGGCTTGTGTTGTGTAGAGTTGACCCTGAATCAAGCTAAATATAGCTACAATGACGCAATGTTGTTATATTATTTAAAATCAAATTAAATAAACAAAAAACAAAAATAAAATTTGACTGAAAAGATTTTTTTCAACATTTAGTTTTCTAAAGTTAAGTGAAAGGGACCTCTGTTGAGGACCATTTGTGTTCATAGAGAAATACATGTTATTGTTTATTGTACGCAGACCACATACATTTAATCAGACAGCAGCAGTTTGAATATTCAGAAAACGCCTGTAGATTTGCACATGAACTCTGGATTGATGCAGCAATTATCAGTCGACCAAATGATCCAAACAGAAAAATAAAAACAGCTCAGGAAAAAAAACATTTTGAATGCAGAGAAAGATGAAAAGTTTGCTTCATTATTCAGTCGGCAAACATCAGCTGATGAGTCACCGATGAGTCATTGTCGAAGCTTTCTGCCTCTCTGCAGCCTTTGACTATAAGGCGTACAATATACACTGCACCATGCAGACTCTAATCTCCACCTTGAGTTGTCCTGGGAAGCCTGCAGTTATGGTAAAGCACAGTGTTATTCATATTTTCCTGCCACAGCACCATAATGTCTTCATCACCCCAACTTGTCTAATTACACCCCTCCCATCCTTTCACTTCAGAGCATATGCTGTTAGCCGTGTGCGTTTCGCCGCAGTGCCTCACAGTAACATTAGTTTTCACATTTTTAGCTCTGGTGGGGAGAGCAGTCTCCAGGCAGTTTGACTTTACACTTTATGTCGTCACCTAATCTCTTCAAGTATCTCTTTGTGTTAGAAATGTTGGATTGATATAAAATACATTTAGTCTGTCATCAGTATTATGAAATGTTTTTTGCTTGAATATCTCAGGAAGTGTTTTCCAGAGCAGCCCAGTCAGTCTTCAGCTAGGTGTATTAAATATATTGTTTAGGGCCGTCAGACAATTAATTTTTTAAATCCTGATTAATTGCAGGAATTTAATAGTTAATTGTGATTAATTGCATTTTTATTGCATGTTTAAAATTGTATTATTTTGCATTTCACAGCAGTTTTTAAGTCCATATTAACAATGTAAAGCAATTCTTACCAGTGTAACTTGATTGGGAATCAAAAGCCAACTGGAGCTTTTGTCTGGTGCAGTCGCAAGAAAGAGATGGGCAAAAAAAACTGTTACTGCACACACAGTCCAAAGAATCGTTTCTATCTTCTTGTCTGGAACTCAGGAGGGAGGCAGAAAACGAGCCGTTCAGAAGCACATTGTTGTCTTTCTTCTAGGAAGCAGGAAACCGCTACAGCGGCCTGACTGAGGTTGCGTCAGTGGGACGAAACAGAAGCATGTGAATAATGTGATTTTAAAAAATTAACACATTAATTATGGCCTTTTAATTAATTGCGATTAAGGTGTTAATGCTGACAGCCCTAATATTGTTCTGAAGTTTTCTTAAACCCAAAAATGAGGCGATATAGTTTAAAGCCCTGTAAGGGTGATAGCTTGGTGATGCAGTTTATTGTCTCCCTAACCAACCCAATGACTGGCTCAGGCATTAAAGCAACGTGACATGTTTGGTGTCATTTAACTATAAAGCAACTCTGTGAATAAAGGAAACATGTCCCTCTCTGACCAGGTGATGATGGCGCTGTCCAGCCACCTGAGCTCAGTGGAGTCCGAGAAGCAGAAGCTCCGGGCTCAGGTACGCCGGCTCTGCCAGGAGAACCAGTGGCTGAGGGACGAGCTGGCCGGGACGCAGCAGAAACTACAGAAGAGCGAGCAGAGCGTGGCCCAGCTGGAGGAGGAGAAGAAGCACCTGGAGTTCATGAACCAGCTGAAGAAGTACGACGAGGACCTGTCCCCCTCTGTGAGTTCTCAGGGCTTCTACAGAGTGTGTGTGGGTTTTTTTTTTGTCTTTGTGTTTTATATGTTTGACTAGAAGATTCTAAAACTGTCGCCATGCTAACCACCATTATCACATTGCTTCAATAGAGTCTTACTTCCTGCTGTGCCTTCTCATCTACTGACTCCTTCTATTCTCTGCTTTTTACTACTTTCCCCACGTTTCTTATCAGCAGTAGAGCAAATTAAAAGTTATCAATATAAACAATCTCAAGTATTTTAGCACACCAAGAATACAGAATGATTGTATAAGCAGATACTTACATAGTTAGTATTGCTATTGTCTATTTTTAGAAACCACAGAGTCATTTCATTCATTGTTGTCTGTCTGTATTCCTTTTCCTCCTCCTCTCCCTCACCGCCCTCTCAGGAGGAGAAGGATTCTGACTCCAGTAAAGAGACTCTGGATGATCTCTTCCCAGATGACCAGGACGACCAAGCCCCAGGCAGTGAGTGTTTATCCTCCTTTTCTTTTTCTTCACATTTTCACAGCTGGACTCAGATATAAAAGTCGTTCCTGGCTTCAGGACACAGATGCAACAATAGATGCTGCTCTGCTCTCTGTGAAGTAGGTCTGTGACCAAAATTCAGAGAAAAATGAAGGCAAACGTCATCCAGAGATTGTGCTAATGGGTTTAAATTCTGAAAGATAGTTTTCTGAAATATACTGAGGAATGTTAAGGTAACTTCAGCTTTCACAACATTAATACTTTACAGTTAAAGGCTGCACAACTCTTCTGTTTGAATTTTCTTCAATTCTGAAAATGTCACTGTTGTAAAATTGATTCCTCCCCTGGGAACCAAAGTTCAGTCTTTGCACCAACATGCAATACACCAAAGTCTCCTCAGCAGATGTCCCCTGAGTCAGAATATATTACATGATATGTGGTGATGAGTTTATCCTGCATGCATAGCTTTTCTGCTCTCCATCAATCTGTCCCTTCCTCACTCGACTGCTCTCTCTCTCTCTCTCTCTCTCTCTCTCTGTCACATGCTCACCCCAGTTCTTCTTCTCCCTCGGTCTTCATACCCCCCCCCCCCCCCACTGTTGGATGGAATTGTCTTTCAGAGGCTCAGTAGCACAGACAGAAAAGCTGTGTTGGCTGTAAAGGGCCATTAGTCAGGACCTAGTTTAGCCTGGAGGGAGGCCAAACGGGGAGAAAACCTCCCAACCACATCAGTGTTATATAGTGTTTATATAGCTCCAGTCTTTGAACAGTGTGTTGTTGTGTGGCTGTAGTCAGGTGAAATAATGTTTGGCAAAAAGCCACAGTGGTGTTTAATGAATGAAACGCTTAAAATCCAAGCATTTGGTGCCAAAATGCCAAAACAGAAAGCACACACAATAATTTTGATTATCCCTCACTTGAGTGTCTCTGTTGTTACTTGAGTGGGATTATAACTGCAGTGCAGTTTAGTGACCTACCAGAAGAGCTACAGCTGTAAAATCTGATATTAACTAAATAAACTCGATCTTTGAGTTTGTCTCGGACGACTCAGTGACCTTCAAGCTTCTGGTCTTCACAAAAAACAGTGAACAGTTTGTTCCAAATTTTGGCACTGATGGAGTTTTAAGCCATTTTGCACCAAGTGGATTCCCATTTGGCTCCTGGCACCTGTTTGTCAGCCAGTTTAAATTGCTGACTAAAGAGACAGCAGACTGGTTCACAGATCACAGTCTGATCCAGACTTCAGCTCTCCTTGATTCTAGTTTGTTAAACTGGTTAATTTAACGTGCCAGCCTCTGGTTTGACCATAAAGAAATGTACCCTGCAGAAGGCGTTTAATGAAAGTAATAAATGTTTTTACTTTAATATGCAAAGGCTGAATGAAATATAAATGTCTTTACACTATTACTAAATTTGTTTTTCTTTTAAATTCTCTTAACAATACGAGGTCCATTTGGACACTGTAGATTTTCAGAGTTTACTCAATTCCACATATAGTTTATCGTCCTTTCACCTGGGGATCGGAATTGATAAGGTTTTACTGACAGACCCACCAGTGCCAGTATCAATTCAGCTTATCAATCGAATTCTTTATAGATTCCTTATCGATGCCTCACCACTTATCCTTTATGGGAAGAGTGGGCTTACACACTCGTTCATACTTTTGTCTGTCATTTTCTCTCCCTGTGCAGTGAGTGTGAAAGGGTTTTCCAGGCTGGGAGTGGGACTGGCTGTAGCATGAGAGCTAGCTGGTGCAGCAACAGTCTGTCTGTCTAAAATGGATGAAATATGAGAGTATTTGTGCAGCATTCCTTTTCGTTTAGGTATTTCAGTCAAGATAAATATCTGCCAAGCCTGACAGTGTGGTGCTAA
>JAPXVT010000008.1:3135317-3147033 GCA_029823135.1 Acanthurus reversus | reverse complement strand
GGACCAAAATATTACGGAAGGAAGGAGTTTTGCAGGCACGTCGGATATCACAGAGCTTCTCATAGGAATGAATGGATTTTCGGTTGAATCGCCTTCTTACACATAGGTAAGTGGAAACGAGACGTCAGTGCAATGACGGTTATATCGTTTAAAATGTACGGATCTGTTTTCATATGTAAGGGGAGCATAAATTAGCCTTTAATCTATGTGCCTTGATACTGTCATTCTTTATCTAGGCCGCCATTTTTTTTTAATCTTAGAAAATAATTGACCAGAATTTTTCAGAGTTGCTAAAGGGAAATGGGGAAAAAAAAAATCCCTTTTATAACATTTTTAATATAAAGAGGAAGCTTTTCATGAGGTAGTTCCGGGTAGGTTTCATTTCATTAATCGATTTTTATGTCTGAAACTCTGATGCACTGAAGTTCTTCTTATTAAGTTTGTCTTTTACTATATTTCACAAAAAAATCAACCAAAAATAGCATCATTTGATATCATCTTTTGTTGCACTGGTGTAAAAACATGACCATCTGGACCAGGACGTTGGTCATGTGACGTCTCCTGAACCATTTATCTTCTGTTTTGTCCAAAAAAAGGACAAAAATGCTGAAAAATGAAATGAAATAACTTCCTGTCTCACATTTCATCGTCACCTCGCTGATAAACTCGACCAAAATAAAACACTGTGATCCTCAGGTCTGCAGATTCTTCTGCACGCTCACCAAGAACGATTTTATGGCTTTGATCAAATTAGCGGGTGTAGATATATCAAAGCAGCGGCTGAATAATAACTCGGTAATTGCTCCCTCCCTCCTCCTCTCCGCGGGGTTGGACCGGTGTTATCAGCTCTTGGTCTCGCCGCCTCTCTGCCTCCAGGAGCTGCCAATCTCTCCCGGGGCTTGTCTCCATCTTATCTCCCCCCTCACGCTTCATGCAGAGGAAGTTCTCGGAGGGCTGGGCCCGACAGATAGCGACTGACCCGTCTCTTCCCTCTGCAGCGGTTTCTTTTTTTAAGCAAACTGCAATCTGCAAACTGAACTTAAATGGCTGACTAGATTACACCCCCCCGTCCTCCTCCTCCTCCTCCTCCTGCTTCACCTCCTCAAACCCTTCGCTGTCTGAAGATGGGTGTCTTCCTCTTCCTCTTCCTCGTCTGTGCACCTGTCTCTCCTTAATGAAGCGGGAAAGCTGCCTGTGGACTCAGGTGGCTCGGCTTTGAAGCTGCCGCCCTGTTGGGAGTTTGAACTCGAGGAAGGAGGGTCAAAGACAGGAAGCTGACAGAAGTTAAATGACTCGCATAATTCAGCCGCTTTAAAACGTCTCTTTCCAACTTTACCCCCTTTGATTGACTGTCTGATGTCTGCAGGCAGCCGGAGAGGAGCTGCACTTTGTTCCAAAACACCTAATCAAGGTGGAGGATCTTCGGAGAGAAAGCTGTTGAATTTCTCCTGATGGTTTTTCTTCTCCTGTCAGCGCCTGCACTCGCTCCCTCCTTTTGTTTCCTTTATCAGAGTCAATCAGCTTCTCTTTGAGCTTCTCTCTTCCTAAATTGAACTGTGTGCACACCTACAGTTTGAATTGCCTCTTTCTTTTATCAACAAATTAGAATGTGCGTTGTTTTCACGCTGACACCTCCATCACGTGGAGACGCAGGGCGAGGAGCCAAACTTGATGTTCCTCAGCAGGAAAAATGCAAATCAGCATTTCAGCATCTCCCTGTTTCAAAACAAAGCGTGCTGCCATCTAGCAAACGTATCAAAACTGAAAAGAAAGTGTCTTAAGGTAGATCCGCTTAAATGCGAGTTAAGCCTATTAGCGTCTTATCAGAAGTCACAGTGTGTTTTTATTTGCTGATTAACCCTCGATGGAAGACGCTCGCAGCACTTCCACAAGGACGAGCTGCAGCAGGATGTTGGAGCTGTTGTTTCTTCTCGGCCAGCTGCTGTTTCCTGTCTCGGCCCTGTGAAAATGTGCATCACAGCAAATTTTTTAAGTGTGTCTCCGTTCTGATTTTTGTCTGTGTGACAGATGGTACTGCTGACAGCGGGGAGCTGGACCTGAGCGGCATCGATGACAGCGAGATAGAGCTGGTACGTACCTGCAGCTACACCTGAAACACAGACGTGTGAGAGTTCCTGAAAATCACAGCAGAAAAGAAGCAAGAGATGAGACGAAAGAAGTCAGGTGCATTCATTGCTCTCCCTCTGCCTCTCTGCAGTATCTGCTGAGTGACAAAGAAATCAAAATCAAGACGGCACTGTGGATGGCAGAAAACTCTGACTACCTCAAAGAGCAGAGAGGTACTTTGAGAATGCGGCAGGGTTTCTGTACTGAAAGCAGAATGTAACTTTTATTTTCTGCTGTTTGTCCCAGAATTTACTTTTACCTTCATCAGGCAAACAGAGTTAAACGTCCAGCTGAACCCGGCAGAGTTGAGTTTGGGGCCTGTGGTCATTTCCCACTGTGTCGTATTGATGCTGTTATCTCCGAGTTTGTATTTTCAGGCTGTTTTTTGTTTCTGCTTTCAGAGAAGGAAGCAAAGGTAGCAAAGGAGAAGGAGCTCGGGATCTTCAAAGAAAAGAAGGTAACAGAATTCAGCAGCAGGCCGCTCGTCAGAGACAGACAGAAAGTTGAACAGAGTGAGTGCGGTGGACACAGAACATTTGTTGGTCAGAGAGGAAAACTTCTGCAGTCACACAGACGATCGGCCAATTAGTCAGAAAGAATCATACAAAGAGACAGAACACAGACAGCAGAGATGATGTGACAAAAGTCTGTTCAAGCCTCCATGATTTGATTTCTGCTCAACATCAGGCGTAGAAACATTATTTCTCACAGAACAATCCACTTGCTGAACACCATGAATAAATCTCAGCAACGACAGAGGAGGACGTTCTCGCTACAAGCGCTTAATGCCGGCTCCTGAGTTTGACCTATCAGTGTACACTTACATCACTCAGAGCTCCTCTGTTGCTGTGAAAATAACTTCTCTTGAATTGAAGCTAAAAAAGTCCCTCAAAGCGTGGTTCTAAGAACTACGATTGTCTGCAGTTCCTGCAGTGCATATGCAGTAAAATGAGGGATTCTGAGAAGTTTTTAGAGCTCTGGAATGGTTCCTCTGGTCTGAAAGCTTGTAATTTTACATTGTCACCCTTTCTGTATTTGTGTAAACACAACTCAGCCTTAACTTTGGACGAGAATATGTCCAGCACGACACAGCAGACTAACGAGGCTCAGATCAAACTGTCAGACGCAGCAGTGACGATTAAACATGAGTCAAGATTCTGTTTCTCCACTCCAAGAGTCCTACATCAAATATTTTTTAAGGAGAATTTGAGTTTCTTGCACAGTAAGCCTAACGATCATAAATATCCTTATTATAACTTATAATGAGAATATTTACACGATCTTGAGCAGCATTATTATGACGGCCGCTGCAGTTCTTTACTTTTTTAAAGCAGCTTTATTGTCATGATACAATGAATTGTACAATAAAATTGCGAGGTTAGAATGGAGGGTTAGTGCTGAGCTGCAGAGACTTAGCCCGCTGCCGCATCGAGCCAGCTTAACCTAATGTACCCAACATGCATGTTTTGATGGTGGGAGGACACTGGAGCACCTGGAGGAAACCCACGCAGACATGGGGAGAACATGCAAACTCCACACAGAAAGGCCCTGTACCAGCTGGGAATTGAACCCAAGACCCTCTTTCTGTGAGGCAACAGTGCTAACCACTGAGCCGCCGTGCTGTCTTTTTGTGACAGTAAAACACAAAGCTCAACACGGATATATAACCTGGAAACGGCTCTTTCAGCTGCTTCAAGAAACAAACAAACAGTTTCCGTTTCCTGGTTATAAGTCTGTGTTTTAGTGTCGGTACATGAGAGGACACCACTAAACATTCAGTGAGTTTCACGTCTTTTAAAACCAGCATTTACTGTTTTTTTTGACAGATTGTCTAAGTGCACATGCTCCTCCATTGTTTTCAGCTGGACTGGACTGTTGTAACTCTTTCTGCTTTGGCATCTCTCAGGCCATTTTCATCAACAACTTGTTCAAAACGCTGCAGCCCGTTTACGAACAATAACAAAGAAACAAGAACTCATCGCACTGATCCATCTCTACACTGGCTCCCTGTTCAGTTCAGAATAAATGTCAAAACACCTTACCTTCATGGTTAGAAACAACCAGAGGTGAGTGGGAAAATTTTAATACATCGTTTGGGTCAACTGATCTATCAAACAGAGGCCTTCTTTATTTGCGGCAATCTGTGCAATGTGCCGACTGTACACTTTAAAACTTGTACTATAGTTGTGAATTATTTTTTGGACATAATGCATTCCTAACCTGAAGATAAGATAAGATAAGACAAGACAAGCTGAGACAAGACGGGACTTTTAACCCAGAAAGAAATTGATGTGCCAGATATTTTCCATAAGTAACATAATTATATAACATAAGAATCAGAACAATAGAGTAATAAAATACAAAATGTACAAGAAGTTCAGGCCAGTGATGACATCAAGATACATTTAGCAAAATAATTAAACTAGAATAATTTTAAACTAGAAAAAGTAGTATTAGCAATGATATCTAAAAGTAATAAGTTAACAAGACTTATTCCAACCTTTAAAGATGTGAGGACTGAAAAAAAAAAAAACTGCCCACATTTTCCCAAAAATGTCCCCACTAGCAAACTCTTGAACTAAATTTAGCCCCATAAAAGACAGACTTTCAATAGGCAAACTGTCTGGAATAATGAAGAGTCAGTGAAAACACACACACACACACACCAGTCGGGGCCTGTCTTCCTCAGCCCCGGCGTCTCTACGTTCGTAAACCCACCCTCACCCTCAGGCAGACCGCCTCCACTCTCTCCTCCTCCTCTCACAGCCTGGGTTACTCAGGTCACAACAGCAGAGTAGTGTCTAAAAAACAGCATCTAACTACTTTGTAATTATAATAAACACCTGCTTAAAATAGTGGACTGATATAAGGATGAAAACAAAACGACAAAAGAGCAGACAGGGGAAGAGAAAGATTTCAGTAGATTCACAAGTCAGTCCAGCTCGAGGTTGACTGCAGGATAACAAAGTTCTCCCTCTGGGCAAAAACATAGTTGTGTGTGCCTTGCTTTTGTAAAATTTTTATATATCATATGATTTTTTTATTGCACTTTTTTTTTTATTGCACATATTGTACATACACCATTTCTATATTCAGTAGTCATCTCTGCAAGCTGTAATGAAACCCTGTCTCTAACCATCATCCTTTCCTTAACCTCACAAAGTCCTCTTTAATCTTGTGCATGCCATGAACCCTTGAACAACATTAAGTTTCATGAAAAAAGAGTTTCAGACCTAGAAAAAAACTTATGAGAAGTTAAGATGTTAATCTTTGCTTTCACCTCATTCTCCTAAATCATATCAGATATGTCTCAGCCATGCAGCAGTGTTTTCACATCTGTCCTTCACCATGCTGCAATGTAGAATGCTGAGTATGTGCTTAAGGGGGGCTGCGTCGCGTCTATGAAGAATACAGAGCACCAAAAACAACAGTTTATATCTCAGAGCTTTGATTTAAGGAGTGGAGACATGCTCTCTTCCTCCCCTCCTCCATCCAGCTCCACCAGCGGACACGTGGAAGAATTTTCTGGTCATCATGAAGTTTTAGGTTCAGCAGGAAAAAAAAAAAAGAAAGGCAGAAAGCAGGACTGAAGAGGAGGAAAAGAAATGATTTTTCTTTTTTTTTATTATTTAGACTCCACCCCACCATTATGACTGGCTGCGGGAGATCATCTGGTCAACAAACTGAACTGGGTTAAGAGTGGAAGCGTGGACACGCCCTGAAGCTACGAAGTGTGTGTGGCATGTGTGTGTTTATTCTACAGGAAAAAAGAGAGACAGAGAAAGAGCAATATAAAAGAGATGAAAAAGAGAGAATAACAGAATGAGAAGTTTAAAGAAAGTGAAAAACAAGTCTTATTTCCAGTCAAATCAACCAAATCATCAACCAAAAATGGAGGTCACGTTCAATAAAATGAATACGTTTTAATTTCAGTTCCTCTATGAAACAGAGGAGGAAAGATAGACAAATGTAGGGAAGAGAAAGTGTCTATATGTGTGTATGTGAGAGAGAGGGAGTGTGTGTGACATGCTCATACTTGTCCAGCTGCCCCCCTGTAAACCCTGGAATAGCTGGGAGTCAATACGAGTCGGGACCACCACTGTGTTTTAACACATGCTCTCATCCATTAGTCTGTGCAAACATTATAAAACCAGTGCTCAGCTGTCGCACCAAACTCCTCCTTCTTTTGGTATTTGGCATTTGCAAAGTGCGAAGTCAATTAAACGCATTAGCATATTTTACCTGCAGTAATCTGAATATCATTACTTCACCATCTGGAGGCTAAAAGGCAGAAGTGTTTGCTGAGCTGTGCAGAAATGGCTCATTATTGTAAGTCATGGCCACTTTATGGCTCCATAATAGACCTGATTAATCTGCGTGACACTTACACAATAGAAACTGATTCATTTAAATGACCAATTTACAGGATTCAGGGAGATCTATTGGCAGAATATGGCACTGCCACGTTTCTTCTACAGTAGCCTCGAATGGACAACCCAGACACTCATTTTGGTGCTGTTATCAGCCACCATAGATTCTCCTGCACACTTTGTAGGTGAGGTGTGAGGTGAAGGGTAGACAGCTGACTGCAACCCCGTTAAGTTGGCGCAACTTTTTTGCATCAAACGACACATTTTTGTTGTTGTTCGGCCTTCCTTTTACATGACAACAGGTTCCAGAGTGCAATCTTTTGATAATGCAACCTACTTTCCAGCGGCTGTGTAAACTGACAAACCGCAAAGTCTGTGAAAGCGATGACTACAGTAATGCTAATGCTAGCACAGGTCAAAGCCTTCCGCTCTGGCCGCTACCAAACTGATTAAACACTCCACATTACACCAAAAGCAGGTTGAATATGACGGCAGGCTTTTGAGGGGAATTCAAGTGTTTGTAGCATAATTTTAGAAATCAATATACAGCTGAATTTCTTTAATTTGAGGCTGCTCAGGGCTTAGCAGCAACAGGAAGTAAATATCTTGGCAGCTGTATGTCATACAAATATACACCGCCGACTACCAGCCTGGCATGCACACTACAGCACTTTTTGTTGCTCATGTAAACACGGGTTTTTTAAAAGACGCAAAGGGTTTTTCAGTAGGACTGTTCTTGTCTAAATGTGGCCTGCAATCTGCAACCTCACTGCTAGATGCCCCTAAATCCTACTGGTCCTTTAAAGCTCAGCTCTTGGACAAATTTCACTGCCTTACTTTTTATTTAGCTAGTGCTTTCATCCAAAATCACTTACAATAAAAAATGCATTTTACGCACATACAATCTAAACATCACAAGAATCATCAACTTTGTTAAGTATTCTGAACTGCTTCACGTGCTTCATGCTATCTGTTGTGTGGCTGACTCGTAAGCCTAAAGCAGATTTCACGTGTTATTTTCCTGTGCTCAGGAAATTATAGTTTGAGAGAGATGCAGCACAAACAAGATAACACAGCTGGCAACTTTCCTGCATTAAAAAGCCAAGCTCTGAGCACTGTCAGCTGAGAGTGACAGAGACATTTTCTTTATCAACATGATAACAAGACTAAATGGTTCTAAAAGGGTGTGTATCTGTACAAATGACTGTGTTGCATTAGCAACAAATCAAACTAGGTTACTTTTAATATTTTGAAATATGTACCTGACAACAAATAAGAATACATTTCCATATTAAAGAAATATTTTAACATATTGGGAAACTTTATCACCAGGAATTGGATAAGACCCTTTCGGACCTTATTTCTGAAAAAAATTGCCCAGCAGTCAGTGGGCAGAGACAAATTATTGTTAATTGTACCTTCATTCTCAAATATGATGTCTGGCATTTTAAAAAATAATTTTACAAATGAATAAAGTCGCAGGTTGCCTTGGAGATAGTTAAGCGCCACTTAGTTTTTGCAAAGCTGCTCAGGGAACTACGTCTCTCGTCTCGCACAGTTTACGGCAACATGGCTGTAACTTCAGCACAGTTTCTTTCTTTTCTTCAGAACAAGGGAAAATGGATTAAAAGAGGTAAAAATCATTACGAGCATGGGCATGTTGAGAGCTGCAGCTTAACAAACGGAGAGTTTGTCGTTTCTGTAAGAGATCGTTGTTAAGACGTCATTTATGGGACGATTGGATGTGTGGTCTTTCTAAATACATATTTTCAAAATCTTATAGTTCAGCATTTGTGTGATGAATTGCGACTTTCCGAACCTGCAAAATTATCTTTAAAATTAACAAACATCATATTTGAGATTGCCAGTACAATTTAAATGGGTCAGAAAATAATTTGTCCCTCTCCATTGACTGCTGCTCATGTCTTTTCCAAATGAAGGTCCCATGGTCGGAAGTAGAGGGGCGTGCCTTAGCCACTGAAGGATTGACTTAGCATAAAAACTAGAAACAGGAAAAACAGCCAATTTGGCAAATTAACATTTAATTATTTCATTTTATGTTATTATTTTGTTTGTGTAATCCATTTGAACTTGTTTTTACTCTTGTGGGAGTGAGTTTTGTGGACAGAGCCATGTTAGCTGCTTTCCACTGTTTCCAGTCTTTGAGCTAAGCTAAGCAGTAGATTCAAATTCAGCATTCAGACATGACAGTGGTATCAGTTGAACTCTCAACATGAAAGTGAAGAAGAAAAATAGGTTATTTCACTTTCTGCTCTTGTTATCTGAACGTTTTAATAGCAAAGAGGCTCAAGGGTGAGAGACAAGCAGGAGCAGAGCTACAGAATCTGAGCAAAATGGCAAAGCTCCTTCATCCAAACAACACTGAACATCATTCCATCTGTCTGTGTTTGTCTTTGTGGACACAAAGAGAGGAAGAAGAAACAAAGAAAAATGAGGCAACAGAGGGGAGATGGGGATTAGAATTAGTGCAAATAAGAAAAAACAGAATCAAGAAAGAGGCGGGATTAAAATAAAAAAGTGAAGAAGGGAAAAAAAAGAAATGAAGTCGAGGAAGGAAAGCAGAGGCAGTAGATTTTAACCAGATGCAGAACTTTCACAGTGGACGTCAGCCAACAGGCATGTACTCATGCTTTAGCTATGTCATGGACTGCCGGCTCTACCCTTAACCCCCCCCCTCCTTCTCTTTCTTTTTGCCTCTCTCTCTCTCTTACAGTACCCCTCTTACCTCTAAACCTCTCTTTAGTGTTATGCCCCCTCTCTTTTATCTCCCATCCTTCCGTTCACGTCTGCCGCCTCTGACTCATTCACATAAACAGACGTCTGACAAAAAGAGGGACGTGGATTTTGTTTGTGTACTATCGTGATAAATACGGTCATGAATTTTGTCTGGTCTTGGTAATAAGTAGGAAGGCAAATTTAAAGGCCCCGTCTTTGAAATAAAACAACTGGTTCCATGAAAACTCAGCTACAGTCCACGACTTTTTGTCTGAGTAAGGGAGGTTGTAGACGCACAGGCTAGCATTTGCTACAGTATGATGGTGATTTTCCACTGAGCAGTCAAGAAATGAGAGAGAGACATCCAGAGAAAGCGAGAGAAAGAAAGAGAGAGAGAGAGAGAGGGGGGGAGGGACCAGACAAAAGAAACTGGCAAAAAAACATCTGTAATTCTCAAATGGAATTTCTTCCATCATCAGCCAAACCTCCAAATGTAACCAGCAGAGGAGGTGAGCACACATAAACACACACATACACTCAGTCTGGTGGAACTAGTGGCCCACATACACACACTGTAGATCGACACAAACCCCTTAAATTAGGAAGACTTCCTAAAACCAAAACGACATGCGCTAAATTTGGAGATGGTTGCATTTAATGTGCATTGGAGGCTTGGAGAAAGTCACTACAGTCTCATGATTAGAGATGTGTCCTCACTGTAAAAGTCAAAACTGATAATTCTCTTAGTTCATCATAGACTCAAATTTTAATCTGGAATTAATAACCATCCTTGGACGACACCTTTTCTCTAGTTTAAGGTATTATATCACCATAAAAAGACAACAAGGGGTCCACATCACCCAAGTTGTGATGATGTCATCAGGTCAGTCCAAATGACCTGGCTGGCGGGGGTGCAGACTTTACTAATCACTATAATGCGGGAAAGGCTGCCCCTGCTACTTAAAGACTCATGTGCCGCCACATGGCTCCATAAGGATGTAATGTATTCCAGGTGAGGCGGAAACTTTTTATTTACCATGCTGAGCATGTCACACACACAAACATGAACTCACTCTCTCATGCACATGCATGTATACATATACACAAACAAATAAACTGAGCCTGCCCAAGTGATCTCACAGGTTCTGCACACAACAAATTTGTTTTGCATGAGGGAAATTGCTCGTGTTGAGTTTGATGTGCTGAAGGCCGTGACAACCCCGAAACACTGACCACGGCTGGCAGCACAGCTTCACATGCCTTCATGACACACACAGGGCACGCAACCATGATTTGTAGAGGTACAAACGTATAATGTTTAGCTTCCTGTTTTTGTTTTAAAATCTAATGGCATTCTTGCTTGTCACTTTCATATTCAATCTGCCATTTTGGGTTTTCTGTTCCACAAAAAGATTGCAAAATTCTACATTTTATGAAAGAAATCGTCTGTCTATCTATCTGTCTGTCTGTCTGTCTGTCTGTCTGTAATCAGACAAAAACACAGGCATATAGTATGCTAGTGTATGTCAGATACATTTAGCATAACCCTCTTGTCAACTTTATCGCTAAGAAGTGTTTTTTCTCACAGAGCAAACCACACTGTTATTTTCCACAGCTATGCAAAGCTGCATTTTCAGGGGCTTCACAGGAAACATAAAGCATTTCAAGCCGAGCTGCAAGCTCCCATGGAGAACTCTGCAGCTGAACTGTTGGAGGACTAGCATAAACTGGGCAATTTGCTAATTAGCAAGTTAAACATGATACCTTTCTGAGAAAGCCCTGCTGGGCCTGGTGCATTCATTTCATACAGACTTATCTGAGACACAGCCACTTTTGTGAGCACAGAGGGAAATGATACATTTTCAGTGTTCTGTACAGCAAACATTTCCCATCAATACTGAGATAGGCAGTTTATTTTGGTGTCATTTGGCCCCCCCAAATTTTTTTTAAAACTTTCAGCATATTGTAATTCAGGTGGTCTAAAAGAACACTAGATTTACGAACCTCTCGTTGGCTCTGTATTTAGGCCTCAGGAAACAGAGATGGTCACAAGTTTAAGTCAAGTCTCAAGTCTCTTTTGGTGGTAGTGAGTGTTCATCTGCTGCATGACAGTCAGTCTGCTTAGAACACAGCATAGCTATATGTAAGGAATGCAAAGCATGCACTGTATTACAGATAGCAGCAAAGATCACACTGACGCACATGCATTAAGAAGAGACTGAGACTTAGCTCGTCAGACCCTGTTACAGCTAAAAAAGAAGAAGAAAAAAAAGTCCCGAACCTTGAGTTCAAGTCAAGTCTGAAGTCTTTTGAAGTCTGGTCTCAAGTTACTGTATGTGTGGCTTAAGTGCCACTTAAGTCCAAGTCTCAAGTGCAAGTCCCTATCTCCGCTCACTGCCCGCCCATGTGCAGTTCATATCCATGAATTTAGTATGTTTTTTTTTTTTTTTTTAATGGCAACATGGCCTTTTTGTGGGTTAAAT
>JAPXVT010000008.1:2856477-2870815 GCA_029823135.1 Acanthurus reversus | reverse complement strand
TAGCTAACGGCCACACTCTAAGGGAAAACTAAAATGCCGTTGTGTCAGCACTACTGTGTGGTGTCTAAGCAGAAAACAATGCCAGGCTCCCATTGCGACTTGAAATTTGGATGCGTAGATGTACATTAAAAGTTGTGGCCAACAAAAGCACATTGCATTTGATCTAAGCTGTGTGTAAAGGCAGGACTTTGGGGAAATCAGAAGCTTCATTAAAGTTTCATATTGTATTTCTGTACACTTGCGGTTTCATCTTCTGTCTCTATTTACTTAAGGGCCCAAATGGAGTAAAGTTAGATTCATCCTGGGAGCTTGGAGCTTGGATTCTAAAAGCTTTGAAACACAATTGTGCTTTATCCATGACCTCAGTAAAAGTGTTTCTAAATATAAGGTCAGAGGAACAGATTTTTTGTGTTCTAGTGGGATGTTTGTTTAATGTTAGTTTAGTTAAACTAGCTGTGTTTAAAACAAGTCTGATAAAAACCTTACAATGTAAATTAGAGTTTTCAGTTTACCAATTTATGGAGCTAATGTTGCTCCAAATGCAACCATCTACCCATGACAGTCGTCATTTCAGTGGGGAAAATTGGTCATCAGTTCACAAAAGAAGATACAGCTTTTTTCTTTTTTCTGTTTGAACTTTAGGACCCGATGTTTTGAAAAATTGTTCACATTTTTTTATGATAATTCTTGGGCAGGACACAGCAAACAGTCTAGAGACAATAAATAATTTGAAGATGTGTCTTGCAAATAATCAGTATATGGAAAGATTTAGTGAACATATTTCTCAAGTCGTCAGTCAGTAAAGAACTCAACAGTTTCACTGTTTAAACACATTAATATTGATTTGTCTGTCCTTCATCCAGATGATGAGCTGCTGATCGAGCGCAGCATCCACAAAGGGATGATTAACCCCGGAGAGGAGAAGCAGACGGTGGAGTATAAAAGCTTGATCGCCAGCTTTGAGTACACCATCCGCGTGCGCTGCGACGAACACTACTACGGCAGCAAGTGCAACAAAGTGTGCCGTCCCCGCAACGACTACTTTGGCCATTACGTGTGTGACCAGTTTGGGAACAGAGAGTGCATGGAGGGCTGGACGAATCTGACGTTAAGCTGCAAAACAGGTACAGGAAAAACATCGATGTCACTGTGAACACATGCAGCAGCACACAGGCCAGCAGGTCATGGTGCACATTAGGCTCCTTATTTTTACATAAAAACTTTACATGAAGCGCTTCAGATTAGATCAGCCTTTTTATTTCTACTCTCATTTAGTTAGTTATGAGAATCAACTAAAGTCATGTATTTCACCTTCCATGTTTTTTCTTGGAAACCTCAATTTCAGTCACTTCTGTAACCAGTAATACTGTTTAATGTGGGGCTGGGCGTTATGGCTTAAAAATAAAATTCCTGATTTTTTCATACCACACTCGATTTTAATTGGTGTTTTGATTTTAGATTACGAAAGGCGAAGGAATATTTCAAATGTGTTTTTTTTTTTTTTTATTTCAAACAAACATAAATTTCCCAATTTGGAATAAAGGTCAAACCTAGCTCTAACCAAACAAAACCTTTTTTTTAAAAAAGGGTTGATCAAACAAAGATGAATCCTCCAATTTGGGATTAATGAAGTATTAGCCTAACTTTTACCAAACTTCACTTATAAAAAATTAGAGCCCAGAGCTGAGAGAGAGCTGTAGGTTACCATATTTACTCTAGTTAGAGTGAAAATCAATGTTCACAATGTCATTGTTTAACATTGTCCAAACATATTGATTCGAAGTTTGATTTAAAGTTGATTTATTGTCCCGCTCTACATCAGTGTACTGTTAATTACAGCCGAGGTGTCTGATCACCGTTTGATGGCATTTGCCTCTTTTAGAGCTAATTGACGAAACCTATGGCACAGAAAAATAAAGTAATAGAAGAAGAGAAAAATATAAATTGGATGCAAATGGTACAACAAATTTTGTCTGCTTGAGCACGAAAACTATAAACAGCATAATACAGAGTGCCTCTGCTGCAGCAACAGACTGTATCTCATTTTTACCTTTATGTGATGCCAAAACCAGACAGCTCTCTAAATTTTGATCTGCTTTTCGGGAAAAGTTTGTGAAGTCCATTACAGTTCCTGTCAAGTGTTACTTTACAAGAATCCAAAGAATGTTTGGAAAGTCGTCCCTGTTGGAGGCACCTTCAGTTTTCTGACGATGACTTTGCCATCCATTGTTACAGCGCATAAGATTCTATCCAACACAGGAAATTAGATTTTAATGATTTCACCACCTGCAAAACAAGGTGGCTGACTGAAGCTCAGAAACAATGTGATGCTGTAGTCTGATGAGATGATGATTCTAATGCAAACTCCTCACTTTCTCTTTACCCTCCCAAAAGCCATCTGCAAACAGGGGTGCAGCATGGAGCACGGAACATGCAGCGTGCCGGGGGAATGCAAGTGAGTCGCCTCCCTCATTTTTTGATTGTTTTGTTTGTTTGTTCCACTTGGTTCTGCTCGCGGTGCAGCTGCCTCCTCATGTAAAATATGCTCCTGTTTGGATGGAAACCCCCATGACATCTTAATGTTGGGGGGGTTGATGACATACCAAGCAGGCAAAAAACAAAAAAAACAAAAAAAACCATCCTAGTGCTGTGAAGTGCCTCCCATCCCTCCACCTCCACCTCTCAGCTCCAGAGGCCATTGTTTTGCTTCCTGTTCTGTTTTAAAGCTGACCTGCACACACACACTCACACACACACACACACACAGAGGGGCCTTTTTTTTGCTATATGTTTCCTCCCTTGTCGTCATCGGCAGCAGAGAGGCACTGTGCCCCCATTTCCCTCCCCTCCATCCCGCTCTCATGTCTGCAGCCCACATCACCTCTTCCTATCCTGGGCCTTGTTATGGCTGCAACTCGCCTGTTTGAAAGTGTGGATTCCACCCAGTGAGCTGCAGACAACAGGCAGGCAGGGATGAGGGGGGAAAGGGGGGGTAAACCCTGTCAAACTGACACCTTTATGAGAAAAGAAAAACTCCAGCTGATATTAACCTGAAGGTCTCAACCACACAAGGTAAAAAGAGCCACTGCTGCCTCCTAACTTGTCTGGTGACTGACAGTGAGTAATGTGGCACTCTGCTGAGCTGTAAGTGTTTCTGTATCTCCTCTGATGTCAGAAAGCGCTCGGGAGATTGCAGGTAGAAACAGGCTGAAACTGCTTTGTCTTCTATCGGATATGGAGTGTAAAGCAGCTCTGTTTATCAGAAAGTTGCAGAGAGTTCAGGTTTTATGTGCTTCGGAGGTGTTTGCCTCTTACGCTTGTGCTGCTTCCTCAGGAGAACTTAGTATAAATTAATGTAGAAAGTTTGCCTGTAATCCTGTACCTCCTGGAACAGTGTCCCAGCTGACCTCACTCTGAACGGTTGCATCGGACCTGCTTTGTATGAACGAGAGAAGCTTCCTCAGCAAAAACTTTCAGCACCACAAAGAAAATGCCATGATGGTGGTTAATGAGCTGCATTTTACAAACATTTCTTGGCTGGTCAAGTGGCAGCTTGATTGTGGAAATGATGACAGTGAGGAGAACTATTGGACAGACCAACAGTTACAATGATGTTTTATCACAAACTCATGTCAGCTCTGAGTCTTTGTCTGCCAGCGAAGTTATTGTGAAACTCATGAAGGGTTTGAACTCTGTAGTAGATCGTCATTAATGGATTATTTTCATCTATTTCTGAGTGGACTGACTGTGCTGACCATGGACACACACAGGACAGAACAGTTATACGCAGAACTGTGACACGGCTGCATAGTCGGCTGTGAGCATTTCAAAAAAAGGCTGAGCAGGCGTTTGTTGCAGCAGTTATGAGATGAGGAGACGAGAGACGCAGAGGAATTGAGATTTGATTACATGTAGAACTGAACTGTACATTTAGAGACAGTGGAGCACGTGAGCTTTAAAAAGCCATACTACACATACACACACACACACACACACACACAGTGGCATGTATCTGGAAACAGTAAAAGAGGCGAGGTGAAGTGGAGGTTTGATTTAGTTCAGATCTTGTAAAAGAAGAAAATAAAGCTGACATTTTTCATTGGAAATGGCCGGAGGATTGGAAGAGAGAGGAACACCCTGGAATGTGCCTCAACATGTGATTTGGAGCTTCATCACAATCAGAGGCTCACACACACTCACACACTCACACACTCACACACACACACACTGCAAAAGAGGAAGAGGATGGATAACACTTACCCAACAACAGAGAATAAAAGTGTTTTTGTTTTTGATTTAACGTGACCGTCCACATTATTTGTACCTGACACATTAGAATCATCAGTGTTACCATGTGGCTGTTAGCTTAAACACTAGTTGACACCCAGATCTAATAAAATAACATAATAAAGGCAGAGAACAGAATGCTAGTTTATTACAGCACTTTGTCTTGATGCTACACACGAAGCGAGTTTAATGTGAGAATCATCAGAAAAACTCAAGTTGTAATAAATTTATAAATTTTGTTTAAAGGATGGCAAATGAAAAGCTTCATTTGTTAAAAGGGGGCTGAATTCACAAAAATCTTGCTGTTTTTTTCATTTTTGTTTTTTGATTTTTTTGTTTTGTTTTGTTTTGTTTTTTTATCTTTTTTTTTTATCATCATCATCATCAGCGTGGAGTTTGCTCTGTCGTCATGGAGATGGATAAGCTGCAATCATGTGACTTTAATATCCAACATATAACAACAGTCCAGTCATATGGGGGCAGGAGTGTTGAACCTAAGCTGGGTCTGTGGCGTTCTGTGTGAACGAGATGACAGTTCTGGAAAAAGGAAACAAGTGGATCTGAAGATAATTCTGCTGAAGATTGTTCCTTCTCATGTCACGTTTAAAAAATGGCCCAAACTGTATAAATAAAAAAGAAGTTGTAACATTCCTGAGTGTCTGTTCATTAAAAACAAGCAGACATTTAAAACACAAACAAAACAAATGAGGCTGAATTTGACGTGTGAAAAATTGGAACAGTGAGGGAAGCAGACGGGAAGCAGCAGAGACTGAAGGGTTAAAGACTGAGAAAGGAAGAGAGAGAAACAGAAAACACGCCTGTGAGCCTGGCAGAGCAAAACTAAAAATGTGTGTTTGGTATCTTGTTTCTTGTTTCTTACACACAGTGCGCTCACAACCTACGCTCCCTCATGTGACACTACTAAACATGTAGCTAGGCAACAGCGGGCTAAGTCTGTCCGCTGGATTTGGGCGCGAGGCTTGCCTGTAAATAATTCAACGGTCACACACACACACACACACAGCCCCCTCTACCTCTACCCCTGCCCACCATCCCGTCCTCTGGGTGTGGTTTGTCTGAGCGGGGGTTGTGGGCAGGCGGGATATTTTCAGCTCCAGCTGGCCCCTGTGGCCCCTTCCATTGATGGGACGCAGGCAGCAGACCGGCGACGGGGCTTGTGGTGATGCCACCCTTGGCCTGTGGCTGTTCGAAACCATTTCCCCTGCTCTCCCACACTGCAGCCAGACAGACTGTCCACACCGCCACCGCTGCTGCACGGCCGACAGAGTGCAGGGCAGTGCCACCAACCGCAGAGCCAAACACCACCACACACTTTAGTAAACAATGCATGGCACTGATACACACACATGCACATGCACACACACACATGCACATGCACATGCACGTAACGAGGCTTCTACGATGTCAGAATGAAGTTGTTGCAGTCGTGCTGGCAGTTAATCTTGTTTCATCTTACAAACTGTGCATGAAGCAAACTTGTCATGTGTGTTTTAACACAACCTGCAGTTTAACGACGTGACTTTGTGATGATCAATCTGTGACAAATGTTCCCACATGACTTATGCTCAACACAGTTCATTTTCTAAAGGTGCCAAATCAGTTGGTAGTTTAAAAGAAAAAAAAAAAGTTGTCAAATCTTTAAACTTTAATTCTGGTCAAATCTTGATTCAAACTGACTAAAGACTGATTACATGAACGAGATCATAAAAGTGACAATTTTTGAAACATGCTGGTTGATTCCAGAAAATGACGGAGGTTTGATTCTCAGCCTGTTACCGTCCTCACTCACTCACTGCACATTTCAGCTCCTTACAGGCTGTATATCACTGCGGCTCAGAGGAGTGTTTGGTCGGCATCCATGTTGAAGTGTTTGTGAGCCGGAGTGTAGGGAGGGTGATGGGGGGGGGGTTGCTCCCTAAAATAGCCTCGACAGGAGAAATGACAGGACAGGTGGGGCAAGGTTACCACTGGCCTTGGAATAACAGAGTGCTGCCATAAACCAACAGATTAGCTAACCCTCCTCTGGCCTCTCCTTCGAGACAACTAACCCTCGTTCCACAAAACCCGCCACTCATTCCAAGTCTGACCTCGAGCGCGTCACGATTCAGGAAGCGGAGAGACGACACACAACACACGAAACGAAGAAATGCAAGTTAAAAAAAGAAAACGCCTTCATAGCAAGTCACCTGTGTGTGTGATCGAGTGTATGAGAGGAAACTAAAACAACTCGTAAATGACAATATGACTGATAATCATCTAAGAGTTTTTTAAGTTTATTTAAGCCAGTTTGCTGCTTTATGTTTATTTAGTTTTTGTTTTGAACATTTTTGGACAAAAAATGCGATTTAAAGGAGAAGTTGATAATTCTGATAAAAGACGTTACCTTAGCATCTTAACTCAGCATATTCCACTCACTTTTTTACATTTTTAGAAGACAAAATAAATGAAATCGATCAATAATGACAATAATCAATAATGACAAATGACAATCATGGATAGATGTATCACTATGATGTGTTTAAAAAAAAAAAAAAAAAAAAGAGGAGCAGTGAACTGCATCGCTAAAAAATTCTTAAAACAAGACGATTTCAGCTGAAAACATGTTGAAATATTTTCACTGAACTGTTTGATTTTGTCACTTTTTCCTGAAATGAAAAACAACTCTGTGCAGGACTGAACTGACTCAATAGAAGAGATTTTTTTTATGGCTCACAGCAACACCACGATTTACGATAAATAAAGATGAACACTCTTGTGGTTTGTAAGCAGCATGATAGTCACACACGCACTCACACACACACTCACACACACACAACACAAACACACACCCGTTGTGCAGGAATGTCCCCTGGCGCTGTGTGTCCTAAGATCAGGAGCTGAAGCAAACGTGTCATTCACCTTGATGAAGATGTTCTGTCCGGCTGATGAAGGCTGCGACGTTGTCAACATGTGTTGATGAATTCTTCATTTTTTGACAGTAAATAATAAAAACGTCTTGAGCGCCCTTCCTGTTTACTGGGGGACGATTAACTGGCAAGTTGCCTGACGTCAAGCGCTTGTCTGTTTTTTCACACATTGCAAAAGTATTTAATTACTTGTTTGTTATCACTGCGTAACAATCACTGTTTTCATGGCCAACTCCCGCTGCGTTATTAAGTGCGTCTGTGTGCCTGATTCTCCCTCAGGCTTGTGCTGTAAATAAGAACACATTCTCAGTGTGCTTGTGAAATCAGAGGCACTTATTTTACCACAAAATCCACTGAGCCGCCATTGCACTCGATAAACTCTGCTCTCTGTGTGCTGTGTTTTAAATACCGGCAGAGGCGCAAACCTTCAGTTATCTTGCAGATGAAAATGCAACAATAAACAAGAGAAAATGTTACTCATATTATTATTAAACCTGAGTTAGTAAAATGTTCTTTGAAATACTGTCAGTAAAAATGCTGACAGTAAAGAAATCCAAAGTTTAGTTTTTCCGTTAGAGGAAAATACGTCATTCTATCTCCAGTTTGGGCTTAATAAGGACAGAAGGAATAAGGGAAAACAAGCCATGAAAGTAAGAAAAGAGGACAAAGAGTGTAAAGGAAGTTAAAGAACGACATGAATTAAACTTGTGTGTCTCCTCTCAGATGTTCAGTGTGTCTCACTGAATGAGTGAAAGTACTAAGATTTGTCCCGGCTGTGTGTTGCAGGTGTAACTACGGCTGGCAGGGTCCGCTGTGTGACGAGTGCCTGCCGTATCCCGGCTGTGTTCACGGTACCTGCAGCGAGCCCTGGCAGTGCACCTGTGAGAAGAACTGGGGAGGTCTGCTCTGCGACAAAGGTCCGACGCCGCAGCAACTTTTTCCATCTCTTTATCTCAACATTCCTATCCATTCTCCTGCAAAAAAAATGTTCTGCAAAGCAAAGCGGCATCTAATGTGGGATGTGTAGAAGCACAAAGTTAGAACTGGATTTGCTTTAGATTCTTGATCGTCTCCAAATTGTTTGGATTTCTCTTGATTTCATGATTTTTTTTGTCTTCTTCTGGTTAAAAGTACCTTTCCGTGCAGTCTTAAAATCAGTTGCATTGATGTAAAAAATATGTTTTCCCCCAACAATACTGACAAAAATTCATCCAGACTTGAAGTTCACTGTGATATTTGGAAATGAATAGAACACCAAAAAAAAAAAAAAAATTTAGAAATCTTAAATACTACGTTAGGATTTGCCAAACAGTTTTTGTGGAGTATATGTTTGATTTCCAGTGAATGGGTGCAGACATGCAGAATCAGTGGCTGGTTAAAGCTTGACCGCCTTGCGACACATAAGTCGCATGAGGACACTGTGATTGGTCAACATGTAGAGAACTAAAGTAAATCTGTTCTTTGTGCTGCGTGTAACCTGCAATCAGTGCTTTTGTAACAACAAGTTACTGTGTGGCTCCTGTATTTTAGACAGCACAGTTTTGTATGATTTGCTATCTGTGTGTTTCACATTGACACACACACACACATAGTACCGTGGGTCACATCAGTGTTCTTGTGCAGATCTGAACTACTGTGGAACCAACCGGCCCTGTAAGAACGGAGGAACGTGTATGAACACAGAGCCGGACGAGTATAACTGCGCCTGTCCGGACGGATACTCTGGCAAGAACTGCGAGATCGGTGAGTCTCTACGTCCACTGCATCACAAACCGCGCGTCCAAACATCACTTAGAGCAGCTGTAAGTCAGAACTCAGATATCCAGATCAGTTTGGGTGGGTGTAAACCTAATCTCAGGTCTGATGGAGTTCATGTGTGCACAGGGCAGGTCATCATTTGGAGAATTCATGTCAAACAAATTGATGGAAGATTTTTGTGATTAATCCTTCTTTTTTTCCTTGTTTTTCTCTTCAGCACCTACAGTATACTCAGCAGGAACGTAATGACAACAGAATGACTACAGCTCCAGGAAAAATAAAGCATGCCTCACAACATAAATGAGACACATCCATACATTTGGTAATATGAGCCACCGTGTTCATTCTAATCCCGAATCCATTCTTTAGTATTTGTTGGTGAATAAGTTGTGCCTTTTAGTTTTTAAAAGAGAAACAAGCTTTCTGTCACTCTAAAGTTTACACTTTGTGATTTAGAGGCATTATATATTTTTTTCCTGCTGAGGCACCATCATACTGCATCGCCGCTGTTTTCCTGCAGATTCTGTAGAACTGAGTTATGTGGCATTTATTTGAAAACCAAATGATTTAAAATTTCCTTCACTGCAGCACACGGGCAAAGTGTTTTCCACAACTGTCATTTTTCCACAGAGTTTTAAAGGGACCCTGCTTGGCATGAGCGCACAGGGAGCTAAACGCTAAAACGCTAAGCTAATGTTTTCACTTATGTTGCAGCATTTATAGAGAAAATAAATAAAAGTCTATTTGGACAAGCCTAGAGCAACATGGGAATTGGTGTGTTTTGAGGGAAGTTCTTGTGAATGTGACTGTCTTAATGCAGGGAAGGCAGTCATTACTATACACTTAAAAATCTTATTTGTGTGAACGATGAATTTTCTCCCTTTTAGAACAATTAATTATGTAATTTAATGAAATGAGCAGGAGTAAAGGCTTTTCATGAAACTGTTTTTCCGTTTCTGTGTGACGGCACACTTTATGCTCAGATATTTTAGTTTTGTCTCCTGTGGTTACAGTGTTTTGATGCATGGGTTCTGCCTGTGGAATCTATTTGCATGCAAATTTTTTACATTTCCCTCTGCATCAAACGTTTAATATGATACATGTACTGTGTTTCAGCAGACAGACAAGGTGAGAGTGAATCTCGCTCAGAATGGATCTACTTGTTTCCTTGTGATTGTTTGTGCACGTCTATAGGAGAGTGTGTGTGTGTGTGTGTGTGTGTTTCAGACAGGGTGGCAGAGGGTGACATATGTGTTTAGAGAAATGGGAGTAGAGAGGAAGACAACACATACATTTGCCTTAGTATTCACTCATCTATTCCTATGTTTTGTCCAATCTTATCTGCTCCTTTAGGTCATCGAGAAAATTCCTCCATCTGTGATTTCAAGCCCCCATCCTCCGTGCCCTTGGCTCTTCGAGGTAAAACACTTCTTTCTTTTTCTTCCTTGAACTTTTTTTTGTTTTTCCTCTCCACTTTAATTTAAACTTCATAACAGTGAGTGAAAACAGATTTGTAAAACAAGTCCACAAAATGTTAGTCCTGATAAAAGCTAAACAAATATCAAACGTAACCATAATTTATATTGCTATTACTGGTCATGTTTTTCCTATTTACATATACAATGAAGTTCATATTAATTATTCATCAATATTAGACTCTGCAAGAACTGCAGGTGTCTGCAAGGCTTCCATAATGGATACATAATGTACCATGGTTTGTCAATTCCTATTCATATTCTAAAGAGCACACGCCTTCTTTATGTTGGCGCTGTCGCCTCCATCATATCGCTCATCTACTTCTCCGATGTCACAACTTAGATGAGAACAGTGCTAATTTTCCCACCGTGTTTCAATCCATGTAGAAGAAAACACACACATGCGCGCACACACACACACACACACAAGCAAAACAGATATGAAGTTTTCTGTCCCAGATCAACAGCACAATCAGCAGATTATAGCCACTCATTCAAATGTAAATTACATGTTCAGACTTTGTGTCAAAAAGGCAGACAGGAGGCAGGAAGAGTGAAAAATAAGCTTCTGGTCCTGAGATCAATTCACAGAGACAGAGAGGAACCTGGGCAAATGCACACTGCAAATCCAATTGTTCCTGTAATGGTTTCACTGATTGTTTCATAGCAAACCCCAGTGACGTGCTCGGTTATCGTGCATTAGGATTAGAAAAGGTTTGAGCTTGTAGACATGACTTCTGACCTCAGTGAAGCTGAATGACCTGTTTATACATGCGTGTGTGTTTGTTTGTATATGCATTTGTATCCAGTGTTATTTACCTGATTGTGTCTGAGTGGGCAGTGGGATCAGTGGCTGGCCTTTCTCCAGCTCCACTTAACTTCAAGAGGGGAAACAGGACAAAAGCCATCAAGGAAGACAAGGACAAATCATGTTTAGATGAAGTGTTTTAAGTGCTCCGATTCTCCTTCCACGTCATCACTGTGAATTAGGTGCCCTCTGCTCACTGCTTAGGGGTGTGGATTATAAACAACACCGAGGGAAGGGATGTTAAAGGAATGAAAGTGGAAAACCATGAGGGTGTCTATCTTAGTCAGCCTCGTAAATCTCAGGCCCCTCGCCACACTGTTGCACTGTACTGATGTTGTGCTCTGACAACCTGCCAGCCGGGCTTAGAGAGGCTGTGTGCGGCGTGGTCTGGTCGATTCCCGTTCTTAGCAGTTTCAACTGTGGCAGACGTTGCAGGCAGAGCCATGTCTTTGTTTTATGCAAATCCATGCATATGAGGAGGGGGGGAGGGCGATGAGCAGTCTGGCCACGTAGCTCCAGGAGGACAGGCTGAGTGATGGAGATGGAGAGCCAGGTCTCGGTGTCCTTGCCTGGGGAAAGAGTGTCCTGACTCCAGCCAGGAGTGCCTATACACCACCAGGACACTGTGTCACTGTGCCTTTACCCCACCAGAGCAAGCGCAAAAGATTTTTCCAGACAGAAATGTATTTACACTGAGAGATGTTAAGTTGGCGAGGCGATAAAGAGAGGTTAATGTTGGGATTAGGCTGCAAGTGTGTCTCACCTGTGACTGGTGTGTGTACGTGTGTGTTTGTGTTATGGGGCTCGCCATGCAGAGAGACGCTGGAGTTCAGAGCCCAGCAGGGAGTTGAAGGACCCAGAATATGCTGACAAAGATGAAACACCAGGTGCGTGCATATGTACTGTAAGCTTGCAAAAGAGGCTGTGAGAAAGAAGGCTGAGTGCAAATATAGATCGTGGAAGCAGGCTTTAGGTGTGTCTGTGTGTGTGTGTGTGTGTGTGTTATTGCATCAGCATACTGTAACAGGTAGGCAAGGCCACCAACATGAAGCCAGTGTATGACCTGGTGGTTTGAGTGAAACCTGCTGAAGCAGTGTCACCCTCACACCGCATCAAGTCACAATGATAAATTTCCCATTAACACAAGCACTTTTGCAGAATGGAGTGACTGTTTTGTTCCCTCATCCTGTCTCGCTCAACCCTTCTCAGAGTTTCATGCTAACGCTTACAGTTGGTCGGAGGCTCTTCTATCACGGAGATCTCTATTTCTGGGTGCCGGGATGTTGGTCTCAGACTTTGAGGGCACATGAAATCGATCCAGATTGACCTGTCATGTGGAGGAGAAAATGAATGCGATAGAGGAGGGGTGCGAGGCCATAGCAAGAAGAGTGGCAGCACAGAGGTTCAAAAACAACCTCCTTCTTCATTTGGGTCAAAAGTCGAGAGATGATTTATTCAAGACCGGGTATTATCCCTCCTCCCCCATCCCCCAGCCTCCTCCTCCTCTCTGCTCCACCTGCCTCTCGGAAAGGAGTGAGAAACTGGAGACTGCTCACGAGGAGAGGACTATATTTAGCCTCTGTGACCGAACACACCGTGGTCTAACTTTAAAGTTAAAAATACAGATACCCATGTACAGTGAGATGGGCAAAGTTTGCGTCACCATTAGGCACCGAAAACAAGTCTGCTAGCTTAAACTGACAGGAGAAGAGTGTAAAGCAACACTGGGTGAAAAGACTGTATATACAATGCTCACTGTTTCATTGTAGAGATCCTGCACTTATTTTATATTGTTTTACAAAGTTTTAAATTCAAATGTGTAACCATTAACACAAAACTTAAACAAGAAACTGAAATTGTGCTCATGACAGTGAGAATAAAACTTTCCTTGCAAATTAAGAAAGGGAAAGATTTATGGCTGCATTTGTCTGTGAAGTGGTACTAGATTTAGCCCAGTGTGTTTGGGCAGAGCTCCACTTTGCTAATTATTTTTCTGTGGCAGAGTTCTCAGCATGGCGCTCCTCTCTCGCTCTAAGAAGAGAGGCTCAGCGGTAAGTGCTTAGTCAGCCCTGCTCTGAGTGTGAGATACTGTCGGGTCTCTGGTGGACTGTCGGAGAGGCGGAGCCGCATGGGACCGAGCCATCGCAAGGGCGAAGGCTTGGAGGAGAGGGCAGGCCCATCATCACCCATCAGCAAAGGGAAGGGGAGTAAAATCCAACTGTTGGAGGATGAGGGCTCCGTATCTGTTCTGTATCTGCCTTAGTCTTCATCACTGTGGCACTATGTCGCTGTTTTAGCTGGCAGTTTAATGACCGCTTGCAGAGAACAGATGCTGCTTTCAGTGGTCTAAAGAGCCCAGTCATTTTGGACATAGTTGTTATAAAAGTCTATTAAGCTGCAGGAGCGAGTCATTTGTAATAAGCGAAGGAATGGATTTGAAATACACATGTACAGCACATGTGCTTTAAACGCTGCCTTGATTTCTGTGCCAATCCTTCAGTCAGAAGAAACTGTCTGCGTTCTCTGTTTCCCTCTTTCCTCTCTATTTATACTCCAATGTCAAACTTGTCTTTCTTTCTATCTCTATCCTTCTTTTCGGAGTGACATACCGCTCCTCCTCTTCTGTCTGCCCTGCTATCCTCCAAATGACTCTCCTCCTCCTCCCAAACAAACTTAGCTTCCTTCCCCTCGCCGCTGCTCCCAACGTCACTTTCCCTCCCTCCCGCTCTCCATCCCGTCGTCCTCCCCCCTCATGCCTCACACTGCACCTGCTTCCCTCCCGCTCTCTGCTCCCTCTCCAAACGTCACTTTTCCCCTCCCCACCACTCCTCCACTCCTATTCTCCCCCTCGTTAGCTTGATGAATGGCTTCACTGCGGGGAAAGTGCTGATTTTCATCCCTCTGTCTGATTTCTGCTGGCTGTTATTAATTTCAAACACTCAGAGAAAAGCAAGTGAGTCAATAAATAAGGAAATGAACACACTTCATCCTGCCATACAGCAGCTCTCACAGTCATTCACCCAGGATGCGGGTCCTCTGTGGAGGCCAGGCCTGCATTTATCCTGATAGAGTTCAGTCCCACT
>JAPXVT010000008.1:2801787-2812068 GCA_029823135.1 Acanthurus reversus | reverse complement strand
CCCAGTGGGGGGCGCAATGTGTGTGAGCTGTTGCTGGCATGTCAGTCCCCTCAGAGGGGCATCCTAAGCACACATTTAAAATTTCAGACCAAGCAGATAATGTAAAGTGACGTTAGAACAGCTTCCTGTCCGTGGCGAATAAAGCTGTCATCGTGGTGCTGGCGTTTGATGAAACCTCAGTGTATGTGAATTAAGGGACTTCCTGTGTCACTGCGACTTCCCTGAGTTTGTGGCGCCGCCATAGCCACGCCCTTTGACGAAAAGCCACCAAATTTGTAAACTCACATCTACAGAGTGTAAGACTTACCAAACCTAATTTGAGATCGATATGGTCATCTTACTATGAGTTATCATCTTACTATGCACCGTTGGTGCTCGGGCCTGTAATTACGACGTGTGAAAGACCTTCACAGAGCCTTAGACAAATTTACATTTTAGATAACATCTTTACATTTTATGAAAATAAAATTATATAAGCATAACACTTTTATCAAGGACAAAACAAATGTACACTGAAGTGCAAAACAAAACTGTGCAGTACGAAACACTTTAACAGTGCAGTTGTACTTTCAGAACACAGAGAGCATCATTACATGGACAAATCCATGTTCATGCATGATGGGATGTTTCTACACTCAACAAACACTCAAGGTTATGATAACAGGACGTTCCTGATGATTAACATCTGTGACACAGAAAGATCTGCCAAAGAAAAAGTACAAAATGTACAAGGAGTGAGACACAGATACAGTAGGGCTGGGTGATAAATCACTCTTGATAGGAGATTAATAAAATTTAATTTTGATAACAGTGATAAGCTTGAGATGTTTTGACTCTATGGGTAAGTCTGACAGCCTATCACAGTGCAGGAATAAATGCAACAACAGTCAATCAGTCTGCAGGCTTGCACATCCAAGTGCAAAACATAGTTTATTATGGTAAAGGAAGTGGATGCACATGGATGAGAGAAGCGGAAGGGCACAAAAGCAACATTTGCCTCTCTGCGTCTGCTCTCTGTTTGTGTTGCTGCCTGTTTGCGGGAGGGCGGAGCTCCTCACAGACGGGCAGTGGACGGTAACTCCACACAGGGAATGAAACAGCGCTGTAACTTTTATTCTAGAATTTTATAACTCTTTTATTCTTTTTGCTGTCTTTATTTCCTTTTCCTTTGGGGTTTTACTGTCTTGTTTTAAAGTAAGGTGTTTAAATGTCCTTTTATTTTGTGTTTCTTTTTTTTGTACTTTTGCGCTTGATGTGAAGCACTTTGAGTTGCCTTGTTGCTGAAATGTGTTACAGAAATAAACCTGCCTTGCTTTGCCTTTATAGTGTAATTGAACTTTGATCTTTTTTAAATTAATTATTTTCCCTATCATCGTTTTTGATTGATAAAATTTGTGGGGTGGTGGGGCATAAACGTTTTTTGCATCTTAAAGGCAACAGAACCACGGTAAGAGGATGATTATTCTAATTAATTTTTTTGTTCCTTTTTCATTTTTCATGCTGATGCCCGTCTAATTGACATCTATGTATTTATTATATGAAAATCAGAGAGTGAAACATACAGATTTGCTATTCCATGACTTTTATTGACTGCATAAAAAACAGTCCAGCTTTTCTCTTACCTCCAGCTGCTCTTTGCACCAAGTACTGTATTTCAGGGTGGCTGCACTCATTAGGCAATATGCTTTTAGTCTTGTCTGCATGCAGCATGTGTTGAATTCTTTAAGAAACACGACATCATGTCACTTGTGACGAGCTCTAAAGTAAGTCCGCAATAACATGGGAGGGTCTTTATCACTGCAGCAACAGTTTGAGAAGTGCATTTCTTGACACTGTGTAATGCAGTAAGTATGTTTTCAACAATGAAATCATTAACATCTTGATGATCCATGGACTTTCGAAAGAATTGTGATGCCAGCAGGGATCAGTTTGTCAATCCCTTGAATTTTCTGTGGTCTCTAAGTTCTGGTATGAACACATAATTTCTGATGTGGAGTTTGATAGAACCTCAGTGTAGTCTTCATCAGAGGAAAGTTCAACTTTCAAGAATCTTTCATCGGGAATCATTGCTAATGCATGCCTCATTGGATTTTTGGTGCTAACACTGAAGGTTATCATCAGGAAGGTGTTTGACAGTTTGTTGTTTTATACTCAGGGATGACTCACGTGGCATCTGAACACCTACTGTAGCTTTGCAAAGCTACTGTATAATCTATAACTCTGACCACAGCAGCTGTCAAATTAGAGAAAAAGTCGTGTATAAACATGGATCAGCTTGGCAGAGGAACACAACCAGCATAAATCTTCTCAGAGCCTTGACTTTGATGTCCAACATCAAGAATGGACTTGTGTTTTTCCGCCCTGCAAGGGAAACCAAAGACGTCAGTAGATTTTAGGAAGGTGGTGGAGGACTGGTTATTGCTGACCTTGACTTAGAAAAGCCTTTGAGCTGAACACCTCTAAACAGGCTTGATGTCCTCTGTACTGCTGCTGGTCCTGGATGGATGGATGAGGGGTGTGATGGATGATTTCTCTTGAAAAGAGAGGTTCACTGCTCTTCAGTGGTTGCTGTGCAGAGCTGACAGCAGCAATGCTAAGTGGCTCCAGTGAAGAGGACTGCAGACATCCAGACCGAGGTTAATGGGCCACTTCACCTCTGAGTTTCCAGGTCAGATCTCCAGATAGAGATCAGCTCTTTGACGCAGACAAATGACGACCTACCGCACTCAGCTCAGGCAGCGGTGGAAGGACGCTGCTTTTCCCTTGAAGACAGGAATGTTCACCTCCCAAGCACTAATTTTATGTCAATTCTTTTCACCAAAGTTTGTTCGGTTTTTTACAGAAGTTGGCAGCCACCTCCATCTTCTAAATGGTCTTCATTTAACAGTAGAAATATTCATGATGACTAACCTGACTGCCCCCTGTCTCTGTACCATAAAAGACCACAATTAACCACACTTGTCATTACTGGGATTTGACGATGAGGTGAATTTTTCAAGGCACCACCCTGGACTGTCCCACTACACCCCCTCACTGTTAGCATATGCCTCACATTTAGACAGAAGGCGCTCTTTGACCCAACAGTTCTGAGGATCTCCTGGAGGAATATTCTGCCAAAGAGGACTCACCCTCAAGGACTTTTTGTGTTCACATTCGCAGTGCCAAGGAAACTAAAGGGACATGAGCTGACCAGCAGTAAGTATAGCAACTTCGCTGCAATGTCAGTCAGTTTTTCTGGTTTTGGTCCCATTTTTTTAAGGCTACAGTTATGACTTGATGCTTGCACATACATCTTTCACAGGTTTTTTTTTTTTTTAAGATGTTTGCTGTGCTACACTGGGTCATTTGTAAGACCACTTAACACACACTGATGTCATTCAGGAGTCCTTTTGTGCTGGGAGAGTACCCTTCTAGTTTTCAATGTAAGAAAGAGAACTGGAGACAAAACTTCAGTTTTCAGTTATTTGCCGCTTCCAGTCATCCATGTTGCTATCAATTCTTCATGTCTGTTCAGGAATTCACATTCATTAGATGAGTCTTTTCTGTGGCCAAGCCCCTCTCTGTTATCTGTTCATCTTTATATATTTTTATGCAGTTTTAGCCATGTCTCATCTGTCCTCCATGGTATTATGGATACACCAAGAAATCATGTTTTCACTGTGTTATTTTCCCATCTCGAACAATGCAATCAACAATGCAAAATAAAAATGATCAAAATTTCCCTAAAATACATTTAAACTAAAATAACAAGCCTGGTTTGAAAATGTGAGGAGTGGAAAGTACTGGTATTTGTTCAAATGTAGGGAGTAAAAGCAAAATGTTGTCGGGCAACTAAATATGTAAAGTACAGACACCTGAAAACTCTACTTAACTACACATTATCTCTGACTCCAAGTAATACCCACGAATCAAATAAATATGCCCTTATTCGAAATATTTTTACATTAATTAGCTTTTTCCAATCACAATAAATGATATCTACAGAGCCTCCCATGAAAATGAAAGACAATGTGAAGACCATAGTCTCCGTTTATAAATCTCTGTCCAGGGTTTAGCATCTGTATTGTGATTTGTGCAGAGTTTATAAATCATTTATACAGATACAAAAACCAAGAGTACTGATTTACACATGGCTCCTTTTTTCACCAGCTGACACTGGGAGCGCTCAGTGCATATCAGTCTTCTTTCAACAGCAAGTCTTCCAGGATTTTTTCTCACTACTCATTAATTTTAATGTTGCATGAATTTCTGATTTTTTTTACTGTCGCATTTCACACTGTGTCCTGACTTTACCCAAAAGTTCAAAAGATCAAATCAAAATTAATTCACATGCAGTTTCTGTCTGTGGTGGAACATTTAAGCTCAGGTCTTTCTGTGTATTTACGTCTGTGTTTCAACAAGAATCTCTGCTGCTTCTACACATAAATAACCATCATGCATCTTCTAACTGCAATGGAATTTTAATGCCTCCTGTAAATGGATCCATGTGACATAAATCGTACTACTTCAGCATGGAAACATGTGGAACCTGAACATCCCAGTTTTCACAGTGCAGGGGAGTAGCGTGTGTCACAGAACATGGGCAGAAAGAGAGAAAAAACACAGCAGTCTATGTAAATCTGGACATATTTCTGTACTTCCTGAGTGATCCCCTACCTCCCTGCAGTCATCCTACATCTCAGCCTGGCCAGTGCAGGCAGGCTGGCCCGCGCCTCAAAGCCTCAACTTTGCCATAAAGTCTGACAGAGAGAGAGAGACAGAGAGACCCAGATGCTGCTCGTGAAGTCCAGCACCGTGCCAGGAGATGGATCTTAATAACTGGCATGCTGGGAAACAGACAGACAGAGTGACAGACAGACCACAGATCCTGGTGTCTCCAAGCTGCCCGACACTCTTCTCACCTCCTCGAAACACAACTCTCATTTTAACACCGCCTCAGACGCTTCGAGCTCGCAACATGAGAAAGGAAGAGTCGCTGCAGAAGGATTCAGA
The DNA here is from genome assembly GCA_029823135.1 of Acanthurus reversus. Lineage (NCBI taxonomy): Eukaryota > Metazoa > Chordata > Actinopteri > Acanthuriformes > Acanthuridae > Acanthurus > Acanthurus reversus. Next base: position 2,807,076 of record JAPXVT010000008.1, on the reverse strand, counting down.
TGGGAAATCAAAACATTAAAATGTTTTTTTTAACTGATTGTTTGAAGTCAAATGTTTTATTCAATTTACTTTAAGATTTTAGATTTAGAATATTTAAGACAAATTTTTTGTTTAGAACAACAAGAAACTTTATCTGGCACGGAGGTAAACAAACCTTCATGCTCACACTGACACCTACAGGCTATTCTCAGTTGCTAATAAACAAACCTGCATGTCTTCATACGTCAAAATATGAGCTAAAATACTTCCTCGTGTTATGATAAACCACTGTACAATGTTTTGACATTAATAAGCCCACAAACTCATGGCTTTCATCATCCCACTGGTACCTGATGCAACACGCCAGCCAGCGCAGCCCCGTGCAGTTTTTCACTGCAGAGCTATCTGTGGTCTGGACGCCCACTCATGCCATTTTGCAACACCTGGAGGACCTGCTGTAGTGCTGCATTTTTGCTTTCAAACACTCCTAATCTTCAGATCCTCAGATATTTAGACATATCCTCCAGCATCTCTGTATAGTGTTGAGGGTGCTTTATCACAAGTAAACATTAATGGGCTTTAAGTGCTGGGTTGAAGAATTATATGTTAGAGTGTTTAGCCCCCGGTATCAGCTGTGGAAAAAAAAAAAAAGCGCTGCGTGTAATCTGTTTCCTTGGTTTACAAAAACAGGGTTCAGCAATCTGTATTTTGAATCCATGGGCTTGGATCACGAATCTGACAGCAAGCTTCAGAACTTTGGTTGTAACGTGGCTCTTATTTGTTATCTTAGCTGAAGCCGAAGGGAGCTCTGTAGAGGCGGATTCGAGCCGTATGTATTTCAAACATTTTGAGTTCTGACCCATGCAAGTAGTTTATTTTACATATGTAAATCCAGAGCTGAAATCAGTTGTTCATATGCAGCCCCATTTTACACAGAATCATGAGACTTTAGTGTCGTGTTTACAGCAATAATAAGGAGTTGAGCTACATTTCTGCTTTGACTCAGAAATCTTTCAGCAATTAGTCACTTCTGAGAATGTGTCGATTTGCTGAATTTTCTCAGTTTTTCCGATTAAAAAGCAGCAGGACTTGAACACGTTGAACTCAACAGTAAACTGTGTTAAGAAAAGCAGCTTGGGTTTCATTGCCATCATAAACAGCTGCCTGCCAATCGATTCTGGATGATCAGTGCCTTATTAATGCAACCTACCCCAGTTTTAGTGACATCTCTGGCAACCTGTTGAGCAGCATCTTATGTGAGCACATTGTTCAGCTGCAGCTCAGGTTTCCGACTGACGCCTTCCAGCTACAGCTGCACATGAGCTCTGCAGCATTTTTACCAGGCGGACACACACCTGCTTCTGATTCACACACATGCTGTATCAGTGATGATCACTGGCAGGTCTGTTTGCTCATCCTCTCAGAGGAAGGCTGGATCCACTCACCAGGAAAAATGAAGGCTTTTATATTTCAAAGCCTGATACATTTTCAGGAATTCATCAGTCAACACTTCAAAGATGCAGGTGACCAAACCCTCAAAAAATGTTACAGTTTGGTTGGCAAATGACTTTCATGCTACATATTAATGTGCCTCTCATGCTGGGAGGTTGCAGATTTTGTAGCAAAGTTTCTGTCCATGCAAACTGAAATTCTATTTTATAACATACATATAAAAAACATCTCGACAACTGAACATTGTCTTACATGGAACAAGAATATTAGGTCCTTTCCCATAAATCTTTCAAAATAAAGCTCCAGTGTGTAGTATTTAGTGGCATCTGGTGGTGTGGTTGTAGATTGCAACCAGTGGTAGAATTTTTGCTCACCCTCCTGCAACTTCATGTTTTGACAACACTGACATTTAGGTCTGGTCAGGTTTAGGTACAAAGACCTTTTGGTCAGGGTCAGGAAAAGATCCGTTTCTGTCTTGGTTGCCACCAAAATGGCTGGGAATGTTCCAACTTCTTATTAAACATAAATATTCCGATGGTAAATGTTGGGATGTTTGCTAACAAAAACAGTTGACCTCTAAGTGGTCAGTTGCTTAGCAGGTGTCGTGTTGGCGCGACCGTCACAAACATCCCTTCCATGTCTGAATGATATTGATGTTGTAGAAACTGTGATGTCCTTTGTTTGAGAAAACACATGTTTTGGGGCTCTGACAATATTGTTTTAAAAGCTGCTAAATTCTAACATTTAAGTTTGTCCCTCTTGTCTTTGGTGCTGGACAGGTAGCTGCGGAGGGTTAATCGGATGTTTTTTACTAAAGCAGCTGCGTCCTAAAATTAGGTTAATGGAAGTGCTGAGATTGAACTGTACAATAAAGTAAAGCCAAGGTATGGGACGTAAAACGAAAACAGTGAGCTGAAAGATGCGAACAAGAGGGTTCCAGTTCAGGTTAGGTTGACTGAAATATTCATCAGTCTTTGCAGACTTGTCATGTCTTTGTCTGCAGTGGGAAATAATTTTGAACCCAATTTAAAGAAAATAAATGAGCTAAAATTTGGCTCCCTGTGTTGTTAAGAGAGCAGTTAAAGAGAAGTTTTGTAGTTTAATTTAGTGGTCATGATTTCAGCTTGGGTTTGGTTGTAATAAACTTTGTGCGTCCGCCCTTTCAAACCAGAGAACTCTGATAAAACTTCAGACTTAAACTCACAGGCTTTTATTGTTCCATGTGTTAATCCTGTCAAACAGGAAATAACTACCAGATGCATGTGGTACGGAGTGAAAACATTACAAGCCATGATGGCCGCATACCTCCTCTGATGGCGAGCGCTGCTGGAGGCTGAGCGTTTGCATCGAGTGTCATCAGCCGTCTTTTCCTTTTTGCGTCACTTCATGTGCTGAAGAGTTTTCTGAGCTGGTTTCTTCAGTTTTACTCACATTATTCCTGCAGTGATGAAGTGTAACTGAGTACATTTACTCAACTACTGTTCTTAAATACAAATACAGTTAAAATACATTGCAGTGTGCAGCATTAGAATTTATCCAAAAAACATCAGATGCATCACTAACTTAAGTAAAGCTTTTCGGTCCAAAACACATGTACCTAATTACTTCCCATAATCCTCTCTGGTTAAACTTTAGTGGTCATTTGAATGCATGACACTCTCTAACATGACAAGCTGAGAGCGCAGCACTCAATGAATACTTCCACGATTTCCACGTTGTGTGTGTGTGTGTGTGTGTGTGTGTGAGTGTGTGTTGAGAACATCCCATACCTGATTTTTCATGCTGGTAAAACAGTGGCTTGGTTAATGTCTGCAGCAGCTGTTCTTTGTGTGCGTGTGTGTGTGTGTGCGTGTGTGTGTGTGCGTGTGTGTGTGTGTAATCATGACAGTTTGGCTGAGGTTATCTTCAAGAACTAATTCTATTGAAGCCAACCTTTGGCCAGAAACAACTCACTTCATCATCATCTCGTTATACTCACTGTACACACCAATATATTTTGGTGTCAGCATTTCTTCATCGCCACATGGTGCATTTGAAGATGACCCATCATGTGGATTAAAGAGTTGACTGGTTAAAAGCGTGCCATAAACCCCAGAGGACAATAAAACAAAAACACATTTATTAAACACATTCATTATAACAGAACGGGATCATCTGACTTTGGTTGGTTCTTCCATGAAAAGGCTGCACTTAAGTTTCCTAATTTTACTATCATGAATACAAACTGCTGTTAAATCAGCTGTACTGTAACCTCATGGTACCTCAGAGTTGTGACCTTTAAACACTACAGACTACTGGCCAAAGCGCTGCGTCACCACCAATCCCATCTCACGTCACAGATGAGTGTTTTCTGTTTGGATGTGTAGCCAAGAAACATGATGGAGCTGATTTCAACCGATTCTCCAGATTTGCCAAACATTTACATAAAGTTACTAAAGTGATAAACAAATCAATCTGATACTCAGACACTGCTACCGTAATCAATGTTAAATCTTACTGTGAAATCAGTGATCAACTTTATATTTCCAACCAGTCTTGATATGGCTGCAAGTCTAAATCAGTGAAGAAAAATGAGAACATCACTTTGAACAAAGATTAAATCATTGCATAATGAGAATCTTTGTAAATCATTCTGCACAAAAAAGAACAAACAAACAAACATGATTTGACGCCCCTATCGGTAGTTTATTTAGTTGTTACTTCATACAACCACAGGGGGCGTCAAAGTCTGGGGAGGGGGATAAAAGTATGGAACTAAACAAATTGTTAATGGTGCAGTGAGCAGCACAGCCCAGGTGACTTTCTTCAAATTAGACTCTGATTCGTATTGAAGGTTCACAAAGAGAAAGCTTGGGAATAATTTTTTAACAAAACACTTGATATTATTGTTTGTATTGTAAAGTTCTAAGCTATCATGGGAAAGAGGATTCCTTTGTATGTAATGTGATCACTGCTCAAACAAGTCCTCATTTATTATTGACTTAATACTTGTTAGTCTTGTCTTGCATCATGATGCATCCAACTTGTCTGACATAAGCACAGTTTGGCCATCAGTTGTGTGGGAACCAGCGTTTTTTTCTTTATTCAATAATAAGACAACAGCAATTAGATGTTTGATGATTGTAACTCTGGTGAAACCGTGAAACACTTTCTCAAGAAATTTACCTAAACCACAATCATCTTTGTTTATTGAGTAGGGGAGAAAAACTCATCAATCGTGTTTTAATCTTGAGACAAGAGAACAAGAGTTTATTGTCTCAAAAAGGGTTTTTTCAATCCACCAATTATTCTTTTTCACGAAAGGCCTCAGACCGGAACATCAACAACTCAAATACACCAAGCTAATCCACTGCCTGGGAGACGTACTTTTTGTATTTTATCAAGGATTCTCTTTCTTGATCTACTGATTATCCCTTCACAAGCTGGTGGACTGCCAGTACAAACCTGACAATTCTCATAATTCATCCTCACAACTATTTAGACACAAAGCTAGAGCCTCAGATGAACTCATTTTATGGGAGGAAGTCCGGTGACTGTCAACAGAAACTCTCGAAGAAGCATTCTTGTCTCCTTCTTTGCTTAAGTCAAGCAGGTGAGAGCAGTGTTTTTTCCAAGTATGTCCACATCACGCAGAGACACTCTTAGTCCTGTTTTAGGAAAGCTGCAACACAGTTGAAACGAGAATAAACATCAAAACAACAATGATGACAGATGTCACATCTCGGGTCATTTTTGTTAAATGGTTTAAAGTCCCTATGAGTAACTTCTCACTGGTTCTGAATCAGTCTGAGTTTAGTCCTGATGTCTCTCGTCTTACCTCCATCACAAATGAGACCTTCGGCGAGCAGATTGGAGATT
>JAPXVT010000008.1:2681806-2695855 GCA_029823135.1 Acanthurus reversus | reverse complement strand
TTTAACGGGCTAAACCAGCAATTCTTTGTACTTTTTTGTTTGAAAAATGACTGAAATGATTAATCAATTATCGAAACAGTTGGCGATTCAGTTTCTATCAATTCGATTAATCGTTGCAGCTCAATTCACAAACAAGCTAACTCACTAGCAAGACAGAAGGCTAACAGGACGAGCATGTGGGCTAACTGGTAGAGAACAAGAGAAACTGACTGCAAAGAGCCGACCAGCAAATCATGATGCTGGAATAGATTTGTGTTCATGTATGCTCTGTTTGAATCAGATGTACTGTAGCTCATTCAACAGACTAAAACTGAGATGGAAAAAAACCCCAACAGCATTAGAATGAGAAAAGGAAAGACGAGCTGGAGGAGGAGAGGGAGAGACTTGTCCTGGCTCTTGCAGAGTGATGAATCTCCAGCGAGGCCTGTTTCATTACCCGTCTGCCAGAGTGGAGATCAGCCGGTAAGAGCAGGCCCTGTGAGGCTGCAGCAGAAATATATGGCTCTTTAATAATCTCCACAAACACATTCCAGTACAGTACCGTACAGTACACCGCCCCCACACTGCTCGCCGGCTTTCTGAAGCCGAGTTCCTGCACACAATCTGTACTCCTACATCAGGTCCAGACCACAGGTCTGTGAGCACGAGTCACCTGTGGCAAACACATTTTTTAATTTATCAGAGCAAGTTCTCATTCAAAAATAGCATGAAGCACATTGCTCTTTATGTGTCGCTTTTATTGTATTTGGGAATTTTTCATATCACCAGAGACACTTCAGTCGCTAAAGCTCAAGTTAAAGTTTCAAAGTGAAACTTTTTTTTATTAATGGTATCAGTGGTCACACAAAAATAAACTCTGACTGCTGGAAAATAATTAGCATATTTAGAATAATGTTACCATCTGAAGTGTTACGATTTTTTATCAGAACCACTGGCTCCATATGCTAACTAGCTTGCGATTTAGAAATCATTCCATCAGCAAATGCCGCGAAGCAGCCAGTGTCAGACCCGTGTACACAGCCACGCCACCGCCAACAGGTCAGCCTCAGATTAGCAGTTAGCTAGTCAGTCCCTAGTTTACCAAGATTCACAACACTGCACAATTTATCAAAATTTGACCGAAATAGCAATATGGAATGCAATTTTTAAATCATGAGAAACTGCATCACATTAAAGAAGAAATGTGTGTTAAAACAAAAAAACACTGGTTCAGATTTGAGGATGCTGTAGAATTGTCCTGCCTACAACGTATTCTACAGACTTAACATAACGTTTTTGTTTGGTACGGATCCCTGCAAAAATCACATCATATTTATCTTAAGACGTTTTCCAACGAAAATGAGGGTAATGATATAAAAATGATCTTTCCCTCTAATATCAAATCACATCAGTCCAAATAATCACAGTAAGATATTTTTTCAAACTCGTGCAGCCTTTCTGCTCTCAATCGTTATGTTTACTGCATTACATCCACATTTTCCTGTATGATTCTGAATTGTGTCCTCATTGTTCTTTGGTTTGTACTCATCTGTGTACTTCAGTCACGAGTATTAAAATAAATAAGATTCAGATCGATACTGAGGGATGGCAGTGCAGTCAGCCTGGGCTGCAGACTGTCACTGTGGAGTCTGTACAGATCACTTGGATAACCACCAGACGTTATGATGACAAGCGCACTTTTTAATCTTGAAGCCTGACAAAACTGTTTTAACTTAAATAAGAATTAGGTCATAATTAATGGATCTGTTTTGGATCCTGAATGATATTTGAGTCTGACAAAATTTACTTGAACGATTGGACAGCTGAGACAACCAGACCTGATTCAGTGTCCTGGACTAAAACACTGAATATCTCAGAGGCCAATAGACACATATTGAAACCTGTGCTCTAATATTTAGTCATTAACATATGAATTATCAAGTATTTTACATAACACAAATTAAAAGTGTCCATTCTTCTTGAATTAATCACAAAATCAATGCTTGTTTATGTCACAAAAGCAAGTCACCCTTAGGAGTCGTATGTGTTTTCCACAATGCTTTGACAAGTTTCAGTCTGATTTTTCTCCCCATCTCCCAGCTGTCAATGAAGTTCCTCAAGCTCCTGTCATTCTTTATGTGCGTACAGGATTTGACTATGGGCGACATGGTCAAAGGTACATCAGAGCAAACAGGCATCACTATTTTGAACACTGAGCTCAGCTCGTCAGGGTGGTACGAGGGCTGGCCCAAGGGACCATGTGGGAAAACAGCAGTTCCAGCAGCTGGATTGGTTCTGTCTGAAAGCCACAACAGTTCAACTGCAGCTCAGGGAGGCCCATAAAATCTACAACAACAGGGCACCGAAGATCCTTAAGGACCAATTCCAGAGCATCACCACACCAAAGCCAGCATAGCTGACCCGTGTTTGTCCCGGTTGAGACCCAACATGAGCAAATATTCTTTTAAGTTTTGCAGAGCAGAGAACTAGAATAAGTTACCTTCACATATAAAAATCAATTTAGCTTTTTAAAAAAGGTGAAAAACTGGTTACTGGATAATTTGAAAAATTAGCAAAGTTAGCCTGATGATTGATTGTATAGATTAAGGGCGCTTTCACAGCTAATAGTCTGCTTCTAGTCTAGTCTAGTCATATATATGTATATATAACCGTGGGAAAAACTACAGCTACCAAGGAGTATAGTGTGTGGCGCATTGAAAAAAAGTTTTTCCTCTCACACACAGGCTGTCGCACCGGTGCTACCAACGTGAATTCATTCATCGCACAGACAGATTATTTCATAGCACGTGCAACATGCATGTGGCACTGTACAACCCTGCTAAAGCTCTTTTTGTCAAATCTTGTCCACATGAGCGGCAGCAGGATCTCATTTTGCCCTCCGCATGTGTGTCACCCAGTGATAAACACGTCCTGTTATCTTGTATTTTGATGTGGATTCTTTAATGTCCTTGAACTATAGGACGACAGCAGTCAGTAGAATGATCTATGTGAGCTCCCAGTGAACTGAGCTCAGTCACTACTGCTCCATTAAGTTAAAGCCAGATGCACAAGAAATTGACAAAACAGAGGAAAAGGATTTTTCTTCTCCTGTTATGACTTTTTTCCAAATAATTTCAAAGAAAGGACGCATTACCTCATTGTCTTCACAAATTATGTCGTGTTTTTGCCACTGTGTCCGTTCCAAAAAGTTTGTCTCAGTGCTTTACAGTTGGCAGCCCTGCGAGCACCATGATAATGTCATCATTTCTAACATGCACACAATGCTAAAATGCTAATGTTTTACCAGGTATGTTTACAAAGTTAACCATCTGAGTTTAGTGTGTTGGCATGCTAACATTTGCTAATTAGCACAAAACAAAGTATAGCTGATGGTAAAACCATAGATTTTGCAGGTATTTGCTAATAAATGCAAGTTTGAACTGAAAAAGATTTTTTTCTTGTAAACATGAATTTTAACAAGGTACATTTTAACAATATGTTCAATAATCGTTGCATTATTTTGGCTTTTTCAATTTCACTAGGAGAAATATTTCAACATGTAGAATCTGTCTTTGAATTTACTTGGATAACAAAAATATTTTAACCCTCTTTTAGATTTTTTGTTTGTCACCAAATCAAGGCTTAATGTGACCTGATTCGTTGACTGTTATTTCATTTATTTTGAATTTCAGATTTTAAGGGTAACGCAGTATTATCCTCATTTGCTGCAGGATTTGTCCACTCTAGTATATGCATTAAAGGAACCAGCTACATCAGCATATTGCCATCACCGTCAACATACACAGTAGATCCCCCCTGACATGGCCTCCTCTCCCGGGCTGGATGCACAGCCATTACCGCTGCTTCAGCTCCAGGAGGTGGACTCCAGTAAAGCCTCAGAGAGGCCGAACTCTCCGGGACTCCAGCCCACCGTGTACAGCCCTCCTCCGGGCATGGACAGCCACACCATCTGCATCCCCTCTCCATACATAGACAGTAGCCATGAGTACAACCACGGCCATGGACCTCTGACCTTTTATGGCCCGTCTGTGCTGGGCTACGCCAAGCCGTCCATCACTGACAGCCCATCAGCTCTGTGCCCGTCCCTCAGCTCATCAACCCTCTGGCCCTCCCGCAGCCACCCCACCATGCAGTCGCTGACTCTGCGCTGCCCTCAGCCTCTCGTCTACAGTGAGCTCAGCCCGCATGCACCATGGCTGGAGTCCAAAGCCCACAGCATCAACACCAGCAGGTAGGTTTACTGACACTCACGGATGGAAATGCCATATTTGAGGGAAAAAAAAAAAAAGTTTGGTGAGTGTCAATCAATTCTGTCTTAAAATGGCCCTTTAGAAACTTGTCCTGCAACTTTCAGAGCACACATGTTGCAAATGAAATGTGGCGTCATTTTGGGATTGGAGCACTCCAGTTACGCGTCCTGGTATTAATCCTTAATGAATTCTGCTTTTGGACTTTTTACCTCACAAGGGAGTTAATTTCCAGGACAGAGTGCATAAACCTGTCGATCCAGTAGAGAAAAGTGTGTGTCATGTTTTGCCTCACATAGGAATGAAAAGCCCATGACTGTATGAAGGTGCACTGCCGGGGGAGGGGGCAGTAATGACAGGTGGGGTTGCTGTGGCTCAGGAGGTAGAGCGGCTCGTCCACTCACCATAAGTTTACACAAAGTATTTATGTGAAGGCAAAGCAGCATTTTCCCCAAACCTACACAAACTGTTACCTCACCTGATCGTCAGGCATGGACAAATGGCCTACAGGAGCCGAAAAAAAGGAAAATAAATGGAAAAACACCACGAGTGTGTCTTTACAGCAGGTCCATCAAATCTGGTCAACAGTCTGTTACCACTATAATCACATCCAACAGTGATGTCAGAGTGTACTGACCACACACTCCTACATCACTGCAGCAAGGTGAGAATGTGGGTGGAGCAAATATGACAAATTTTAGTGCTTCAGGTGCGTCTCACAACATAAAGGAACGAGTAATATCAGCAATAACAATTGCATTCAATAGGAATACATTTGTTATTCAGAAAGCTACTTCTAGTGCGGGCAAACAGGTGGCACTGTTTTACCATTAAACTATGTGATAAGAGAAAAAGACAGGAAGTGTTTCAGTGCGTAGAGCACTGACATGTACGCTCACTGAAATGTGTTGATGATTGTTCTTTATTTTTCAGTGACTTTCTACATGTAAATCAATTAATTTCTGCTGTTTTTGTGTCTGAATGAAAAAAAATAAAAGAATCAAATTCTTGGAAAATCACATAATATAAAATGGGTAATGATGTTTTGAAGACACTTTTTTTTTCAGAAAGTCAAAACATGCAAATATTTTTCGGCTGAGATGGCTGGGTCATACGAAGGCAAACACACAGAATCCAGTGAAATCTTTAGAACTGAACAGTGAAACGCAGTGTGTTGACCAACAGATGAGTTTTCTGCTTAATGCCGTGCTGGAGGTTTCATTTAACAGTTTCACAGTGATTCTGGTCATTGAGTTAACTTTCGTTACGTCAGTTGGTCAGATTCAGGATTGATCTCTTTCTCCGTCGTCATTATCTTTGCTCTGAGTTGATGTTCATAATAGCAGTGAGTATGGATGCTGCGGATTTATACACCCATTATGTTAATAACGATGAATTATTGTGAACTTTTCTAGTATAGTTTTGCAGTTGACTGAAACGCAATTACTGAGACATTTTCAGCAAAAAAGAGTACCTGTTGGAGGACTAATGACAGGTGAATGATGGGCTAAAATTCCAAATGTCAAGTTGTCCCTTCTTCACAGAGTCGCTGTTTCTCCCTGCAGCTCCATCATCAGCTGTAACAAGCTGCCGGGGAAGAGATCAGACGAAGGAGTGGAAGGTGTGAACTCCTCCTTGTGTTCCTCTGCAGCAGGGAAAGCCGACATGCACTTCTGCGCCGTGTGTCACGACTACGCCTCGGGGTACCACTACGGTGTGTGGTCCTGTGAGGGCTGCAAGGCTTTTTTCAAGAGGAGTATCCAAGGTATCAGCTCTGACTTTCTGTCCATGTTTACTCACCATTTATTCCCTCGCATCGTCCATGGACAGAACTCTGCAGCATGTCTTTCCTTTTACTGTTTTAGGACACAATGACTACATCTGCCCTGCCACAAATCAATGCACTATCGACAAAAACCGACGTAAAAGCTGCCAGGCCTGCCGCTTACGTAAATGCTACGAAGTGGGCATGATGAAGTGTGGTAGGTGCTCACCTTTTGTAATAATTGGGGTCCTTGACGATTTGTCATTTTACAGCAGCACAAAAGTTCAAACACTGAGAGAGAAAAGGTAAAGAGTGTTACCTGTGAGCTCATTATGGCAGATGAACTTTGGACTTTAGAAAACACACAAGATTGGAATCTTGTAAATACCAAAGTGTGATAATTTATCAAAGTTCTTGCTGCAGAGATACAGTTTAATTTCTTTGTCTTAGCCTGCACATTTTAGACATTATTTCACTTGAAAACTTGAAACTTAAAAGCTCCTTTTTTCGCATAATTAAAGGATTATGTAAGAGAAATTAGTTTGTTTGCGTCTTTATCTTCATATTTAGATGACAGAAACTGTATGAGAGGTATCAATCTTACTATTTAACTCTCTGCAGAAAGTGAATAAGTATATCAGAGCTGCACTGACTAATTGTTCAATAGAAAATTAATCACCAACTATTTTGATAATCAATCATTTCAGTCATTTTTCAAATAAAATAAAAAGATGGACTCTGGGAAATTGAACTGAGCATTTTTCACACTTGTTGACATTTCATGAAATAATCTGTAAATTGTTTTAGAATGAAAATAATGGTTGGTTGCAGCCCTGAAGTATGTTGTCCAAATTGTCAAACTAATTCTTTAGTGGATAGGAGTCAAACTTTTTCAGATCTCATCACAGAGCCGCTCTGTGAAACTAAAACTGTGAAATGATCTGCTCCACTAAATAACAGATGATTCGGACAGAAACAGGACGGTAGCTGCTGAGGGATGGAAGATTCTCTCCAACTCCAAACATTTAAGACAACAGTCTGCACAGTCAGGGCAAGTCAAGAGTGCTGATGTCTGAATTGGTAACTTCAAATTCTTGGTGAAACTCTGCATTTGAAAGCAGCTGTTTTGTCTTCAGTGATCTCATTGTGAAGAACACCTCCATGTTCTGAAATGCCTTTGTTGTCATTAAGACACCTGAACCAGTTACCAGGAGACCTGCTCAGAGGTTTGAACACCTGACGCAAGCACAAAATCACAGGTCTATGTCTGTTGCTGTGTTCATGCTGCAGGTGTAAGGCGTGAACGCTGCAGCCATCGAGGAGCCCGACACCGCCGGGGTGGACTCCAGCCTCGGGATCCTACAGGCAGAGGACTGGTCCGGCTGGGGCTGGGCTCTCAGCGGCATCTCCATCTGGAGGCTCCTCTCACCCCCACCCCTCCCTTTCCACAGGTGAACCGTGTACACCAGTCAACCATGAGCCCAGAGGAGTTCATCTCACGCATCATGGAGGCGGAGCCTCCAGAGATCTACCTCATGGAGGACCTGAAGAAGCCCTTCACCGAGGCCAGCATGATGATGTCCCTCACCAACCTGGCAGACAAGGAACTGGTCCTCATGATCAGCTGGGCTAAAAAGATCCCTGGTAAGATCAAGCTGTCATCACAGGTCTTGAGATATAACTTGAAAACTGTTAAGTGGAAGTAGTCAGCTCGAGTGTCTCTGGTTGAACCACTGACAGAAAACAGATGGACGAGGCGTCTCCACTTTCTCTATAAATGATGCCAAAATATCTCTGATACAGGCGCTGCCATCTGGCACCAGTTTTGTCATTTGCTGCCAGAGTTTGTACAGTGATGCGCCAGTTTTTCTTAAGAAATTATTTTCAAAACACATGTCCCTTTATTGTCTCCATACACGAACCACTGAGCAACAAGAACATTGAAAAAAATGAGACCGAGCACAATGCATGTCCTTTGTATGGCCTGAAGGGTACCAGAGCCGTTTCCAGGCACAGGTCTGGGTAAGCATTAGAGCTGTGTGTTCACTGCTGGTGAATCTAGGTCAGCATAGAAACAGAGCAGAGGTTTCCAGCACAACTTCACCTGCTGACAGGTGCACAGAGAGGAGGAAACGTCCGATAGTGGTCAGACATAAGTGACACTTGAAGAATATTGCACTTTATTATCAGATGTACATGTTTTTGCAAGACACATTATAAACAGAATTTAAGGAGGGTGGATATAAAGCACAGAAAAATTCAAAAAGGTAAAAAAAAAAAAAACAAGCATCTTCTTACATAAACCAGCCAATGGGCCCCTCACAAATATAAGATTAAGATAATAATAATGTAAGATTTGCTGGTGCAAAACCTGTTGGTCTAAATAAAAAAGTTGTTCCAGACTTTAGCTGTTGCTGGAGTTTTGACTTTTAGTGGTGATCTAGGTCAGTGTGCACATGTTGACTTGCTCAAACCAGAGAACGGGACTGAGGGTTATAAATGTAAAAACAAACCCGAAACTACCGTGAACACGTGTTCCACCCATCCGTCATGCCAGTTGTGTGTCAGCGATGCCTGTGATGGTTAACAACACAAATAAATGAGATAATATCTGCATGGATAGACAGCCAATGCAATCATTAACCTTTTATGTCTACATTTATGAGCTGCAGTTAGTGAATTTCTTTCTGTTCTGAATGACTGACCCGCTTTCTTTTTCTCCACTTTCCTGTCCCTTTTACACGTCCTCCTCTTCTTTTATGTCTTCAGTCAGCTCTCCTCTCCCTCCTCTCCTCTCAGCCAGTGTTCAGCCCAGCAGGTATCTCCCAAGGAGAGGTGTTAATGTGAAGGGATCACAAAGACTTGCAGTTTTTTGAATAAAGACCATTTTACCAGAATTTTTTAAAGACCATTTCCCCTTTTTTCTCTGTTCTTTGACGAGAGTAAAAATGAGTTTGCATTGTCTGCTTCATAAAAGACAGAGAAAGCACAGAAAGGTGAGAGAGATCAGATTAAGAAAGACACGTAGTTGCTCTTAAATGATGTCATTGTTGCAAAGTTAGCCTCTGTTGTGTTTTTTGACATTAAAAAATTTCTGTTTCTGTCTACACAGACTTCTTTTTAAAAAGCCTTATTTACTGAGGGCGTTTTCAGCAATGACTTTTCCACAGAGAATCAGATGAGAAGTTAGAATCTGATCCATGTGCATTCTCATCATGATGGCATAAATGCTTTTGGTTCATACGTTGGGGAGAACTAGCCGGCCTAACTTTTTGGACAGTGCTTAAGGTAGCTTAGCATAATGACCACTGTAACACCTTGTTTTCACATATCTCTGTTAACATACAAAACTATCAATCGTAAAATCTGCTCATTCTTGTGTCTCATTTCCATGCAGATTTATTTTGAGTCCATAAATCTATTTAATATTCAGAGATTGCCAGTGCAGGGAAAGGCCTTTCTCTGCAGGTGAATGGAAACGCCGCCACAGGGAACGAAGCTAGTTTTGTGATAGTTTGTTGTAAGACTTCTGAAGCACAGTGCATGCGCTTAGCCAAACTGCTAGAATGCTACCAAATCACCAAAATGTTAGTTGTTTAATATGCCACTGTTACTGTGAGGAAATTTCCTCTTATGCTTCCTTCCTTCCTGTGGTAAACAGTGCAGATGTGAACTGTTTAAAATCTGTTGCAAAACTTTAATTTTTTTTTGCAGTTTTGCAAACACATGATGGAATTTTGATTGCTGATGGTTTCTACAAAGTCACCTCCCGACCTGTGAAATATGTCTTCTTTTTTCGGTGGTTTTTCTCTTTCTGATGTGTTTTGTATGAAAGACTTCTCAGGCAAAAGGGTGAAAATATGCTGTAGTTTGAGGCGTTTCATGTCACAATATCATGTCATGTGACTCGTTAGCTTTATCTGTGTAGCTAGAGCTCCTTTGATCAGACAGAATCCTGTTGAAAGCAGCTTTGTCTGTTTAAATGTCGTGAAGCTTCAGTCGGGAAGCATTTTCAGCGAGTTTTAAAAACACAGATGGTTGGTAGAGCTCAAATCTGAATTCCACAACCGAACTTTCTGCAACGTCACACACAGTTGAATTGCACAATATGCAGCAATGTTCCAGCTATTAAAAATGGCTCTGAATTCTGGCATTGATTCTTGGTGTGACATCAGCGTCTCTGGCTCTGTGTGTGACGTGTCCACAGGCTTTGTAGAGTTGAGTCTAGCCGACCAGATCCACCTGCTGAAGTGCTGCTGGCTGGAGATCTTGATGCTGGGCCTGATGTGGAGGTCTGTGGACCATCCGGGAAAACTCATCTTCTCTCCTGACTTCAAACTCAACAGGTGAGCAGGCTTTGCCACTTTCATGCCTTCTGTCAGCAGCAGTGCCATGCACAGTTAGAAACATGCTGCCCTGTTTAGAGGAAGGAGCTGCATTCATTCATGCTGAGCATGTCGTCTGTGGTGGACTCAGACTGGCTGAAGTTCACCGGCTGCACAAAGCTGTGATACATTTATGGTGCAACAGTTTCAAACCCTGCGTAAGATTAAAATAGTTTTAATATGTGATTCAGAAGTAAAACCGCTAAACCTCTGTGATAAAAACACACGGGGAAGAGTGAACTCTTTCATCCGTCAGAGATATAGAATTCAGGGTTGGGCAGTATCCAATTTTTGGGGGGGGGGGTGTTTGTCGAGGCAGCAACCTCAATTATAAAGCGCTGCGGGAAACCCTTAGTGATTCACACAACAACAGAAATGTGATGCACGATCCCTTCCAAATGGTTACGCTGCTCTTTATTAACAGGTTCTTTTACAAATTACATCTTTACAAAAACATTTACTCAGCATTTTTAAATAATGTCACTGGACACAGTGAGTGTCCCGTGTCCACTGTCCCCAGAACATTACAAAGGACACTTCTCACCCTGGACACACACTGTTTGAACTGTCGCCGTCAGGCAGACGGTACAGATCAATCCAGACAAGGACAAACAGATTCAAGACCAGTTTCTACCCAACAGCAATAACCACACTCAATGCAACCACAACATAACCTGAGGTGCAATACATGTTTTTAGTGCAATAAGGGATCATGCAAATGACAGAGAATGTATGGTTGTGTGTGTTTGTTCTTGTTTTTTACTGTATGAATGTTGCACTGACTGGTTGTCATTTTAATTTCATTGTACATGTTACAATGACAACAAAGATCTATTCTATTCTAATGACGGTAATGATGTTGACTTTTTTAAATACCCTGGTATACCTTGTTACCTCTTTACTGCCCAACCCTTGTAGAATTCTGATTTTCTGATTTCAGCAGCAGTTTTTGTTGCACTGCATCATGTTTGCTGCCCTGAAAGGTTCCTCTAGAGGGCGCTTTAACATGGAACATCATAGAGGACACTTACTGAGCGTTTTCTTGAACATCCCTATAAATGTATTTGTTCTCAAGCTTTTTTGGTTATGATTTAGATACAAGACTGTGTGTGCATGAGAAATAAAGCTGTCTCCAGAAAGAGTCAGACACGACCTGCGCCTCTCTTCAGTCCGCTTAAATGAAGGCTGCAGCCTTTATTTGAAATTTTTATGCTTGTTGATTGTTAAAAACCATGAGCGAAAGTGGGTCTGATGTACAGTTGCCACGTCTGCCACATCAGTGATGGTGGTTACAGTATAATCTCCCACACCTTCACACTCTGAAGATGTGACATCCCACAATAAACAGGGAGTTCAGTCAAGCCTTGAAACAGTAAGAGCATATCAGCAGCACTAGCTGCAGACATGTCTCTGCTGCCGCTGCCAAAAATCTTTTATCACTTACTGTTCTCTTCCACTATGACCTTCAACTTTGACCAGAGAGTAGTTTGCTGTTTCTGCTGCTTCACTTTGTGTTTATTGTGAACGCTCTGTGATCAACCTGACACTTCACCAGCAATCTGGACCCTGATGAACCACGGTTAACCTAACATATTCCCATACTTCATCAGGAGATAATGAAACATTAATGCAAAATGTGGTTAATGTTCAGTAGATAGATAGATAGACTTTTATTATTAGACTCCGGGTCCGTTTAAAAACAAAACAAACAAAAAGACAATCAAAAAACACACACAAAAATTTAAAAGAGGCAGTCATACCAGTGCTTCCACATGGCTGACTGGTATCTTACAGCACTGAGACCAGGATTGGACAACAGCAATAAAACAGAATTTTGTGTGTCATTCAGTCGACAGATGAATTTGTACATCAATTTCCGCAACAGAGCATGAAATGAATTTACTTGCACTTGACAGAATAACTCACTTGCGCTGCACCACCTGGGTTTCCCCATCAAAATTCGTAGGCAATCATTATAGGCAACTTGAATTTTGCAAATACTTGCCTTTTTGAACCTAACCCACAGGGGGGCAGTGTAAAGAGGGGTACAGTAAGCCCTGAAGAGATTAATCTCGACATCATCTGAACACCAGAAAAATTTTCGTCTTAGCACATTGGCTTGTGTATATAAGATACGCCGTTGCCTGTACATATCATCATCATCATCAGTCAAATCATCAGTGATGATGTGTCCCAAATACTTAACATTATTACAGAAAGGCAACACTGTCCCTGACAAATAAAATAATGGCAACATCAGTTCCTTGACACCTTTAGGTCGACAAACCATAACAGAGTTCTTTTTGGCATTATAACTAACATTAAACTCTACCCCATATTGTGAACATATGTTGAGCAGCTCCTGAAACCCAGCACTAGAAGGAGAGATGATTGCCAAATCATCAGCATACATAAGATGATTAACAATAGTATTTCCTACCACACATCCTGTTTTACATCTTCTCAGCTGGTCTGATAGGTCATCCATATAAACATTAAATAGGCAAGGTGAGAGTAACCCACCCTGATGGACTCCATTACTCACCCCAAATGGAGCAGAGACAATATTCCCCCATTTTATTTGCATACACTGATTAGCATACCAATAAACCAGAATCCTGAGGACACTGTCAGGCACACCCCTCTGACTCAATTCTAAAAACCATTTATGATGGTTTATTCAATCAAATGCTTTAGATGCATCTATAAAACCAATTAAAACTGAAGAATTCTGTCTTCTATATCTATCAACAATTTCCTTTAAAGCATAAATACACAAATCAGTACCATGTTTAGCCTTAAAGCCAAACTGGTTATCAGAGGTGCATACATAAGCAGACAATCTATCTAATAGGATGCTCTCTAGGACTTTGGACAGCACACTGGCTAAAGCAATTGGTCGGTAGTTGTCCATGCTGCCGACCTTGCCTGCTTTATCCTTAATGACAGGCACCAGAGTTACAGATAACATAGAGTCTGGTAACACTCCATGAGTCATAAAACTAGTAAAACAGATGGCTATAAGAATTGCTGCTCTTGGGCTAGCATGTTTAAGATGTTCTGCTGAGATTTTATCTGAGCCACATGCCTTGTTATCAGCTAACTGTGCAATAGCTTGTAATACTGCTTTGGCTGTGATTTGCACAATATCACTGCTGGAAATCGTACCTACAATGTAGGGGTCACTCTTGACACAATTAAAAAGCTCTGAGTAGTGCTGCCTCCACAGTTCAGCTATATTGTCACCACCAGAAACCCCCTCTATGGTACAAGGTAATGATGTATTGTCCCTGTTTAGAGCTTTCACCTGTTTCCAAAAACCAGTAACATCGTTACCAAGGAGCTTTTCAGCCGTTGAATCTGCTCTCATTTCTTGCTCGTGTTTGTTAATATAACGAACTGCATATTTATATCTAGCAGTAGTGGCTTTTTTGAGATCAAGAACAGGTCCCTCCCTTGGTCTGCCTGCCTGTACCCAGGCCCTAAATGCACTTTTAGCCTCTGCATGATGGTGAGACACATGTTTGTTCTACCCTGGCTTAATATTGTGTCTTCTCTCAGAGTTGGTACAGTACAGTCTGCTGGCCTCATATACAGATCCCACAATATAATCATACAAGGCACAGAGATCCGCACAATGAGATTTTAGGTT
>JAPXVT010000008.1:2637897-2648761 GCA_029823135.1 Acanthurus reversus | reverse complement strand
GCAGAAGTCTGGAGTTCTTTCAGACCAGCTGAGTTACAAAATGCTGAAAGGTTATTATGGGATGTTAGCGCCATGACACCAAAGTTAAACTGCCTACTCCAGCTTCAAGTCTTCATGCACACATTAACGATTGGCTAATCTGCTGCTAAAACATTTCACTAAAGCAGAAAACCTCTCATCTTCGCTCACCTGCTGCTCAGCCAGTTTTCTCTGAATCTCATCGCTGTGGCAGACGCTGTAGACCACCGGCTTGGCCAGCTCCGCCTCGATGCGAGACAGCCACGTCCGCAGGTTGCTCATGTTTTTATCCAGCTGCTGCACCGTCACCAGCGTCTCCTTCAGCTTCCTCACCCTGCCAAAAGAAACAAACATTGGGTCCTCCTCTCGTCCACAAGACTAGTTAGAAGATAAACCTCCATGGCCACAGCAACATTGTGACACGACCTCGATATGTAAAATACCTCATTGTGTGTTGCCACTCTTTTATTAACTTCACATCTCTATGGTTCAGGTTTGTACAGACTTCTGTAATTTCACTCTTTAAACTCATCAGATCCGCTGTGTTTATCATGTGAGAGAAAACAATTCTGAGATGCAGCGTGAACTCAGTGTTACCTCCTATTGCACACATAATGATCACAGCCGTCTGCAGAGAGATTCACACCCACCACCCCGCCTTTGTTAGCACGATGCTTGGCTCTGCAGCGCAGTGGCAGCTCATCAACATGTCTGCTGTTGTTCTCACGTCTGACACAACAGGAGCTGCTGTAGCAGAGCTGCAGGCTGACCTACATCTGACTGAGAGCTGGCTGTTGTCTGGGAGAGAGACTGCATTCCAGTTCAGCTTGCAGGTCAGCGCCCTACATCAGTTCATTCCCCTGCACGAACTAACACGACGCAGAGAGGCTCACACTGACCGTCATGTGACCACAAGGCCGCACAACTGAAATGTCAACAACAAACATGAAGGAAATGCTGCTTCTTCTTTTGTTTCACACCTGAGGTCATTCGAGCTCATGAGATTCAAAGCAGGCTGGTTGGAGATCTGAGTACATTCTGGATTTGTGTGTTTTCATCTCGATAGTGTATCAGCCCGTTCACGTGTCTGTTCATGTGTACAGGTGGCAGGGCTGCTCCATTCATCGGATTGTATCTTCAATTATGACTTTGGAATCTCTAAATTATCAAAACGAGAAAGTTAAGAGAAAATAATTTTGTGCTGCATGACGAGTTGACCGGTGTTACTCGCGTTCTGTCTTGTGTTGTAAATCAAGTGCACCTCTTCCTCGCCATGCGCTCAGCCCCTCCCCCCAGAGCCCAAACAGAAGTTTCAGCGCTAGTGAAGAGCTGCGAATCAGTGCATCTCCTCTCCAATCGCTCTGAGACTTTGTTATAGTTCTGATGGAAATTCTTTTTGGGCATTCTAATACTTTAGCCGTAGTTTATCTGAAAATGTAAACTTGAAACATTGTCACAGTTGGTTTTGCAGAATGAATGGACCTCCAACAAACCTAACACTGCAGCAATGTTCTCCCTCTCAGTGTATGAGCACATTCATGCCAGTTCAGACATGATTCAAGGTGTTCAGAATCAGGTAAGGCAGCACAGCAGACTGATGCAGCACGAGCAGCAACAAGCAGCCGTCACGCCGACGTCACTGAAGCCGTTTGATTTGAATTTCCAGTCAAACCGAAAACACTTGACTCCTAAAACGAGACACGATCAACAAACTAAGACGCTGACGCCGCACTAACAGAGACTGGAGGTGGGAGTTCTTGTTCTACTTTTTGGCTCTGATGCATCTGCATGCATGTTGTTGTTTGTGTTTGTGCATGCATGCAGATGTGAGCAGTAGTTGCATGTCTCTGCAGAACATGAGGACGTAGCAGAGAATGGGGGGGCGGAGAAAAACATCTGTGACATAACAAACATGCTGCTGTGACCATGGATGGACATATAAGCCCGGTGCATACGCGCATACGCGCACACACACACACACACACACACACACGCACACCTGCTGTCCAAGCTGCCGCCTCGTGTAAATACCAACACACACACACGCTTCGGTCTGAAGTGAATTTGCTGTGAATGACTCGGTGTGTGTCCGCCTGCATACATGCCTGCACCGACAAAGCCCGGCCCATCCCCCTCAGCTCCTGCTCTGCTGCCTCCTCCACCTCCTCCTCCATCTTTAATCACAACAAAACACCCGATCTGCTCCCCTTTCACCCGCCTGACTCCTCAGCCTCACACTGGCCGCGGCGTGATGGGGGCTTGGGATCGGCACAATAGGTACTTACGGGCTGATGAGGAGGCTACTCCATGGCGATGGCTCATCCGCTAGCAAGAGCTGCCCCCCTCCTCCCTCCCCTCCCTCCACTGCGGTGCCTGTGCCCTCCTCCTCCCCTCTCTCCAAACATCTGGATGCAGTGACAGGTTCATTCAGGGACACACAGCACCAGCGGCTCCTTTGTAGAATTGCAGCTAACAATTATTTTCCTTTTTAAAAAAAAAAAAAAAAAATCTAGTCTGTAATATTGCGGCAAAGTGCACATGACAGGTTCCAAAAGAGCAGGAAATGTCTTTAAATTGCTTGTTTCTTCAGACAAACTTTCCAAGACCCCGAAAATAGAAATTTACAGGGAAATACAAAAAAGAAAAGCAACAAATCCTTAATTTTAGAAGTTGGAAACAACAAATAGTTGGAATTTTGCTTAAAAAAAGACTTAATCAAAAAGTCAGCTATCAAAATTTCTAACCAACCTTTCATCCTCACCTTTTTCCTTCTGTACTTTAAATTACAGATTTCTTTTTCTTCTCTTTGTTATATTTGTCAGTTAATCAAACATGCTGAATGTTTTCATCTGAGCCAAAGCTTGAACATAAAATCAGACATGATATTAGAGAGTAAATACTTTAACTAAACAGCCAGCCGGACTGTTTTAAGGGGGTGGAGCTCATGTCTGCTGTTTTTCTTTTTCTTTTTTTTTTTTAATTGATTGTTGTATCTTGTGAGCATAAAGAAAAGAGCTCAAAATGAAAAACACCACAGAGTTTACAGTAAAATATTGATTCCATCAGAAAAAATGTGCTGAAAAAGAGGTGGGTTGAGGAATTTGGTCTTTGGCTGTTCGTGGGGCTCACAGTGATTAACAAAAATAAATAAATAAATAAATAAAAATAGATAAACATGAACTAAAGAAGTTCAGATTTCTGCTGAGAATAATACAAAGCATCTGCAGAACTACTTTCGGCTCTATCGTGCAACAACAAGCAGGAGCAAAGCAACAGAAGCCCATGAAAGTTCTTCCAGGTTTAGAACAGATTTCAGGAGCAGCTGTCGATCTGTAACTGTTACTGGATACAAACTCGGACATTAAGGCTGACGGGCCCAAAGCCACGGACACAGACAGACGCAGCAGGAAACCTGCGTCTGAAAAACGTCCATCTGCCTCCTTCTTTATTTCACATAAACCAGCCTGGAGTTTAGAGCACTGAGAGTGAGTCCTATATTAGAGCAGTGACTGATGGAGACTCAAGGCAGCAACAGGTGGAGAAGACGACGCACCAACGAAACACAAACAGACTGAAAGCAGACAAAAAGGTTCGAAGAAAGAAAATTAAAGCCCTTTTCAGCCATTTGGTGTCAGCAATAAACTGCCAAACAACACGACACTGCAAAACAAGTAAAGGCTCAAAATTAACGACTGGAAGTGCAGTTTAGGAACAGAAGCGCACATTGTGATGATAAAAGAAGTTTATTTGCTGCACCAGGTGTGAGGAGACAAACATCTGCCTTGTGTGTGTCTTATTCAGACAATGAGGCGAGAGGACGGTGGCCCCTGGAGGCCCCCTGAGGCTGAGGGCCCGTCGGCACAAAGGCTCGTGTCAGCAGACGGCAGCTGCTGGGCCGGGTGACGGAGCACCCGGTTTGTTTTGGGGGACAAAGGCGAGCAGCGGGCCAGTGTCAACGCGTCT
This sequence comes from Acanthurus reversus, assembly GCA_029823135.1. NCBI lineage: Eukaryota > Metazoa > Chordata > Actinopteri > Acanthuriformes > Acanthuridae > Acanthurus > Acanthurus reversus. Next base: position 2,644,780 of record JAPXVT010000008.1, on the reverse strand, counting down.
AATCCCCCGACAAGTCAAACCTCAGCAGTCATCTGCCGTAACTTAGTGAGGCGAGACGCATCGCTGACTCTGAATCAGCTCCTCTTGAACTCCATCAGCGCTTCTACAAACATGTGACACAGTGCTGCAGGACTGTGGCCATGACAACAATGACTCACTTCATGACTTCTCTTCATGTGGTGCAGAGAAACAGTGAAAGAGGGACCAGGTTAACAATGAGGGAAGCTGACTATTTGTGTCATCAACACATCAGTTAAAATGTCAAAAGTCAGATTCAGAGACCGCTCCGAACATCAGTCAGTGTTCGAGGAGGCAAACAAGCTTCTGACTGCTAATTCAAGAACACTTCATCCTGTGGACTGTTCACTTTGACTGACATCATGAGCTCTGCCACAGACCAAAAAGCACTGAAGGTCGAAGGTCAGGATGAATTTCTGCTTTTAATACAGATGTGATGCTCCTGAGAATGAAAACTATTCATCTTTTATCCATCAGTGTCAGCTGTCCGTCAGTAATCTGCTGCTGTCTAGTTTGAACATTCGCTGTAGGAAGGTGACTTGCACAGTCAGCTGCTGAGCTTCTGACAGTTTATTTTGAAGCTCATTTCCATGCTCTCTTTGTGTCAGTGAATCCAGAGAGCACAGGTTTGGGCAGAGTGGAGGAAGCCTGGTGGTGCTGAGGCATCGAGTGCAGCTTGTAAGTAGCAATAGAGACGACAAGTTCTGAAAACGACCTTTTCTGTACACTAGCCTTCAATGACCTATTCTTAGAACTGCAAACAAAGCTTGAACTAAGGAGAAAAAGCAGCTTTTGGGTGTTAATACTTTAGAGCCTTTATAAATTGTCTTCAATATGCTTCTAGTTGTCATGCGTGGTACTGCATCTTAGGTTCAAGTTTTAGCTGATAACAGAGGTTTGGCTGTCCAAAGGTTTAATATCTACAGTGAATTGGACCTTGGAAAATAAAGTGCGGGAGTAATCAGCTTCAGTTGGTCGGGGTGTGTCCTGTCAGCGTGCTGAGCTGAGGTGGATTAGACTGCAGGGGAGTTAAGTAGAAGCTGCCTGCAGCCCACTGATCTACAAAGCTACTTTTAGCTCCGCATCTGCTTTTTACACACACAAAGACACACACACACACACTCAAGGACACCACTCCAGTGTCTCTGCTATGTAGTTTTTTTTTATCACTTCCTTCTAAGTCCCATGACAGGTTTTAGTCCATGAGACGATCATTATGACACATGCTACACCTGTTCAGTAAAGTTTATTTATTCGATTGTTTATTTGGGAGGAGCAGAGCACACTGTTGAGCATGGGTATAAGATACAATTATAAATATATATAGAGGGAATATGTTACAAATGTGCACTTCTGTGGACAAACTTCGATGTGGGGCCCTTTCTCCTGGTTCCCTGGTTTTAAAGATCCAAAAAATTGGTTTTCACTAATTGTTGCAGAGACTTCAGCTTTAACTCCACCCCTTATTGCATCTTCTGCGACTGTTGCACAATAAAATCAAATCAACAGAGTGACGACGGCACATTCCATGACAGACACGAGGCTCGTGCCTCACAAGCGGCTCATTAACAGGCTTAGCCTCGTTATGCCGGTCAGTCCCTGAGGGGACGGGGGGGGTGAGGAGGGCAAATCCACTACTGTGTGTCATGCTCCGTCTCCACTCGGGTCCCCCTCTATTGATAAAGGCAGAGGACACGTCTCTGTACCAACAACCTGTCAGTCATAATGAAGACCCTCACCATCATCCACCGTGAACCGCTCCTAACTGTTTACCGAGTTCAGACCGAGTCCACAGGAAACACCACCAACATGAGGCCTCCACCCACAGAACAGGCTGCTGCACCCAGGCTGCGTTCAGCACAACAGTCAGTTCGAACAGTGTGGTATTCATTGTCAGATGTGATGTCATGGAAAACGTCTAAAGGTCATGGCAGATTCTTTAGTAACAGTTTTCTGATGTTTATTCCAACAACAACATAGTGTTGCTGCCTGAAATGAGAATCAACTTGATGTCTCGTATTTAACGACATTTTCACACGATAAACACTGAAGGCGTGACTGACGCGACCTTTCATTGTGAGCTAAAACCTGCTGGAGCTGCTACTGAAACCAAAGAGACTGGAGGCAAACGTCTGTTTTCTACGCCCTTCAACTACAAAAAAGTTTTTTTTAACTAAGTACAGCTGCCAACATGAACAATGACCCATGATCGCTTGTGGAAGAAACTGCCTCCATTATGCACAGCTACAACAGCAACAGTGTAGAAAAATAACCGTCCAATGGGAGCTGAGCTTGTAAATCACCTGCTCGACACAGACACAAGCTTCAGGCTGCTGGAAGCTGTCTGTGTGTGCGTGTGCGTGTGTGTGTGTGTGTGTGTGTGTGCGTGTGCGTGTGTGTGAACTACGATGACTGAAGCTGCAGCTTTATGTTCATTTATACGAATCACAGGTTCAGAGTCTAAAAACAAACGTTGAGTAAAATGGACCTGTTGCTAAAATTCCTCCTCTGAAATAAAATGTCAGAGAAACAGAGGACAGACAGAGCAGCCGCGGTCACTAAACAGCCACCATATGGCAGATCTAAGTCAGCCATTCTCATGGAGGATAAGTCACCTCCACCCCCTCCACCCGCACCGCTTTAACCCATCTGGCTCCAAGAAAACATTCCACGGCTCAGCTCAGTTCAGCTCAGTTCAGTTTGCTCTGTTTGAACTGCCGTCTACTGAACACAGAGTCCCTTAAAGGTCATACAACAGGCAATTATCAGTCACAGAATGTAGTCATCAGCTTAAACTCGCTGTCCTGTTGTTTGCCAGAGATGCACCAGTAATTGTGGTGCACTCCTGCACCCTGCATCCATTCTGCTGCACAGCGAGGACGCAGTCAGTCGTAATTACTGGCCTGTTAGACGATGGGAAAGCCGAGTTACTGAAGAGGAGCAACAAAAACACAAAAAACTCTCCGCTAATGCAGGATACTTGTTTCTGAGATCAACTTTGTTAGCGCTGAAAACACATAATTATCCCAAAATCAGAACATTCAAACTTCAGCAGGCTGTAGGCAGAAGATTGATTTTACAGCCTCAGTCAAACAGCAGAGCCAAAAGTCCAACTGTCATCATCACCGTCACATGAGAGTCAAATCTGAGGCCACACTCACACCGTGCGTCCATTTGAAAACACGGTTTAAAACAAAGACAATCTCTGTCCACACGAGTGTGTCAGCATCATTTCACAAATAATCCCCATCCAGACTAATACGCCGATCACATGACCTTTACACTGAGCTTGTGCATGCTGTGTGTCAACAGGAAGCAGAAGGTTGGTGGACCAGAGAAGCAAGGAGGACGGGGTGCACGACACGGTGGGTAGGAGACTAAAATACGGTGAATTCATCATCACTGCCAGAATATATGATTGGCTGGATAAAAAGGTGCCGGTGATGTCACCAGAGCCCTTCTCAAAACTTGAGAAATTTTCAACTGGAAGCACTCAAAGCGGCTGCACAAAAAAGGCGGAGCCTCAGAACAAAGACGCTGGGCGGTGCGCTTTTTCTCCAGGCGGCCGCCTGCTGCTGCAGACACTCTTTGCTCACTGAGAACAGCTGAAAAAAGATGCTGGTGCTCAGAAAAAAACACCAGATGAACGCGCAGGGCCCTAAAACTCCATTTAACATAAAAATTTGAGCAGTAGAGATCAAAGTCACTTCCCACCAAACATGGAGAGAATTTAATATCAGCTTGTTTGCATCCGTCATCATGCTGTGCGGTTACTCTCAACATGCCGCTCGCCTGGCAATATTAGCAATTGTTATGGAAGAGGCTGATGGGAAGTGAAAATTCCCGACCATCTCTGATCCATGGATTCCAACCTTATCAGTGCATGACCCTTTAAGACCTCCAGTGTTTACCCGGAGCCCCCGTCACAAACACAGTCGTCTTTAAAATCACAGTGAGTTTGAGAAGAAGATCGAAACCCTGTCTGTAGCACAACATTCCCAACGATCATCTCGAGTCTTGTAACCTCGGAACCCTTATCTTGACCTCCAAGTTAAAAATGAAGCAATCACCTGCGAGTGTTTTGCCTGTTAATAAGTCATAAATGAGATCCTCACTGAGCTGAGCAGCCAACAGCTTCATCTCACTCTGTCTGTTGACACTCACCTTGTACCTGTCAGTCTCTCTGCATAATGCCGCTTCATTGGGCTCAGCAGTAAAGAGGCTCTAAGCGGATGCATGAACATTTCAGCATGCACACACAGCTCCTGTGTGTGCTGGAATGAGATCTGCATTTATGGATTAATAACAATATCAGTCCATCCTCTAATACTTAGTTCTAATACTTTAATCTGCAGCCGCGGTTCAACAGCAGCTGTGCTCCCTGCTTCTGTTCACAGAGGGGAAACCAGCAGCACACACAAGAAACTGCACAGGTCACCAACAAGTCTGTGAGGCCTTCAAACACAAGACAAAGTCTACAGGTTTTATGGGAAATGGAGTCTGAACACTTGATGAGGGAACATGTATTAACAACAGACAACCTGCAGCTTCTGCCTGTCAAGGATCAGGTAGTCAGGAGAGTTAACGGACAAAATCTCCTTCACACAAAGCAGCTAGCTTCAATCTTACCTGCCATGCTGCTGCAGCTTCAGTCTGAATTTAATCAAGAACTATTTTCACTGAGTTAAAGCAGTGTTCATGAAGAAAAATATCACCGCCCTCTTTAAGGAACAGAAACTGTTACAAGTGCAAAGTACAAGGCTGCTGGTGCTCCCCCTGCAGTTATTGGTCAACAGAGTCACATGAGCCACAGTTCTAATCAAGGAGACGAGATCTATTCTTTAAAGGGATACTTCAGTATTTTTGAATTGTGGTTGTATGAGGTTCTCATGCACCGTCAGTCTGTTACTTCTACAGACGGCGATCAGCCGTGTCACTCAAAGGATTCAGTAGCACTCAGCTTCTGATTTGATTTAGCACGCTGACTTTTCTACTAAACTCTCTCCTCGTAGCGGGACCTGATGATCATGCCTGTGTCCGCTGCTCGTCTCACGTCCTTTTTCAAAGGTATTATAGATCTTATTCCTTTTTCACGCAGTGACACTAACATTCCCAACAAACACTGGAGTCTCATTAAGCCACTTGTTAGCAACCACCTTTTTTAAGACACGTAAAACTGTCGAAGGTCAAAACTGGGTTTATACTGGAGAATTTATGATGCAGAACAAAACGTCTGCATATCTTCAGCCTGTGTTAACCACAGACCTATTTTCAGGCATTTAACCAAAACCCATTCAAAAAATGGATAGACTTTAAGACGAGGGAACTGAAAAGGCAAAAATGCAAACTGACTTCCAGTTTCAAGACTCATTACTTCACTTTATAGCCTCAGCCTAAATGCTACTCCAATCATGCTAACATTGCTACAGCTAGCTTGCCACAAACATGTTAACAGTCTCCATGGCAGCAGGTCATATTTAATATTTTGCTAGCATGTAATTTTATCATGCTAAATGCTAAAGATCATATTGTACGTCCCGTGTTCAGGAAGCAGCAAGGGTGTGTGAGACATGAAGTTTGTCAACAGGGTGTTCAACAGTGTTTCATGTTCAAATACAACATTTAGCACGCGCTATCAGTCTGGTAGCATCAGAATCAATTCTACTGTATTGAGAGCATTGAAGCAAAGTGAGCATCAAACAGTTGTTGGGATATTTTTCAATTAAACAAAGAGATGGAGACCAACAAACTGACTAACATCCCATAATCTGAGCTGCACCACGACTGTGGCATCCTCCCTTCCTTCTTTCCTCATCCTGTCTCCTCTTACCTGGCCTCTATGTGGTCAAACAGATGCTGCCAGCGGTCGTTGACGTCCTTCAGCTTGTCGTTGATCTCCGTCTCTTTCGTCTTGTTGCTGGCTGTGATGAGTTGCTCCCCGAGCTGCTTCAGATGGGTTTTATTCTCACTGAACAGGTTGATCTCCTCCATGCAGTCATGATGAGGAAACACGGAGGAAGGGGACAGAAAAATCACCTTCAGGTTCACATTTCAAACAGCTACGTTAAAGTGAATCACAACAGGATTCAGCAGAGTGTCATATTAAGAGATGAAGTGGCTCAGGATGGGGCTAAAACGGTTCAAATAAACAAATACAAAGATAAAATCACAAAAAAATCAGTGTTTGCAACTTCAAACTATTTTTATGTCTTAGTTTTCCTTCACTTGAGGTCAAAAATCACTACTTTTTTTGACTTAAAAAGTTTTTCTAAAGTCTCACGGCTCCTTTCCAGAGTCACTAAATTTAAAGCTCCTGAGCCTCAGAAGCTTTAAACCCCCTGTGAGGGCAATAAAGTCAAGTTTCTTTAACTGCCACCATCTTTACTGCCCCCGTGGTCGCCTCACACACACCGTGACGAATGCAAAGGGGCCGTGAGCTCGACACAAAACAAACCCTCGTGGCCCCGCGGGGCCCAAACAGCTGTCGTCTCTTTGACAATCAGGACGAATCACAGCTTTTTTTAAAGCTCAGACCGACACGTTACGACGCCGAGCGAGTGACACAGCAGAACGCACGAAAACATGCCAAAAACCACCTGTTACACTTTGAAACTGGACTTTTTCTGATGCATCTTTGCTGAAAAAAAGATTATTAATAGCTACAATGCTTAAAAATGCTGAGAAACAGAAATGCTTCTTTTTCTTCTCGTCCACTTCACGGCAGAAGAGTAAAACCAACCTGTAAAAACAGTTGGTCTAAACGGTGCACCATGCCAAGTTAAGACCTTGCTGGAAGACAAACAGCCAGTCATCCTTTTTCATTTCTCGGGAGAGGTCCTCTTTATGAATAAGAGCTGCTGGAATC
>JAPXVT010000008.1:2530295-2541936 GCA_029823135.1 Acanthurus reversus | reverse complement strand
ACACACATACACACACACACACACACACACACACACACACACACACACACACAAGGACATACAGTTACTGATCTTAGTGTGTGTCTGCCATCCATCAGGTCATTACTGTGCATGTGAAGCACATACAAATTTAAATGTTAAATGTTATAAAACAAAATGCACATTATTGCTAAAAGTTTTTTCTCTTATTAGGAATGTGCATCCTGTGAGCCACACATGAAGGAATTCTGCATGTAAACGGTTGGTTGCAGCATTACAGAAGACAGAATGATTTGAAATGAAATGATAGTTGAGGTGCCCAGGCCTTTGACGTTTGGGCCAGAGACATTTAAAAAGACACAGATCACACAGATCATTTTGAATAGAACACTTTGTAACACCAAAAATGGCCGCTGTATAACACAAAATGCAACGTGCTTTATCACAGCTGAACCAGAAAAGACATCTGCCAAGGGGGTTGTTGCTCTGATGCAAGCACACAGTAGAAATCCAAGACAGTTTTGACTTATTGGCAGGAAGGAGCGGAAGGAGGAAAAGAGCATTTCAAACCTTATTCTGGTGTAACGTTAACATTTTTTAAAATTCAGTTTTTATCATATTACATTCGTGATTGTATACATATATATCTATCTATATATCTATATCTATGTATATCTACATATACACACACACACACACACACACACATATGTATCTCGTCGTGGCCCTCTCCCCATTCATTTAGATAGAGCTCTGGTCTTGTTTGTCTGAAGCAGCTGCCCAAGGGCGCTGCCAAGATGGCGTCGAGTGGCGAGACTTGTCTGAAAGGACTGTGTTCAGCCCTTCAGCTGTAAAACTACCGAACAATCTCTGACAGGCAAACTCAGTATCCTCTTATTAAAACTCACATTTATTGCATGTTTTCTTCTTTATTGTTTGCAGTTGCGGTGATTTTAAATTGTAGATTTTTTTTCATATGCACTTGATTTTATTACGTGCAGAGTACTCTGTGACGTGTTTTTGAGAGGTGCCATATCAATAAAGTGTTATTATTCTGATGTGAATGTGGTTCTGTGGACTGACCTTGGTGATGCTTCTCTGCAGGTTGTCCTTGCCCATGTAAGAGGCATGATCACTGATGGTCTGCTCTGCTCTCTGCAGGACGCTGCTCAGGTGACTGCGGCAGCTCTGGAACTTCTTCAGAAGCTCCAGCAGCTCGCTGCACTGCTTCTTCCTGCCAGAAGAAAAACAAAATAGAAGAAATTTCAGATGTCTTGTTTTCTCTTTGCCTGCAAACACTGCTTTCACCAACAGTGGCTACAAACACTGTCAACATTTCTCTGAGCACAGAAACAGGGCTGTAATATTATTAATATGAAGTGGTAATATTAAGTATTTTCAGCGGCAAACTGATCACGGTCGGTGTGTTCGTCAGCTGTACTGAGTCGCCAGCAGCCATTATTTCCATTTCATTTATTTGTTGGGTAATTTATTGAGTTTCTCAAGATGAACATAATCTGGTGTTTGTTTCTTTTCTTCGTGTTTCTGTATTTGTTTTTATTCACTTCACAAGTGATTGGCCTTTGGGTTTCATCAGAGCCCTGTTAGTCGGCTTTACCTGCTTCCACCTCTCACGACACAATGATGAACGTGACCTACCTGTCAGACAAAGCTCTCTGTGTCTCCTTCCACTGAGTCTCCAGCTCCTGTAAAGTGTTTTCTCCTCCTGCCTGTTTCTCTTGAAGTTCACGGACGTTCTTCAGCTCTGAGTGCTGAGCCTGCAGCTGAGCCTCCAAATCTGACAGAGCACGAAGTCTAAAAAGAGCACAGTGATTATCAAGGCACTTTCACTGTCAAGTCAATTCAACATAAAATATAACATAAAGCCCCAAAACACAGTGAAGTCGTCTTAAGACACTTTACATATAGAGTAGGTCTAGACCACACTCTGTAATTACATTGTTTTTGTCTCAATTTTTTTTAAAACCCAACAAGTGAAAGCAATAGCAATTTTTATTAAAAAAATAAAAATACATAAATAAACATGAGACAGTAGAGAATCTCCTAAATTCACAAAAAGAAACACAATATAAAAACAGCATAACAGACATTATTTGAGAAAATCAGGCCTCTAATTGCAATTTGCTTAATTAAGATATGTATGCATACACATACATATATGTGTGTATTCATATTCTAGGAAATATTTTATGTTCATGCTGTAAACAGCCTCTCATTGGCAGTGCAATCTTTCTAACGAGAAATTTTTGAAGAAAGGATTTTTCTTTTAAAGACTAATAGCGAAGGAAAAGTGCACACAAATTAGAAGAACAGGCAACATTCAGCAAGTGCATATTTTGAGCTTAGGTGAAACTGCATCAGCATAAAGACACACAACACTCACCTGTGTTGCACAGCAGGCATGGTGGGCTCCTTCAGGCCTTGCGCCTCGATCGTCTCCTGCAGGTTCCTCAGCTGGCCCAGCAGCGTCCTCGTCCTCAGACCCACAGATTTGCTCTGAGTCTCCCTCTGGACGCCTTTCTGCTGGCTGGCCAGCGCAATGTCAGCCTCCTCCAGCCTTCTCAGCAGGGCAGTCACCATGTCCAGGCAGGAGGCCGGGACGCCATCCCTGGTAACTGTCAGCCTGGCCCCCTGCAGCAGCAGATCCAGCTGAGGCGCCTTTTCTTTCAGGCTGTCGATGCTCTGCCTGATCAGAGCCAGCTTGGAGCGACAGTCCTGCAGTACCTGGGCATTGCTGCAGGGAGCGCCTTGGACTCCAGAGATGTCTTCGTCAACAGTACGCAATGACATGAGGAAGCGGTCGAGGGCGCGGCCGGCAGCTTCACTCTTGCGGACCTGCTGTCGAAGCTGATCCAGGCTGGTTCTGTGAGCCTCCACCTCGCGGGACAGAGGGAAGCAGTCTCTGGGGTCCAGATCACTGGACTCAGGGTCCAGACGGGAAACCTGGTCCAGCTCGTTCTGGATGTTGTCATCTAGTTCCTAATGCAAAAGGAGACAAAGAGTAGTTTGATGCAAATGGCTTTCATTCAAGTTTTTTCAGACTGACACCAAAACACTGAAACCACACATTTGATGTGCGGTGGGTTTACAGTCTTAACTCTGTTTCTTTACTGTAATTTCTAATAGTTTTCCTCTGGTCTCCTTCATCCATTTCTTGATCACTCTGACTTTCTGACTGGGCTTTTTCTGCACGTTTCTGGTAAATGTGGGTCTCAGAGGAGTCAGACTGACAAAGTGAAACACAAAACACAGGAGCTCATGTCCGACCTTGATGTCTTTCAGGATGTTGCTGTTGGCCAATGAGAAGCCGGTGATGTCTTTGGGCTGCCTCAGGTAGCGATCCAGACGGTCGGTGAAGTCCACCATGTGGTTCTCTGTGGAGTCGATCTGTCTGAGGGCAGCGCCCAGCGAGCTGCCTCGCCTCTGAAGGTTGGACTGTTGGCTGCGCCATTGTTCCTGTAGCTCCGCCTTCTCCTGCTCCAGACCAGTGTTCCAGCTCAGCTGGGAACACTGTGAACACTGGTTTGCATACTCAGACCACAGAGACTCTGTCTCCTGCCTCAGGGACTAAGAATGAAGGAGTTCAAATGAGACGGATTCAGAGATGAATTTACCTTGTAAATGTACGAGAAGCACAGACGTCAGCTGCAGACACTGAAACAACAGTCTGTAATTCGTTCACATTCAAATCTGTTTACACAAACACAAACAAACACAAACTTAGACTGTACCTGTATTTCCTGGAGTCGTGTGTGAAGGCCATTCAGAGAGCCGCAGTCAGAGGGGACATCCGTGATGCTCTGTTCATTTTTAGCCAGTTGCGCTTGCAGAGTCCTCTTACAATTCTCATATCTGGAGAATGTTTCAAGGCAAAACAAAGAAAACTGACGTCCTAACTGGTCAGTACACTCGATGCTCTCATTGCTGCTTAGTAACTATTGTTTTTCAAAGGGGCTGTATCGTCGCAAGCATTTTTTGGCTTCTGATCCTGAACAATGTGTTATCTTGTGTTAATCTTTTTATTAAATGTGCTAATAAACTGAACAGCTAACTCATGTTTGCCATCAGAGGCCAGAACGAGATAAATTCAATGTACCTGTCTAAGGCCTCCTTTTTGGTGACCTGTTCCTCGACAGACGGCTGCTTTTCAACCTCCTTCCTCTCCACAGCGACTGTGTTCACTGCCGCTTGAAACACCTGAAAGCGAATAAATGAGCATGTTTTCTGTTATTTCAAACCTCTGCAGCTGCTCAGTGGACATCTTTAGAAGACAGTACAAATGGAAACGTGAACAGCTCTAATTGCTGAGTTAAAAGAGAACTGTGCTTCAGTGGGAGTGAGTCATACCTCAGCTGAGGTCTGAGGTTTGTCACTTGATCTTGAAGGTTCCTTCTGTGGGGTCAAATCCTCACTAAAGGCAACAGGAGTCCTGTGAGACAGAAATGAGGAAAACATATCTTAACCCTCTGCACAGGACAAAATCCAACCTCAAACAGCAAAAGCGGCGAATGTTAGATTCATGAAGGAGCTTCATCACCTAAAATCACAGACGCCATTATGACATTTCTAAATTAGAGGAGATAACAATGTCGAGAGAAAATGGTTATCTCGCCTCGAATCGGGAAGTGGTGCTTCTTGGTCTCCGCTGAACTGACGCTGGATGGCAGCCAGTCTCTTCTCACACTCCCTCAGCTGAGTCTGAGCCAGGCGGTGGGCATCCTCGGGGCTCAGGGTGTCACACAGCACTTTCAAGGCCTCGAGGCGCTGCCCTGCCTGAGCCAAGCTGCCCTCCGCTGAGATGCAGGCCTGCAGAGTGTTGACAGAGCCAACAGCACAGGCATGAGGCCACATGATTAATATTACTTAACTGAACCTACTTAATCAGTTTTAAACAAAATAATTTTTACTTGCTTGTCCTGCACACTATAAAATCCAGATATCGACAGACATACACAAGCTACACCGTACACAACAGCAACCCACCAATACACTGCGTGAGAAACACGAGAATGCTGTTTTTCTCTTCAGCTAATAATGAGATTTCCTCTGTACTGTTACTGTTTACAGTCTACATGCTGAGAATTTTATTGATCTCTTATGTTATGTGTGTTGTGTATGTTTACTGCGTTTGTCTTTCGCGCCCAGCCAGTAAGAATAAAAAATATTAATAATAAAAATAAATACCAAATTCCCAAATAGTATTATGTGATAATGTAAATGTAGTCAATCAAAAACAGCACCCTCTCAAAGAGCAACCAAAATGAGGTATCACAACTACCAAGTCCCAATGACAGAGTCTCCTTTGAAGCAGAGAGGAAGGAGAGAAAAGGTTAGACAGGCGCATCATGTAAGCTGGCAGCAAACCCATCCACCAAAGCACACCTGCTTACAGCTTAGCTCTAGTTTCAGCTACCTGAGCTTGGTTTTCTAATTGGGACCTTAAGTGCATCTCACACTGCAGGGCAGCTGTGTTAAAGTCTTTCCTCGTTACTTCAAAACGTAATTGCTGCAAAAAGCCTGAGATGTCAGCTCTCACAGCCTGGGAACAAAATACAATGAGTTCAAGAAAACCACAGTGACAGGTTAGACCACATCAATGAAAACAGTGCTGACAAAAGGCACAAAATGTCACAGATTTAGTTTGTAGTTGGCATAAAAAAGGAAATATCTGACACAACCAAACCTCAATGTGAAAATTCTCATCAAACAAATGAGAACAATAAAAACTAAAAACATTAACACTAATATTCCACAGTATGTGAAGCCGTGTCCCACCTCCCACTGTGTCCTGACACACTGGGTGTAGAACTCCATGTCTCTGAGCTCCGAGGGGGTACAAAAGGCCTCCATGCCCTTGGCTGCTCTTAAGAACTCCTCCAACAACTCTGGGTCCAGGGTCCTCAGTGTCTCCTGATGGGGAAGAAATGTTTCACGTGACTGCAGCATGGCTTCTTCAAAATCAGTAAAAGAGAAGTTATAGTATTTTCTTTTTTTATGTTTGGACAACTTTTCCAGAAGTTGGTCAGTATTGAGGGAGGCCGATGCAGCTGTTAGCCGAAAGATAAGCTGGAACAGGATTCTAGGGGCAACTGCACACCATCAAAGTTCGTCCACCAAAGTGTTTGTTCTCGCCACTGACCGCCTCAGATCAATTGTTTAAATATCCGAAACCAACATGGAAAGCATTTCTCTTACCCTTTGCTTGTTCTGGGCTGTATGCAACCAATCTCGTTCTAAAGTCTTGTTCTTGTGTGTTGCAAGAAGAAAACAGAGTAGATATGAGTGTGTGAGTGGATCAGAGCAGAGCTGGTCTTTATGGAGTACAGCTGGGAGTTTTGTCTAATCAGTTTCAGTGTCATGGCTGAATATTTACCCAACTTTGAGAGTGTGGATAATTTCAATGGCTGCCCATAATTTTTTGAGCCCAAGTACACAGATGAGGAGCTCCCAAAATTTGAAGAGCGGACAATCACACTTCAAAACGTGATTTGGTTACATACAGCTCGGAACAAGTGAAGGGTGTAAGAAATGCTTTGCATGCTCTTGTCAGAGACTTATACTTTTGATCTGAGCCAGTCGGTGGCCAAAACAAGCATTTTAGTAAAAAACTTTGACGTGCCCCCAAGAATCCCGCTCTTCCTTGTTTCTCAGCTTCTGGTTGCATAGACTTGTCCCATCAGTCACAAGGGAAATAAGGCCCAGGGTGAAAAATACAGAAGTTCTATTTTATAGTCACATGACCAAGTTTTGTGTTTTGTCAAATGTAGTTTTCATTAACTGGTACACTGATTGATCTATTCAATCAACTGGCAATGAAGAGTACAAAACAGACCTCCAACTGTATGAAAATCTTATAGATTAAGGTTTATTTATTTAAGTTACTTGTTGAGTATAACATTACAATACAAAAGTGATTATCAGTGATTACATTCACCTCTTTGACTGTTGCTTGATTGGCCAAGATGCGTTTGTCTTCAAAGACATTAATGGTCTCCAAGATGTGCTCCTGCAGACAGTGCTTGGCCTCTTCAAAGCCATTTCTAGCCAAAGCCTGGGCCTTGGCGTAAGCCTCTGTGTAGGCCTGGGGAGGTGCCTGGGCCAGGGCCGGAGGTGTGATGCACAGGTCTGGTGACTCAGCCGGAGACCGTGGCAGCACATTGACCTGGGAGAGGAAAGCAGTTTGGGGTTGTTGATGCGTAGGTTGCGAAGGAGACTGAGTTTGAGGTTTTGACAGTAGAAGAGGTTCAGTCTGAGGTCTGGCCTGTGGGGGTGATTGAACCTTGGCTTGTGGTGCCATCTGGGCCTTGGGTAGGGGTGGTGACTGAGCCTGAAGTTGAGGCTGCTGTTTGGGTTGTGGCAGTGATGGGGCCTTCGCTTGTGTTAGTGACTGAACCGTGGGTTGAGCTGGTGACTGATCATCAGGTAGTTGTGAAGTTGGGGTCTGCAATTTTGGTAGTGGTGGTAATTCTGCCTTGATTGGTGACTGAGCCACAGGTTGGTGTGGCAGCTGGGTCTTGGGTGTTGGTTCTGACGGTGATTCCGCCTTGGGTTGGGTTGGTGACTGAACCATAGGCTGAGACAGTGATTGAATCCCTGGTTGTGGTGCCAATTGGACCGAGAGTTTGGGTTGTGGCAGTGACTGAATCTTTGCTTGTGGTGGGAGTTGGGCCTGATGCTTAGGTCGGTAGGCAGGCTGCTGGAACTGAAGGTTGAGCTGAGGCTGCTGAATCTGGGTCTGGGGCTTTACATGTATCAATGGCTGTGTCTGAATGTGCATTTGGGACTGGGCCTGCAGCTGAGGTTGGAGCTGGGGATGTGAGGGAAGCTGAGGCTGGACTTGGTGTGGTGGTTGCGACTGAGGAGATATTGGAGCTTGCATTGGAGTTTGATGCTGAGTTTGATGCTGATTCTGTGAATATTGCTGAGAAAGAGGTCGGGAAGGCTGTGCCTGTTGAGGCAGGGCCTGAACCCAAGTCTGTTGCTGAACTTGGCCTTGTTGTGTCTGTACATGATACATATCATAAGCTGTCATCTGAGGTTGCTGTTGCATGGAACTTTGGGGTCCCATCGTCACTTCGGGTTGTGTTTGAACCCATGGTTGAGTTTGTGGTTGCATCTCAGGCTGAGTATATGATGGCCCCATGTGAGCATATCCGGGGGGCCCTACTTGATATCCTGACTGGGAGCCAGCTTGGGGCCACTGCAGTGGTGCCGGAACTGCTGGATAAGCCTGAGACTGTGGAGCTTGAGCTATTTGCGGAGCATATTGTTGGGGAACTGAATGGCCTATCTGGGCGATGGCCTGGTTTTGTGACTCTTGTTTGGGTGTCCACTGCTGAGACAGTGACTGACCCTGGGGATAACCTGGAGAGTAACGAGAAGGTTGTGCTGTAGCCTGTGGATGTAAGACAGGCATTGGCAATGATTCTCTAACTTGAGTCCAAGCGTGGATTTGGCCGTAGGAAATATGGCCTGGATCCTGGACTGCTGACTGAGCATGTGTGGAATGCTGAGTCGTGGGTAGAGAAAGACCCTGGGGCTGGGCTACATGGTGAGCTAGAGTTTGTTGAGTTGCAGGCTGGGCGTGACTTGGCTGAGTCATTGGCTGTGCATGAGTTTGAGCTTGGCCCATGAACTGAGCATGTGTTTGAGCCTGGCTCATTGATTGGGGATTGACCTGAGACTGTGTCTTCGGTTGAGGAGGGGTTCGAAACTGCACCATGGACTGAGTGTAGGTTTGAGAATGGGGCATTGAGTGAGCATCGGTTTGAATCTGGGTATGTGCAGGTGGCTTAGGGGAGGGGGGTCTAACAGGAGCCCATGACTGTGGATGACTACGAAGCTGAATGTGAGATTGCACAGGAGGCTGATTTTGGCCTGCCACTGGAGCCTGCAATGGGGAAGAAGGTCTTAGTTGAGCCCGTGTCTGCACCTGAGCTACAGCTGGGCCATGGGCTTGACCCTGAGGCTGCACAGACCGTTGAGGTCCAGCTGGGACACATGTCCGGGACTGAGTCTTCACCTGGGACTGACTCTGTAGATGTGTCTGTGACTGGGTCAATGATTGTGTCTCCATGGGGCCACAGGGCTGTTGAGGAACTTGTGTCTGTGACTGATCTTGGTTCACTGTGGTTTGGGACTTGGTTTTCAGTGGTTGCTGACTGTCTGAGGTAGTGTGAGACACACTTTTGGACTGCTCTTGCATTTGGACTGCCCCCTGAGATTTTGAATAAACCATAATTTGGGGTTGTGACTTTTTCTGGCCCTTTGTTTGTGGGCGATGCTGAGTAGAAGTTATACTCAGGGACTTAGTCTTGGTGTCTGAATCTGGTTGTGCCTGTCTTATTTTAGGCAGTGTTTGCTGTTGTTGTTTTTGTTGTTGCTGCTGCAGCAACTTTTCCTGTTTCTGCTGTTTTGCAATGTGCTGTAGCTGTTGTTGCTTCTCTTTTTGTTTTTGTTGTTGCTGATGTAACAGTTGTTTTTGTTGCTGCTCTTGATTTTGAATTTGCTGTGCTTGTTTTTGTTGCTCTTTTTGCGGTTTTCTTGGCTGTCCAGATATCTTTTCGTGAGCCTCCTGATGCAGCACGGCAGTTGCTGTATGCTGTGAAACAACCTGAAATGATGCCTTTGTTTCTTTGTCTGACTGCATCTGTGTCTGTCTGGTCTTAATAGTTTCCTGAGTGGAATCCTGTTCTGGATCTGGAACGGGAGTTTTATGTTCTCCTGAAGCTGACTTCTGAAGCCAAGGCCGGTTCTTCATGGCCTGAGCCTTTCTGCTCTGAAGTTGCTGGGAGCTCACAGGTGGTTTTCTTTCAGGTGTTTGCTGAGATAAAGGCCGATCATGGTGCTCTGCTGTCTGTCTGACTTGTGGTTCAGCCTGGATATCAGTTCCTGCTTGCTGCTGAACTTGATATTCATGCATTTCAAGCTGCTGCTCCACTTGATGTTGTTCTTGCTTCTGTTGTTGTAGTTGTGCTGACCTTGGCTCCTTCTGTTGCACTTCTTGTGATTGCTGTTGCTTGAGTTCTTGTTCTGTATGTCCCTCAAGTTGTTCTTGCTGCGACAGCTGTTGCTGAGGTACCAATCCTTGTTCCTGAGTCTGATGTTGAATTTCTTCAGTGGTCTCTTGCCACGCCAGAGCCTGACCTTCTGGTGGTGACTTTGTCCTATTCTGCAATACAGCTTGTGCGTAGGTATATGGCATTGGCGGAGAAGTCATCTTTTCTTCTCTGTATTCCTGTACTACTATCTTTGGCACAAAGGTTTCATGAGATTGAAGAGAATCTAACTTTGTCTCTGGCTGTTGAGTTGGGTCCCTGGTGTCTGACTCCCTCAGTTGTTGAAGGTCCTCTTCAGCCTGAATAAAGACTTTTGATGGAGGAGGCCCTTCTGGAGGGCTCCTGCTTCTGTCTCTTCTGGCTCCCAGACTGCTCAGCATACCTACAGCTTCCTGCAATCAAATTCACATACATTAAATAATTTAATTGCATTAGATTAATATTCTCTGATGTGCCCTTCTGGTTTCCCCCTGTCTCAAGTACGGAACATGCTAAAATCAACAGCATGCCCAGTTAATTTACAGAAAGATTACTGGCCTGTGACTGAGCAACAGCGGTGCGCACTCGGTCCTGCATGGCAGAGGCGTGGAGATACTGGATAGGAGAGTTCTTCTGATTGGTCATCACCATCACCTGCAGGTCTTGGTCCTCGGTGACCACCTGACCCTCCAGTTGTAGACCACGGGATATCAGGACCTGGGAGAAAGATGGTGTTGAACAACAATCAGCATTTCCCCAGTTTCAGTTGGTTTTCTTATGAGAGGACAGTGAGCTTGTCATCTGAGTTTTGACTGTGTCAGAAAAAACAACATTAAGATTGATGTTTACGACCGAACTTTGTATTCCAACGGTTGTTTTTTACTTTGGCTCGTGAGTCTTGGCCCCGCTGTTGTCGCTCCGTGGCCCTCAGCACCTGGTAGAGCTCCCTGGCCTCAGTCTCCCAGTGCAGGAGTTCAGCCAGGCGACTGTCAAGACCTGACACACTGTGCAGTAGCTCTGCACACACCTGTTCTACTTCCAGCAAGGTCTGCATCACCTTGTGACATCAATGGAATGGATAAAAATGAACAGAAAAACTTCTGTAAATTCACAAGTGGAAGCTGCACATAGATCTTTAGTTATTAAATGTGATGAGCAGATGAACATAACATGAAGTCTTGAATGCTCATGAACACAACAGTTTGAAAAGGGAAGAAATCATTCATACTTCAGGTAAAGCAAGCTTCAGTTTCAGGAGCTGATCCGGTGGGCACTCTGGGGAGGGAGCCAGGGCTTCCAGATCCACTTCTTTTATTTTTCCCATGATAAACTGAAAGGAACAAAACATACAGTCAGTCCTAGAAACACTTATCTCATCATTTAAAGTGGGGCGGCATGGTGGCTTGGTGGTTAGCACTGTTGCCTCACAGCGAGAAGGTCCTGAGTTTGAATCCAGGTCCTTTCTGTGTGGAGTTTGCATTTTCTCCCCATGCCTGCGTGGGTTTTACCCGGGTGCCCTGGTATCCTCCCACCATCAAGGACATGTATGTTAGGGTTAATATGCCTGTCAATGCCCCTGAGCAAGGCACTGACAAAAGATCTGG
>JAPXVT010000008.1:2336725-2347793 GCA_029823135.1 Acanthurus reversus | reverse complement strand
ATAACTGCAGTGTTGTGGCTGGGAGGCGTGGACGCATGCTGCAAGCAAACCCGAGGAGCTACTGAGAGACCCGAACACACTCTGCTCACTAACCGCTGCTCAGTCAGTCAGCCAGACGGTCGGTCACAAACATAGTCGAGGTCCTTTCCAGGACCAGCTGAAACGTGCCCTAGAATCAAAGTGTTACTGACCCTGACCTTCATTTGAAGGGAATGAGAAGTTTAGGAGCCCCATGCAAGCCTCGAGAAGACTGTGGGACATAAAGTCTGTACAGATGACGGCCTTCAACGAAAAAAAAAATAACTGTTGGTACATGAGCCTTTTCATTTGTTTATTTGTTCAAATTTGCATACACAGTCTAGTCAGACTTACGTAAGTCTAGATTTACTGTCCGAAGTACAAAGCTGATCCTTAAGCAGCTGCACCTCTCAGCCAGTAAATAATCATCGAATCATGCAGCAAACAGTCTGCGGCTGCAGCCAAAGGGCTCATTTGTGCGAGGATGAGGAGGATAGCAGATAGCGAGATAGGAAAGCTCCTTATTAGCAAAAATGATCACCACACTCCAAATGCTCAGCTATGAAATGCAAGAAGATATGAGAGTGAAAATCATTTCCCATCTGTGAGTCCGCCTTGTTCAACCTGAACTAACCTCCGGTTACAGCAGAGGCCGCCTGGGAAACACTCGACTGTAGGAGCATCTGCAGAAGACAAATTACCTCCACAAGCCTGTTTCTCTCTCTCTCTCTTTCATAACCACAAGGATATCAATTATTAATTTAATATATTCTACATGGCAACAGCTTTGGTCACCTGGGAGAACAATAAAGTGGTTTTGACTGTTTAACAATGAGTACAACTCCCTTACGTCTCAGTGCTGTCAGCCAGTCTCTGCTGCAAACCATCGCTCTTTCAAAGGAACCACACGAACGCAGGACAGGGATTCGACCTGCGTCCTCTTTATTACAGGAAACTTTTACTGTTTGTTTTTGTAACTTTGGCAAATGTTTCTACCAGATGTGTCGATGCCTGGCAGCATCTCATACAGACTGATGAGGTTCCCTTTAACATCACGTGACGCTCAGCACCGCCCCTCCCCGTCAACATCGGACGCTCACAGCAACAGATCCATCGGCGCGGTCAAAGGACGGACAAGCATGACAGTCATGACGTGCAAACCTCCCACCTGACAAGTTTTAACTTCCAAGCATTTATTCAGAAGTCAGTCACTTTTCAAGGTATTTTGTTGAAAACACACCATCAGCAGTCTGAGATCTACACATTAATGAAATCTGACAAAAGTAAGACCCAGGTTGTAATAAACAGAAATGACGCTTTGAAGTAACCTCTTCATATGTGACAATAATTACAAAACTGTTGAAGGACATTCAAACATTCACAAGCGTGCAGTCAGCTGATGTGCAACTGAATCAAGAAGACTTGAGCAACTTAAGACTCAGATGTCAGCGTGGCCCAGAGAAACAAAACACAAACACAAACACTGACGACAACTAGATGAGTTTCTCAAATGTTTGGTGACAGTTTCCCACAAGCGCTGAACACACCAACAAAGAAGAAAAGCAGTTCACTAATGTGAAGCGTCCACTGTAAATGAGGAAAATGTTTCAGTATGTTTTTCATGATGCCTGCATCTCACCCACAGACTGTGTGACCTCATTCATATCCGTCATCATCACACCTGTGACACCAGGAAACGCCTCATCACAGAGCACAGATCTGAGCGAGCTTAAAATCAATACTTTCTGCCTCCATCTTTAAGAAGGATCTGAAGGAAAAACTGCTAGCGACATGTGATTGATTGATTTTTCATTGTGTAACTATATTGCTCTGAATAAACCCACCATTAATCATTGACCGTTAAAGTTCAAGTCTTTTATTGGCAATCAGGCCTGAACTGGACCCAGTGGCTTCTTAAAAAGCCGGCTTTAGAGCAGGGGTTCCCAAACTTTTCAGCCCGGGACCCCCAAAATAATGACACCAGAGACTGGGGACCCCCATTGACCTTGGCACATAACGTTACGCACAGCCACGCAGACACACTGTGAAGCCTGTGGAAAGACAAAAGAGCGACAGCTTAACAGCCATAATATTATTTTAAAGTAATTTATGACAGAATATAACAAAGGATGTAAACAAAATTTCTACAATAATGGGATGTCCTTTAACACCTGCCAGGATCAGCAGCACAGGTAAATTTGGCATCACCCATCAGTTATGGAGCCTCATCTTTTCTACAGACAAGTTGGCAGGTAAAAGAGTGATTTTTTATGATGAAAAGATACTGAACCAGCTCTTCAGATGGGACTGAAACCAAAAGCATCACCTGCAGGCAGTGTTTCCCACAGTGGACATACAGCGTGTTCACTGCCGGGAGAATGACTTCAGTGTCTGCAGTGAAACACAGACGCGTGGACTGAAGTTGTGTCAGCAGCTCTTTCAGGCAGGTTCCTCTGCACGTTTTACAGTTCGGTGAGCAAAAACCTCCAACAGCACGCTCAGCTGATTTCACTAATGATTTAAAAAAAGATAACTGTAATGACAATGTTCTCACTGGAGTCAAGGAAAAACCCAGTCCGCTCCCAGCAGTGGACATCTTGCACTGGAAGATCTCTGATTCTTAATAAATCAACAGACTGGCTCTGTAGATCAGTGAGTCCTTCCAACAGTCACAAAGAAACGCACAGCCTTTCAGAGCGAGCCGTGCCCGTTCGTTTACAGTTTATTATCAGTGTGAAGGAGGAAGAGGAGGCTGACAGGCTGCGTTACAAATTCACACCAGAAATCTATATGTTTTTTTTAGACGCATGTTTTTAAACTGATTTCATGTCTTTACCAGTTTGTCTAAGAAAACACTGTTCAGTTTACAATGAGTGATTTCCACTTGTAAAGAGAAGAACTCTGAAAATGTTTCCAGTGATGAAAAGTCTCAAGCAAAATACAGAAAAAATGCAAAAAACCGGCGTCAAAAATGACTTTTCAAAACAATAAGAAATGTGTCTTCCCTACAAACTGTACGCGACAAGACAAGAAGTGAAGGAAGCATTTCTCAAACACACACACTGAGGCAGCTGACACGTCTCATTCCATTAGTTCACCCTGAAACAAAGAGTGAGGGCAGATGCCACCAACACACCTTCACAGGTTGAGTCCTCCCATCAGCAGCAGAGACGTGTGTGCTGGCAGCAAAAGGAAAATGCTGAACTGTCATGTGTGACCAAAGCATCACTAGCAGATTCAGATGAGGTGAGGACGAGCGTCACCGGACACGTCGGTCAGAGATTATTTTCCTCGTGTCTCATCTGCCAGTTCACCTGTGATAACCTCTCCACTTCGTCAAATGCAGCTCCGTGTGCAGTTTTGTTTTGTTTTTTTTCAAATAAAATCTCAAAGGTGCCATAATAGCTGTTCCACATTCATTATTGTGAAAAGTATGATAAATGAAGGCAAATATCACGTTATTCGATGATCTCTATAAGCCTGAGAGTTACCGCGGTCACTCTGCAGAGTTCGGCTACCTGATGATTCAAGTCAGGTGCAGACGGGACATTTTTCACGGCGCAGGCTGCAGATGAACAAAGTTACATTTTGTCAGATGGTGAAGCTGCTCGGGAACTTTGTGTGTTTGGTGGGCAGAGGGGAAGCTGCAGATGTGGGTGGAGCCACACCAGCACATGAAGACAAAGGTGTACAGGTACACCTGAGACAATGAAAGGCATGAAAGGATATTTAACAAAAAGAAAATTCTAAATATATGAATCTGATCTACAGAGATGAGTTTTGTAGGGTGATCTAATGTCAGGAATAGTTTTAGATAGGCACAGGTGACAGCAGCTTATTAACAGATAGCAATAAAAATTAATCGGCACATTTTGATAAGCAATTTAAAATTTTCAAGCAAAAATTTGAAACATTAGGATGCAGATACTGTCGCTCTAGTTTCTCAGTGGTGATGAGAATGTTTGGACTGTTGGTTAAACAAAGGACATAAAAATGGACCAAAAATAGACAAAATGATTAGCAGAAAGGATCAAAGTGCAGATTTATTGATCTATCTGTTCGCTGATACTATCCGTCGATATCGGCCTGTTGCAGATATATCTGTACCTGCGTTTGTGTTCTCCAATATGCACCGATACTAAAACAGTTTGAGAACAGAAAAAATACTTGGACCAATGACTATGTAGTTTTGTTCTGTTATTTAATAACTAATAAGTGTGTTAACTAATAACTCCATCACAGATCTTTATCTCAAGTCTTTGATAAACACATTCAAACCACATTATATATATTTATATAATATTGGCCAACATAACGCATATGAGAATTGTCTCACTCCCTCATATCGGTACAGGCCCCAAAAAATGCCTTGTCATTGGAGCCCTGTAACGCAGTGGTAACGAAACGGCTTTTCCATTGGCGCCCCCTGCAGGACAAACTGATTTCGCTTTCAGAACACAGCTTAGCTTTAGCATCCAAACAGGTCTGAATCAAACTTCTTGTGCTTTCAGCGTGAAATGTTTCAGACTTCCCGGCTGGCAGTGTCTCACCTTTCTTTTTCAGTGATAAGAACAAATCACATAGGACAGCAGTGCATTATGGGTAAGGTGTGAGAAGGTCACACTTTTAAGCGGAACACTCCAGTACAATCTCGGCCTCATCTGTTCTCCGCCTCTCCTTCCAAACTCTGAAGTGATTTTTCAGCACAAACTCTCACTCTGCTTCCTAAATCACCTCCCTGTTTCAAGCCTAAAAACCTGCAGCCTCCAGCGTAACCTTTGGAATTAAAGAGCTGACTAAGATTTAAAGTAACACAAAAACCTCAGAATCATCTCGACCTTTTCTCCTCTTCATCACCACAAACAGCTCAGACAGACTCAAACTCAACCGGCAGGGCCACCTGAGACGTGAGGAAGCCTGTGAAACAGAACTCAGACCATCAACTGAAACCATCCGATCTGAGATTTTTTTAGTGTCAAAAGCTCTGATTCAGCCGTCACGAAATTCTGAAACAGGCTACGAGACCTTTTCATTTCAGATCTAATTTACAGCTAAGTTAATTATCAGAGATATCAAAGAATGAAATCAGAAGATAAATGCTGGACAGGACAGAGCCACTCTGCCTGGCTTCCTCACCGGCGTAGTGGCCACTCACGGTACCGCAGCGATAAATTCCCCTGTGGCCCAGAAAGCCACAGAGACGTGTGTAAAACTGTTGACGGGTCACCTCGAACTGCAGACGGGCAGAATTATGACTCTCTCTCTTTTGAATTTTTAATCCGTGGAGGTTTTGTACTGGTAAAACTTTACACGAGCTGAGAAAAGTGATTTTAAATCAGTGACTTCACCACAATGTGAAGTCTCTGGGCCGAGTGAGAACGGGGCGGGGCCAGTGGGCCGCACAACCAGGAAGTAAACCCGGAAGCCAGAGAACTTTTTCAGCATATGAGCGGGGTGAGCATTTCTCATTGGTTGGTTCTCATGGGCGGCCATCTTTGCACCCAGTGTCGAGCTGTGTTAATACATCCACAGTGCTGCCTTGGACGACAGCGACGGGAGACAAACTGAAACATTATCTTGAATAAAATGACACATTTTCCCTGAGTTTGAACTTTGTCGTCAACATTTTTGACAAAATGTGGGAACACAAGTCATCGACATGTAGAGCAAAGACAGAGTTTTAAACATGTGAATGTGGAAATGTTGCACATTTCATGTTGAAGTGATTTTTATGGTGACACCCTGGAGCTGAAGCCTCATCTGCTCTTACTGTGTGTCACTGTTACTCTGTGTGTTCGGATGTATGCACTGGAAATCTTACATCCTGTTTGTTCAGTGAAGCTTTTTTTTCATATTTGTGCCAATTAAGTCACAGAACTTTTAAAAGTTCCAGTAAGTTCTCAGATTAATGCTGAATTACAGTTTTCTCACCATCAGCCCAATCTTATGTTCAAAAACAGTTTACATCTTTGTGATCATGTAAATGGAATTAAACTGACTTGGTTCCTTTTGCAGTTTTATGTCGCATTCATGTGAAGTCAGATTAATTGGAAAAACAACTTTCCTGTCTGAGAAAAATCACATGGAAGGCCTCTCATGTCGGAAAAACGTGTCGGAGATTTCTTTGAACACCAGTTTTCAACTTGACATCATAAATGCAAAAACATGGCGGCAAAATTTAATGTTTGGCCAATGCCAAGAAACTTTTTTATCAATGAATATATCAATTTCAGCTCACATGTGATGTGTTATATGAATGTGAACTGCTGTCCAGTGACCTACACTCATTAGAAATATTATTTTCTGGCTCAAAGCCTGATAACTGCTTCTTTTTGATTATTGGATGTTCTTAGCTTAATTTTATACTTAAAGTCTCTTATTCTCTAGATAGATCTGTCTTTTATTTGTTGTTGTTTTTGTACAATGTATGAGTGTTTGAACATTTGAAACAGCTGCTGTAACAACATCAATTTCCCGTGAAGGATCATTAAAGTATTTATCTTATTTTATCTATCCTAACAGGTCCGAGGTTAGTTTAGCTGGTTTTTAAAGCTACGTTTCAGAATGTGCTGATGACCACGTCACTGATGTAAGCGTCACACCGCTCAGCATATCACACAAGAACACCAGTCTCTACTGTAGCATCCATGTTGTTCCCATTTGATGACCTCCAAGCTCACAAACACAACAAAGTCAGATGAATGACTTCCCAACATGGAAACTAATAACTCCGACATCACATGAAGGCAGCATAACAAGATTCTCCAAACTTTCAGGCTGCAACATCTGGTCTGAAGCTTTCTGAACAAACTCGTCAGTCCAGCTCAGAGCAGTTACGACATTTTACTGTCTGAGTCTGATGTCAGAATTCTGGAAATCAATTCTGGCTTTAGAACCAGAAGGCAGGACACCATTTATTCTCACGATTCAGTTTTTCACACATGTGGCCGTAATCCTCCTCCACATCTGTGACTTCACAAGCAGAAAAAATATATTTCACCAACTCTCCAGGTAGCGCTGAGAACCACAGAGCCACAGGGGGCCCCTGAGGCCCCTGAGGCCCCTGAGGCACAAACACCGCGCGGAGACAAACACAAACAGTTTTGTGGAGGAACTCTGGACCTGATCTCAACAACAACCCACCCACCTGCCGCCACCGGCCCGCCGCCGGCCGCGGCTCCGGCCCTCAGTCCGGCCAATCACTGCCGACTTTTCTGGAAAACAGAGGAAGGTCATCGATCTAATCAGCGGAGAGCGGCTCTCAGGCGGGAGCCACTTCCGGTGGCGCAGTTCAGAGGATGTGAACTTGTCTTATGGCTGGTTTTCCTTCACAGTGTGTCACTTTGTTCACACGAACCGAACGCGGCTCCTGTTACGTAACAAACGCACCGGCGGTAGTTCTTTTCTGACTCTCTTTAAAGAAACATCACTGACGCAGCTCACTGTTAATTCATGATGACGCTCTCCAGACAATGGCTTTTTATTGGCTGAACACCTGTCGGTACGGACCAATACAAACTGTGGAATTAATGACTAAAATAAACTTTGCATTTTCCGTTGAAAACGCGGGAAGTTTGACCAGCGCCGCTGCGAGTTCAGATGTTCTAAAATCATTTATTAAGAAAATTTCCATAATTTAATCGGTAAAAATGAAACGCAGACGGTGGAGCGGAGAAAATGCCGGTGACTCTCCGCCGGTATGAACAAATATTTCTACGGTGCTCCAAACTGCAGCGCGCGTTTCTCCCGGCGGAAATAATCGCACGTAAATAACTTGGATCAGCTGATCGGTACTTCTGACGATGCACTGCGCCGTGAACACGCGTTCAGCCTGAAGAATCGGTGAACTCCGTCACGGCCACATACACGCCGGTGTGAGGTCAGATGCAGCCGCTGTGGCTGCACTGATAAACACACAAACACTAAATCCCAGCAGAGTTCGAGTCCAAGCTGCCTGCGGAGACCGAACCCACAACGCGCCTCGTTCAGACGCGCGGACTCACCGCTTGAACGGCGGACGATGTTCTCCAGAAAAGTGTTCTGCGGTGCCACAAGCCCTCTCTTTCCCCCGGGCATCCTGCTGCGGGCGGGCGGAGCTGGTGTCGGTCGGGCTCTGTGACGGTGTGTCCGCTGCTCGAAGGTCGGTACTGACGCTGGCTCTCAGTCGGGCCGGTGGAGAAGCTCATTGTACCCGTGCGCTCTGGCTGCTCGGGGCGCACTGAGCCACAGTGGCGGCGCTGCATCCCCCTGCAGGAGCGGAGCGCCAGGACGCATGCGTGCGTGCTGCTGAGGGCTCGCTCCTCCAAATCATGATGCACCGGGAGATCCACGTCATGTTTGTGGGATGTTTTAAGCCAAACTCCGAGTCAAAATTATTCCCGTTCATTGTTGGTCGATCCCCAAAAAAGCTGAAATAAAGACTTTTATCCAAAATTCTTGATGTTTATTTGTGATTTTTTCAGGTCTCCCTCCACAAAGTGTTTGTAAACTGTTATTAAGGAACAAATCGTTTATTGACACGTCATAATACAAAGTTCAAGGAACCTTTGGGTTGCCAGGTTGTGAATCCCTTGCAGGCGAGAAGCTAATTAATATGACAATCAACAACAAATCAATCAATCAATCAATCAGTCTGTTTCTAATAGGTGATGTTCATAAGTCACTAATAAAGGGTAATAAATGATGTACATTCATACAAATAATGACAATATAATACCTTCTAATTATTAGTTAACATTTCTGCCTTTGGACACATTAAACAGACGTCACACATGTTAATTTGTCAACTTCAAAAGAACCAGGCTAACTGTTTCCCCTGCTTCCAGTCTTTGTGCTAAGCTAACATGCCCTGATGCCGGCTCCACAACTGACATCAGAACAGCATGTCAGGAAATTACTCTCCGTACCAGCAGGTGGCGCCAGCCTGTGTCATTCAAGTGAAACTGGATAAATCCAAGCAAATTACTTCCTTCTCACTCACCGCCTGACAGTTGCATAGCGACGTGTTTTTGACGAAGTGTCTGATGAAAAGGTGAAAATGTCAGCAGTGGCGGCGGCGGCGGTGACAGCCAGGAATGCATCTTTGGAAGGATGTGAAGAATTTCAAAGAGCAAAAATAAAGCAGACTGAAGTGGTCAATAACAGGTAACAGTGTTTCTCACCATGAAGCAAAGAAACAGTATCTCCCCCTGCTGGCCCCCTCAGAAATGCTCATTAGCTGGTGTGAAGGGTTGTGGGGTCCCTGGGAGCCAAAGGCCCCGGCCGGGCGTTACTCTGATTTGTTTTATTTGCTGTAGCGAACATGTCAGGACTCAGAGCTGCTCACGGCGTTCACATCATTGACTGGAGGGATTTGAAGCAGGTGCCGTTATTTCTCGCTTTCAGCGGCCTCGTGCGAATAAGAAGCACGGCTCATCAGAGGAGCGTCAGCTTTTCCAACAGCTCTAACATCAGCAGCACAAATAAGATCGCTGCTGTCACTTTCAGGCTTGGGTCAGCAGTATTTATTATCTGATATGGGGCGGCTGTGGCTCAGTAGGTAGAGCTGGTTGTCTACCAGTCAGAAGGTTGGTTGTTCGATCCCCGGCTCCTCCAGTCTACATGTGGAAGTGTCCTTGGACAGTGTCCTGGTGAGTGAATGTGTGTGTATGAGTTCCTAATGAGCAGGTTGGCTCTTTGTAGAGAAGTCACCTGCCCTTAGTGTGTGAATGTGTGTGTGAATGTGTGTGTGAATGTGTGAATGCTGACTTGTGTTGTTAAAGTGCTTTGAGTGGTCAGATTGACCAGAAAAGAGCTACACAAATACTGTCCATTTACCGTCTATAAATACAAATACCTCAAAATTGAACTGAAGTTCAATTCTTGAGCAAATGTACTTAGTTACTTTCCACCACTGGTTTACTTGGATGCTTGAAGAGAACAGAGTCATATTAATGTAATTAGTTACGCTGATTTTTTTGTTTGTTTGTTTTGTTTGTTTGTTTATTTCTCTTTTTAAATGTATTTGTTGTTGTTGTTTTTCTCTAAAGATATGCGTATGCCCTGAAAGAGGGTTAGACTTTTTTTTTTGCTCACATAGAGAGTATAGAAAGTTTTTTTCTATATTTTGTGGTTGTTTTACTCATATACTTTCTGTTATTGTGAGTGTCAAAGACCCCCGTATGCCTTCAGTGTGGGTCCGCCTTGTGTATATTTCTTCCTAAAGGAATTCCAATAATTACCTCTAAAGGTTTATTGAGTGTTCTTGCTTACATAGAGGATATTGTCATACATTGTTTTTTTGTTTTTATACTGTTATCATTTCTGTTATTGTTACTACCAAAACAAATGTAAGCCTAGGAAGAGGGTCCCTATCAGGTAAGTCTTCCCAAGACAGCTTCGATCATCACCACTGAGGCTATTTTTGAAGTTACTCCTTGTCTACTGGAGGATATTATGATGTGACATGTTTTGTTTGTTTGTTAGTTTTTTTTTGTTTGTTTTTTTGCTTTTGTTATTTCTCTCTACAGACATGCGAAAACCCTGGAAGAGGATTCCCCTGGTGTGCTTTTACCCAAGGAGACTTCCATTTCTACCTCTACATGTTCATCTGGACTTTTTCCTTGCTCAATAAGAGGGCGTATATGGATTTTTCTCTTTTTTGGTAGTAGCTTCACTGTTATACTTTCTGTTTTTGTTACTGTCAAAACACCTGTAAGCCTAGAAATAGGGTCCCTACCAGGTAAGTCTTCCAGAGACAACTTCCATCGTCACTGCTTAGGCCATTTGGTAAGTTATTCTCTCTCTACTGGAGGATATTGTGATGTGACGTGTTTTGTTTGTTAGTTAGTTTTTTGTGTGTGTGTGTGTTTTTTTTAACTTTTGTCATTTTCCTCTACAGACATGCGTAAGCCCTGGAAGAGGGTTTCCCTGGTGTGCTTTTACCCAAGGAGACTTCCATTTCTACCTCTACATGTTCGTCTGGACTTTTTCCATGCTCAATAAGAGGGCGTATATGGATTTTTCTCTTTTTTGGTAGTAGCTTCACTGTTATACTTTCTGTTTTTGTTAC
>JAPXVT010000008.1:1794496-1808150 GCA_029823135.1 Acanthurus reversus | reverse complement strand
GGCCAGATCCACACTTTATGTACGTGGATGACTTTGTAATCCTTTGTTCATAAAATGCTGGTTTCCAACAACTTCACAGATTGCTCTCAATATGGTAGGGACTTGGTTGACTCTTGAATGATTTTTAGAAGTAAAGAAGACAGTACATTAGTATTCCCTGGTTTCTTCTTATCCGGTACTGTGATAAGATCAAATATCTCGGCCATCGTATTGTTAATGATTTATCTGATGATAAGGACTTTGACAGACAGTGTCATAAGATGTATGCTCAAGTTAATATGCTTGCACGAAAATTCAGCATATGCTCCATTGATGTCAAGGTGGCTTTATTCGGAGCATTCTGTACCCCGCTGTATACTGCCCACTCATGATGACGGCCCATTCACGAGGGTATGAGACTGCTTCTTAGACTGCCAAGATGGTGTAGTGCCAGTCAAATGTTTGGAAATGCTGTTGTGCCTACCTGCCCTTCCATAATAAGAAATGTCATCTATCGATTTATGTGCAGGTTGTCAGTCTCAGAAAACAGTATTATTCTGGCTTTAGCCCACCCTGAATTCAGCTCGGTCAGGTTTTCATCTATGTGGAGACGTTGGTGCTCCTGTTTGTATATAGGCAAATGTCGCTGATCTTTTAATTATATTTAATTAATTAATTAAATTAATTTATTATATGAATTCTGTACTGTATATTTATTGCTATGTTCTCTGGATCTTTTAAATCTTATTTTTATATTGTCTTTTTGTGTCATATATATATATTGTGCCATGGACCTACTACTTGTCCTTGATAGTCTATCAATCAGTCAATCAATTCAAAGTATTGTGCTGCTTTTGCGACCGCTAGATCTACACTGCTACTCTTAGCTACGGCTGTCACATTTGCATGCATAAAAATTAGGCATATTCAAAAATTTGGCGCAAAATTGCTCCCTTCCTATGCAAACAAGCCTTGTTGCAAATACCATTTAATTCACAAAGACTAGCGCTAATTGCCACAGGCAGTTACTAAAATGGGGCAGATTGGGCTTGCTAATGCCGCACCACTATGGTGCTGTTAGCAGGTGTAATCCATTCTTTGTGTATCTGGCCCTGTGATTTGTCTGTATTTGTGTGCACAGCTAAAACTGAGGTTTTGGAAAACTAAGATGTCAGTACCTCAACTTGCACATTGTAGTTATTGTTTTTATGTATTTTAATGTCACCATAACTGCTTTGGCATGACTCCAAGTCAGTATTCTCCTGGCACTTGTTGACTTTATATTCCCGTGTAACATGAAGCAGTAACTCTGTCTCAGCTACCATCCAAACATATGAGTCTCATTTCTTTTTGATTTCTCCATTCTCGCCCTGTTTTCAACTGCCGCTCGCTCATGAAGACGCTAAATACGCATGCTCATCTACCTGTTGGCCTTGCATGCTAATGTGGCCGTTTTCAACCGTCTCTGCATCGTCATGTGGACAGAGAAATATTCATACACCTCAGGTGTGGACATGATGATAAAAAAAATCAGTTTTTAAAAATATCTGTATACATGTGGACATAGACAAAGATGAACATGGCAAATATTTACATATACACATTTTTATTGAGCAGGCAAGCTCGCTAGTGTGTTTCCATTTAGTTAAAAGCATCATCTTTTAGTCTCACCTTTAAAGTAAACACCCTCAGACTGTAGTCATCTTCCTGGGTTACCGTGACAACGGTGATTTCGATGCCCTCATGGGTCACAGTGTCCTCAGGCCAGTACTCTGCACATTTCTACAAGATGCAACGGACACTCCAGTGAATATTCTTGCCCATACTGTTATCATCTTATTTCCTGAAATCATCCATTAATACATCATCATCATCATAATTATCATCATCATCCTGCATTTCACTCTCCTGACCTCGTTTTTCTCCTCCAGGTTGGTGATCATCACTATGATTGGGCTTTTCTCCTGCCACACCATCCTCCAGAAGTCCCCCACTGTGTTCACGGTGGGACCCTGGGTGGCGACGTATGCACACTCCTCATCGCCGTAACCCTGCACACACAAACATGCCAGGTCTCATCACCTATAGTTTTTTAGCTTCTACTGACGGTGAGCAGAATACACTGAGAATACAAGGTCACATCCATGAGGAGTAAAGACAGTGTTGTCCTTGCAGAGCTGTGCTGGTGCTGAGACAAGATTTTGCTTAGAAATGCACATATTTTTACTTACTCTAAGATAATTAGCATTGATGTAGGAACTGAGGAAATCATCTTCATCCGGTGACTTCAGGATCACTCTGCTGTGTGTGTCTGGAAGTGGACAGCATGAGATTGTCATGAGAAAAAAACAAAAATAGCTTGTTATTTAAAGAGATATAACAGCAGAGGAGGATCGGAGACAATATTTTTGCAAAATTTTTCCACAGATGTTTTGTATTTTACAGCTCAGTTTTATTATGAAGTTGGCTTGTGTCTGTTTGTGTGCAGTTTCTCAGTGTGAGTAAAACTATCCTGATGCACAGAGACAGAAACACATGAGCTGAATAGTTGATGACAATATGGACTTATTAAAGAGAGGCAGCATGAAAAAAGCAGCTTTTAGAAGATTTACAACTGCGCAATCTTTTTCAGTGACTGTTTGAGCTCGTGTTGCATCTGTACTCACTGGGTAAGATGGTTTTGTAGCGGTTCTTTCTCACCAGCCCTGGGTAGTTGTACTCCTTCGGGTCCACAAAGTTCATGGGAGTTTCCTGCCAATGGATACAGAACAAGGAACAACAATCAGTCCTTAAGGAAACTGAGGGGAAGTCCTAGCCTAACATTAAGTCAGTGACTGCACCCTACACTGAACTGTTGCTGTCTAACTGTACATGATTGAAATTCTACGAACAACTTGTGTATGAGCTTGACTGCACATCTTTCTGCCTAACAGACACTGAAATCCTTGGTGAGTTCATGTATGCAAATAGCCTTGTAGCTTTTCTACCTTCGCCCACCAACAGACAATGGAAAAGCTTACGGGTGTGTGTAGCGCTCCACTGGGTGTGTGTGTGTGGGTGTGTGCAATTGTGTGTGTGTGTTAGTATATGTCTTTTCCAGTCAGTCTCTGCTCATTCCTGTTAATCTAAAGCATGTAGGTGGGCGAGCTGCTGCTACCGCACTCACATAAAACTCGGCCTGCAGGCTCTGGTCATCCATGGCCCGTGTGTGTAGCATGGCAGGGGTCAGGATGTGTGTTCCTTGGCGGAGATACTCCTGTGCTGACTGGTCTCTCGGGGAGAGTTGGGCTCCGTAGCCGTAGGGCTCAGTGCAGCCCGGTGTACACATGTCCAGAGTGAGGGAAACATTGGAGCCCCTCCTGTGTGATACATGCGGAATTTTATAGACGTACAGTACATTTATACTCTTCTGCAATGGTACCTGAAATACAGTTTAAAAAATAAATATCTTCCTTCAAATTCAGATCCATTTCTTTGTTCATAACTGCAAACAAAAGACCTCCCACTCTGCAGCCCACTCTAACCTCTCCTGGAGTCCCACTGGTGTGACAGTGAGGGTGGCAGCGTCTCCCTCTGTCCGGGTGTCAGTGCCTATTTCAAAGACGGGTGTCTGGGGTATGTTTTCCATGTCGAGCAGATCCTCCTGAGCATCTGTCCACTCTGATAGGGTGAAAGAGGGCTGGCGGCTCACAGACTGGCGTCGATCACCAAGATCCCGCGTCACGGCTCCTGATGACCACAAGCCAGTACCGAAACGCCACTTACACACCATGTGGACAACCTGAAGAGAAGTTGGTGGAATGGAAGAAGCAAGGAATGGCGTTTATCCCCTTCAAAAGGACCTCTACTTATCAATTACAACATATTAATCAAGGATGAAACAAATTCCCACGTTAAAAAAAAAGATCCAGTAAGTTTCCTTTAAAGGCTTTTCCCCCTACACACTAAAAAACAAAAATTCAACATTCACCATAATCTTACATTCATGCAGACAGGGCCAACTATTTGAAATTCCACATTTAGCAAGTTTTTAGTCAGATATGAATGGTCGGCTCAGTGTTTTACCATGATAACACAGATGGCCACGCCGATCCCTGCAGTTCCTTGGACAATCCAATTGTGCTGTTTGGTGTTTACCACCTCCCTCATCAACACCATGGACTGGCCGGTGCAGGGAGACACAGAAAAAAGAAGACATAGTCAGACACAGCCAACACTAGATTAAGCAAATTTACAAGGCTTCCAAAAAACAGAGCTGTACTCCAGACTGATCCAGGACTGACACTTACATCCATTCCAAAAAGCGGGTGGCAGGGTAAGATGAAGCCAAGGTAGAAGTCGATGACCTGCAGGGCTTTGTATATGGAAGAGAGCGGTCCGTTTCCTTCCACCACAAAAAACACCCAGTACCCCTGGGAGGAGAGAAGGACAGAGGGTTGATTGACACCGTGTGTCCACTCATTCATGCACTGGTGATTAGACAGTACTGTGGCTACTCTCAGATGAACAATTAAGGCATATTTAAAAAAAAAAGATTATGCATGAGAAAATATGTAAATTGACCACATGCAGTCTGGTGTCATAATCCTGGCTGCATTTACAAATGTCTCTTTGTTTTCTTACATATGAATTCCGCAGAGATAAGCAGAGGGAATGACTGAAGAGGTGCCCAAGTTTAGAATGAAGTATACTGTCAACTAAAGTACTTTATGACACAGAGAATCTAAGAGGGAAAATAATGCTCATTTTGAGAGAGTACTTTGTACTTGATTGCCATTTGCATTGTCAAAGGAGACTTTTCATGCTTTTCGGTCTTTTCTGACCTGCAAATCTTGTTACAATGTTGGAAAGTCATGTTAAATGATGCCAAAGTGTCACACAATGTGGTACATGCATTTGGAAGTGAGCCCTGCAGGCTGTTTCAGTTGGCTCTGCAGGCCGTGTTTCAGGACTTTTTAAAACTCTGTTGATACACTGACATCAGTGTGTGCTGGCTTCCTCATATGAGCATGCCAGCTCTGTGCACACAGCGCTGTGACTGCTCCCGGCCCCACTCTGTTCAGACACCTGTGAGGGGCCGACGCGGTCGCCCCGACTAGGGATGTGGTCAGACTGGATGTGGTGTGGAGGAGAAGTGGGAAAATACGGGGTGGCAATCCAGAGTTTCCAAAAAAAAGTATGGATTTTTTGATACGTAGGCGCTCAAAATAGTGCAGAAATTCCACAATAGCAGATCAAAAATTAAACAAAACAAAACCAAAATAATACCTTTGATACTTCTAGGTTAGCACTTTAGCATTTTAGCATTTCAGCCTTAGCAATAGCCTTAGCATTAGCAAAGCCACCAGCCTCACAGCAAGCCAGCAGACCTACCCTTACTCAACTCCAAACACAGAATGAGGCTCCCCTTAAATAATGACAACCCTTAGGGTAAATTGGTCCAATCAGGACCAGTTGGGCTGAACCAAGTACAAAGGGGGAATTCCTTATAACCAGATTACCACTGACAAAATATTAGGATAATAAATGAAATTTTAGTTTAACAAAAATATTAACAGCATTACCAATTATCATAAAATATATTATTTATGCAACAAATGCCCCCAAAATACACATACACCATCACAGTGCAAACCAAACACCCCTGTGGACAATTAACTGCGCCCTCCCCCCTGGGACGGGTGAAATACTGCCCCCATAGCGGCGCGCGCTTCCGCATAGGAGCAGTCGGACCAGAGCAGAGGAGCAGGAAGTGTGTGAGTAGCGTTGTGTCTGAGTTAACCAAAGTTTTAGACAGAATACAGCATGTAAAGGAGACATGAAAGAGTGGGTACTGCACTATATGCCAGGGATGTTATAAAGAATGCATTTAGAAATAGTGACAGATGAGTTGTGATGTTTTGTGCGAAAACGCGGAGCACCGCGTTCTGACTCCGTTCACGTGAATGGCGCAGACCCGATGCCAAACTCCCCTTCAGACACAAACCCACAATGTCCATAAGCATTTCCCCAGACATCATATTTCCCAAGTATAAGCATAAACAATAGTATTCAGTTTTCAAGTTATAGTCCATGTGTGCATGGGTGTACGCGTGCATGCGTGTGTGCCAGTGTCCCAAAGTCTCTCCTTCTCTCTCCCCCAGCTCTCACAGGCAGGTAGTGCTAAACAAACGCTATTTGAAGCGAGTTAATATTGAGACGGTGAGAAGGGGGGGGGTCACCTTCTCACAATATTATAAAAGGTTTCAATTACTGTATCCATTTCGTTCTGAGTACATTTGATTTTTGTCTTTTTAAGTGTATTCTTTTTGTCATTTTCAAAGAAGACCAGAAACAGAGCAAGAAGTTTGACGTGCAGGTGGATAAAAACCTGGGGCATTGTTAATTTGTGGGTTTTTGCTTAAGCAGAAAAGATCCCTCATTGCTCTTGTTGAACAATTTCTGACACTTTTTTTTATGTCAGTTTCTTTCTTGTCTCTGGCAGGTTCCTGGGAACTTTCTGGAACCAGGTCTCATGGACCTCCACCAGATCAGCCCAGTCCCTGCTGGTCCAGTGGTGCCGCCACCAGATGACTCCTGGGAATGGGATGAAACTGATATGACAATCACAGAAACAGAGCCACAAGAAGTCCCAGAACCCAGCCTTACACAAAACCTCCCTACAGAACCAAATTTACCTTCAGATAGCATTCTGCCCAATGGGAATCAAGCTGACAGGATTCAAACCACTGAACCAACATTTTCTTGTCCTCAGATGATGTCCAGTATAAGGGGTGGATCCACATTAGAGGTTCCGCCCAATGTGATGTCCCAAACTCTTCCCCTAAACAACAATCACATCTACCAGGTGTACAGCATCCATTCTGTCGAATTATACAGACAGCCCCAGTTTCCCACCACTTCCCCCATGCTGCACAAAACCAAATCAGGAAAACGAAAACAGCACCTCCTGCTGAAGAGCCTGAGTAAGGACTCCTCGTTTTCCTCCATCGAATCCCTCCCAGACCTCCTGGGAGGTTTGATGTCAAACAGCCGAGAAAGGGGAGACAGAATCATAGGATACCAGGATGGGGATAGTGAGAAGAAGGGTGGTAGAGGAAGTGGCCAGTCAGGGAGCAGTCGACGATCAGAGAGTGAGAGCGGAATTGTCAGTGATACAGGCGACATGGAGACCGCAACAACAAACTCTGAAATACTAGGAGAGGAAGAGGATCAGGGGGAAGAAGCTCAGGAGGAAAGTGAGCAGAGAAAGGATAAAATTGTAGATGGAGGTCATTTGGCCTTGCATAAAGATGTCACTAGGTACAATCAAAGAAGAACCAGGACGGAGGACAAAGTGAAGGAGAATGGACTGGGAATTAATGAATTCAGAGTTGAAAGTAAAAGAAATAAAGAGGAGGAGAAAAAGAAGAGGTATAGAAGAGGAGGAGGTGAGGCTGTGGAGATCCTGATTAATGGGCGTGGAATCCTGACTCCAGCTGACTCCGACTCTGATTTTGAGGTGGAAGGACTCAATGTAGACTCTCCTAAGCCCTTTATGTCACACAGTGACATCAGAGAGTTCAAAGTTGACCAGTTTAGTGGTTTGGAGACTCCTCCTGCTCTCAGCCACCAGACGTCAAATCCAGTCTTATCTCAGGGCTCTTCGCTCGAGTCCCTTTTGGCTCTGGGTGTGGAGATATTTCCTTCCAAAGACCTGCCGCATTGTAGCGCTTCTCTGGAGAGCTGCATGGCTCTATGTTGCAGTGCTGAAAGGGAAACCAGAGGCAGCCTGGCCAGTCTGGGGGAGCTGGACCTGGGACAGAGCAGAGAGGTGGATGGAGGAGAACCAGAAAAACAGAACCATGAAAGTGTGCAAGGAGAACTGTCCTCTGGGGAACTGAGCAGAAGAACACTAGATCTCCTGAAACGCCTGGAGAACATTCAGAGTCCTCTAGCGACAAAAATGACTCGCAGTGTATCTGACATGACACTTCGGAGCAGCTCCCCGCAGCAAGGCAGACTCCCTGCCTCACCTTCACTTGGTGGTCAACAAGCCCCCCTCTCTGGAATTCCAGGCTCTTCATGGAAAGGGCCGCCATCTTTGATCAATGAGAGCTCAGCAACAGCATCCCTAACAGAGCTGAGCAGCACTGAGGACTCATCTCTTGGGTCTGAAGATTTTGCGATGCTCAGAAATAAACGCCACCACCTCTTGGACCCCATCATGGCAGCCAATGCCAACTCAAGTTCTTATAGAAAACGTCGCCATGGAGATAACCAAGGATGTCAAGGGATAGATGAATCAGATGCAGCGAGTTTGAGCCTTGTGGTTAACGTCTCTTGTACATCAGCATGCACAGATGAAGATGAAGATGACAGTGACATTCTGTCCTCCTCCACACTCACGCTCACTGAGGAGGAGCTTGGTGTTCGGGAAGGAGAGGATGAAGGGGAGGGCAGATTGAGTGGTGCGTCCTCTGGTAACGATGATGATGAGGATGATGATGAAGAGGAGATGGAGGGGTCTTACATCCTAGGACTGGAGTACATGAAGAGGGAGCTGCAGACTTGGATCCGATCTCCTCGCACTTCATCTTCCTCCTCCTCTAAAACAGAAGCAGGCCTCAGAGATGAGCTGCAGTGTGGGCCTAACCTCTCCTCCACTTTGACTCCCTCCTCTCAGAACAACCGCACAGCTGCAAAATTAATGGAAATCAATACTAACAGTGTCGACAGCAGACCAAAAAGAGATCATAAAGGACAGGCAGAAGAGGAGGAAAACCGGAAAAATGCAACAAGAAACTACATCAGCCAATTTGTGGACGACATGGAGAACGGCAATGTGGATCAGAGCTGTTTGAAAGTTAGAGATGAAGACGATGAACTCCTCCGGGAGGAGTCGAGCATGTTCACAAAGGAAGGAGAGTCACTGAGGGAGTCATATATGTTCTCTAAAATAGGCGAGTCACTTCAGGATGTCAGTGACTTGATAGTGAAAACGGAATCAAACCCAACGGCACAGCTTTCTTCATCACCATCCTATGAGCCTCTCCCCTTTCTATTAAAACGTGCGTCCTCTTTAGTGGGGCAGTTGAGGGGGGAGTTACCCTGTCACAGCCCCTCCCTCCCATCGCCTCCTTTACTCTCGCCTGTTG
Organism: Acanthurus reversus; assembly: GCA_029823135.1. Lineage (NCBI taxonomy): Eukaryota > Metazoa > Chordata > Actinopteri > Acanthuriformes > Acanthuridae > Acanthurus > Acanthurus reversus. The sequence goes on along the minus strand of JAPXVT010000008.1, from coordinate 1,799,034 downwards.
AGGACTGCAGATCCCATGATGCCTTGCAAAACAGTACACGGGCAGCTGGGGGACGGAAGGCTATCACCATTCAGGAAAAGTTCAAATTCTCGTCTTTTGTGACGGAAGAGACAAAGAGGGAAGTTAGAGACAAAGACTCGTCCCTGCCTCCCAAAAAAAGACGCAGTTCTCACTCCTCCTGCTGCTGCCACCTTCCTGCCCCCTCCTCCCTCCCTTCACACAGCCTAGACGAGGGCAAGAAGGAGAATGTGCATGACTTTGTAATGGAAATTATTGACATGACCTCATTGGCACTGAAAAGCAAAGAGAATCAGCCTGAAGAACCGAACCAGATGGATAACAGTGGGTCCAACCAGGACCAAGGTCCTGCATCATTAGCACAGATCAGAGAAAAGGTAAAGATGCTTAAAAAAATACAAAATATACATTCAAAAAGTATGATACAATGATCAGCCTATAATGGATTTATACAGTGAAAACACATGCAAGTTGTTCAGTTGCAAATGCAGAAACTCAATTAAACATAAATCAGGATCACAATTTAATAAGAATGCAAATGTTCATAATAAATGAATCAAATAATTGAATATTTTTGGAGATGCAACATTTAAAGTTCTGTTTGACCCCAAACATTCTACAAATTTTAAGGAGAAATTAATCCAATACTAGCAAAAGTTATCTTAGTTCATTTGTTCACTGAGGTGAAGTAATTCAATAAATCACATCACATATCATCGCTTTCAGAATGTAATGACTAGTTTTTTTCAGTGTCTATTGCAAGTGAAGTAATCTAAAAGCTAATCAGCTTTCAGTCAACAAAAAAATGGTAGAACAACTTTTTGTCCTTTACTCACTGTGAAATATAAATACACAAACTTTTTTTAAGCTTACACTTGGCTTCTTGGGTGGTTTGGTGATTGTGTATGGTGCATTAAAATATGCAGTTTATTCAAATATATATATGTACATACTCCAAAGTACATAATTATGTATTAGAGGGTGACACAGGAGTGGACTTTCATTCCTGTTCCATCCCACAAAAATGTTCCTGTTCCTGTCCTGCCCCAGTCCTGGAAGAATGACTCCCGTCACATCTTGCTCCCATGTTCACAGCATTTGGCCAGCACATTAACTAAAATTCTGTCCATTACAATAAAAATAATACATATGTCACGGATTATCATCATACCATGCTTACCTTAGGACTTAACATTTGGCAAAAGCAGTGATTTTTGGCTTTGTGTCTCCGCCAGTTTTACCAGTGCCTCTGAAGACCACTCGTCCCGGACTCACTAGTGTACTTTAAGACAGCTTTGCACTTCTTACACGCTGCGTACAAAGTTTCCACTCTGTCCCTCTCTACTCTCAAAAATCTTTTTAAGACCTCAGATTTGCCTGACACCTCTGTAAGTGTGATATAGGGATTGTTTTCACTTATTTTTCTTTGTAATTCCATCTTCCAGTGGCTCTCCAACTCCATTGCTTTGGTAGCAGAACACAACCGCAACAGTGCATTGTCTTAATGCCGTCATTCACCTACAACCAACCAGCGACCAGTACCCAGAGAGCAGACAGATAGTAGGGGGAAAAAAAGGAATACAAAAAGACAACCGAATGACTGCTGCTATCTTCAAAATAAATAGTGTTTATTCATGTATTGTATGTGTTTTTTATGGTTTAAGGAACTCTAATTTATATATAAAACTGACCCACGCTCCCGTTGACTTTTTTCCTGTCCCATCCCAATCATGTGATGAATAGTGAAAACAACTCCCATCCCACGGGAATGCCAAAGGAAACATGTGACCCACTGGAATCCTGAAAAAATGTCAGCCTACACTGCAAAAACAGCCCTACTTGAAAAAGCCAAATATTCTTAAATGTGAGGAAATTTTCTTGTATTGAGCAAAAACATCTGCCGGTGGGGTAAGCAAATTTTGCTTTGCTAGAATTCTTATAACTAGAAAAAAGTCAAGACACTGAAAGACTGTGATTGACCCGTAGCTGACACGTGTCAAGTTGCAAGTTCTTTCAGAATCTCACAGCTTTCACACTCATTTATGATGAATAAAAAAAGACTTACAAGCAATAATTCATGTAATGTCATGAGATTTTTTAACTGAGTATTGTGCAAATGGGCTTGCTCTTAAAATAAGGAAAACAATCTTGTTCCTCTCTTGGGATATTAGGCAAACTGTTGTTACAGCTTGTAACTTGTTAAATCCAGCTCAAAATTAGCTGGAATATCTTATGAAGGAAGAAGTTGCATAAATTTTCTTAAAATGAGATTACTTTTCCAATGTAAAATGTGCTTGACAAGAATATTTCTCTTTTTAGACAAAAAATAATAATAATGTCCTAGAAATAGGAGGGGTTTTTTAATATCTTGAAATGCTGTTTTTGCAGTGTATGTGTACACCACACACAGAAAAATCAGTTAACTTCAACATTTTCCCAAAAATTCTAACAAGCAAAAATAAAAACACTGCAGGTTGCATGAAATCAAACTCAGATGTTATGGATAAAATTGAAGCATTTATGGTGACAGTTTAAAACAGTTACACTGAGTTATTCTAGTGAGTTTCATCAATTTAATTGTTGTCACAGTTAACCCACAAAACCAAATGAGGTCAAATCCAACCCACCAATCTGTCTGAAGGGGCTTAACAGTTTGTAACCAGGGTTGGGCAGTAACACATTACTGTAATTTTATTACATTTACCAGTAACTAGTAAAGTAAGGGATTACAATAGCCAAAAAACTAATTATATTACAATTACTTATCCAAGTAACTCAGTAGTTACTGCATTACTAGAGAGGGCCATCTACATGCTGGCACTGGCGGCCCTCCTGATCTCTGACAAAAACATCTGTCCTCAGATTAAGTTTTGGGAGCTGGCAAAACAGGTTGTACATCACTTTTTTAGGAAGACAGTCGGGTTGCACAAGTAATACAGTAAAGTAACTAGTAATGTAACCAGTTACTTTTAAAGTAAAGTAATAAGTAAAGTAAATTTTAAAAAGTAAATATATTACTTTTACAAGGAATAATTGATAATAAGTAACTACTCACTGTGCCCAATACTGTTTGTAACACACTGCTTGCTGTCTATGGACAAACTATTCAAAGAATAACAAACTACAATGAAATCAGCCAACAAAAGTTTTTTCCAAACTTTCTCGTCCCTCTTCCTTAAGGTCCTCGAACACTCCCACCGGCCTCTCCATCTTCGGAAGGGTGACTTCTACTCCTACCTGTCTCTCTCTTCCCATGACAGCGACTGTGGAGAGGTCAGTCAGTGCTCCGAGGACAAGAGCTCCACTCCGGTGCCCTACAGCATCCCATCGTATATCACGCCAACACAAGGCCTCAGCCTCCACAGGGCGAGCCCTGAGATGTTTACAAGCACCAAGCAGCAAATATCTCCGTCTAACTCAGCTCCTGCTTCCAAATACTCCTCTGCTGGCCCTCACTGCGAGAACAACTGTCGTGCTCTTGATCTGAAGTCTGCTGATTGCCAAACTAACTGTGCTGTGAATGTTAGCCACACTGAAGAGGAGATGAGTCCCTCTTTATCCCTGCTTCCGAGCCCAGAAATCAGGGACGAGGAGACCCTGTTTGCAGCCTGTACAGAGGAGGTTTACCTGGGCCCGCCCCTCTGCTACAGCATGGTGCTTAACAAGAAACCGCGGCGGATCTTGTTGAAGGAAAACTTAGAGTATTTGTCCTCCCTTGACCCTGGCTATGAACGGAACAGTCTAACTTACTTGCCTGGTTCAAAACCAAACAATAGTCTTCAATATTTGTCACAAGAGAGGCCAAGTTCCAAACCAGGTGACAGTCTGAGCTTGGTGTTGGATAGAAACCAGGATCACCTGTATTTCCAACAATCCAGTCCCAGACAGGACACGCAAAGCCCCTTTTGCCCTTTCGTCGAGCCTTGTTACAGCGCATTCTCCACCTCCTTGCACTCAAACGTCTCCGCCTCTCTGCAAGGGCCCAACTCCAAACCAGGAGATGACAACACATTCTCTCCTCTTCCTGTGTCCTCTGGCACTGAGGAAGAGAAGCAATGTGAGGACTCGTACCTCCTCTGTGATGTTGCTGGAGGAGAAGTCGTGGCCGCTGCGAGTGTCAGCGTGCCGCGGGAGGAGAGGAGTCATAATGAGAGGCCTCCTTATCTTAATCCCCGGGCGCATGTCGCCCCGATAGACTCCTCCGCAGCTGAATGTTTGGCAGATACTAAAACGCTTGAATCCAATATGGGCACCGTAATGACCAAGATAAGTGTCTGCAGCTCCACTACAAATCCCTCAAAAGAGCCAGCCGCCACCGCCACGCGTATTAATCCCAAAATTAACTGCTCGGCGATGAGAGAGGCAGATAGGGAGGAGGGGGAGAGGCGAGGAGAGGTGGATAGTCGGCGGGTGAAGCAGGAGGAGAAGGGGAGGAGAGGGCGGAGCGGCTCGCAGCAGGAAGCAAAGACAGCAGCAGAGACGCAGGTTAGTGTTCGACGTATTAGCCTGATCTGCTATCT
>JAPXVT010000008.1:1752174-1762794 GCA_029823135.1 Acanthurus reversus | reverse complement strand
TGTGTGTGTGTGTGTGTGTGTGTGTGTGTGTGTGTGTGTGTGTGTGTGTGTGTGTGTGTGTGTGTGTGTGTGTTGTTCTGAGGGATAACAGCAGGTTGACTGTCCTGATTCTGTCTGCTGTACTTTACCTGGTCACAGCTCACTAATACAGTCAGCACACACAGCCTGTAATGTAAATACACACACACACACACACACGTACATCCACCCATAAAAAACACACATGCGCGCACACACACACTACAGAAGCAAATTTATATTATATCAAATGCATATTGCACACATCATGAGTCAGTGGTCATGTGCTCATCAGTACAGGGACACACATCACAGCAAATACACAAACACACACACAATGTTCAGTTCTAATTCTATAAGGGGGTCCAGCATGTCTCCCCTGAAACCTCCAGTCCAATTCATTTGATTTCATTACAGAGTGAGAGAGAGAGAGGCAAACAGCAGTGCGGGTGAGCGAGCTGGGCTGCAGCGGTGGTTTTCATTAGGAACTGCTGGTTAGAGCTGTGATCCAATTTAGACTGCAGGCTGGCGGAGTGGCGAGCTGTGTGTTTTTATTGGTATTTAATCAGCTCAATTGGGACGTTTTATTAGTGCGATGCTTTGTTTTGGAGGACAGACGAGAACTGTAGGTTATTAGGAGCTCTCAAAGTGAGGCTTGGAGTCCCAGCAGGGGTCCATGAGGGGCTTCAGCGGGTCCAGAGGAGGAGGATATATTGGAAATGTGTCCTGGATGGTTCAATAAGAAGGAGGAGAGCAGTAAAACCGCCAGCGCTGGGGGTTCGATTCCCTGTGCCCAAAACGTCAGGATGCAAATTAGACTTTTAAGTTCTGCATTTTGTCTCAGCAGCTGAGTTCACCTCAGAAGGCAGAGCCAAATTTAACAGTCAGAGCAAATCTAAAGAGTTCAGAAGGAGTTGAAGCAGCAAGAGAAATGTCAAATAATTAGTTAACTCTGCTAAGGGCTAGCATGACTCATATAGGTCTACTGTAAGACATGCTTAGGTGAAAAAAGTGACAAAATGAATATGATGGTTTTCATTTTTTCTGTCTCTCTGAACTGACTCTGGATTTCCACCCTCATCTGTTTAAATAAAAATATGGAACTTGTTTAACAAATTATTTTGAACACATTCCTTCATGCTTCAGCGCAACAGGTTGCTTCTATACAGATGGATAAATAAAATGGCAAAGAACAGTTCCAGGACACACACACTCTCTATGACAACAAAATGTGATTTTATATGTTTGTGTGCACTGTTATCAGACAAGACAAAATGTGTTAATCAGTGAGATTTAGAGGTGTTCATGCAAAGAAAAGCTCTCTCTGCCCTGCCCTGTCCACAACACACATGAGGCTAATATCATATTCTGAGGGAAAAAGGAAAAAAGAATATAATTTATAATTAGGCTATATATAATTAAGCAGCATGGTGGATCAGTGGTTAGCACTGTCGCCTCACAGCAAGAAGGTCCTAGATTCGATACCCAGCCGGAGCAGGGTCTTTCTGTGTGGAGTTTTTACGTTCTACCCCACAGTCCAAAGACATGCAGGTTTGGTGGTGACTCTAAATTGCCCGTAGTTGTGAATGTGAGTGTGAATGGTTGTTTGTCTCTATATGTCAGCCCTGTGATTGTGAACCCTGCCCTCACCCAGCTGGGACTGGCTCCAGCCCCCCTGCCACTCTGTAAAGGATAAGCAGTTATGGATAATGAATGAGGGAATGATTGAATGAATGAATGAATGAGTATTCCCAAAAGTTCTGAACTATCTCTTAAGACATGCTGACATTTTTGGACAGGTGACCTCTTGTGGTGCAAACAGAGTGTCTGAGGTTCGCATCCCCTCTCATTGGTTCATGTCAGCTCGGTTGCCATTGTTCTCTATCTCTAAGGGCCGATGACACTGAGAAGCGTGGCTAGAAAAGCTTCCTTTTCTGTTTCCTCTGGTACAGCAGGCCTGTCGGGTGCTCCTCTCTGGCTGCTGAGTGATGCATTTTCTGGCAGTTTATGAGCGTGCATAAAAGTTAAAATACTTTCAACTTTTTAACTTAAGGCGCAGAGTAGCACTGCTCGTAAATGTCACCTCTGACCAAAGCAGCCAATCAAATCAAGTAGGAGGAGGGCTTTACTACTCCCCACGTCCTTCCTGTTTTATCACGATTGAACAGTGGCGGAAACAATAGGATAATGACAAACACAATCGAGAGGTTAATACTGGCTGTATTTTAATACAGATGTGCTACAAAGGCATTTTAGAGCGACCACGCCTGGTGTGATGCATCTGGTGTTAATGGACCTTAACCAGGTCGTTTTAGGTGGCTCAGCATCCACAAATCACAACTGTATTTGCACCATGGTCAGAAAACCATTATGGCTTTGAAGGCAACGACAGATTTTATAGAACAGTCTTTACTTAGAACATTTCCTCTCTTGTACTGCAGCTTTCGAGTTTATCGCTGTCATCTTTATGACCAGCTGTCACAGACCAGTAGCTCTCCAGAGTCTTGTTGTCTGTGCTGGCCTAAATGTTGAGCTTTACAGTTTATTTATTCTAGAGGAATAAGACTCACCAAATGTGCAAAACCGCCAAAAATAACACCATGCTGCCACCAAATGTCACTTGAAGGTTCTTCTGTGATAACTGGACAACTCTGTAGAATGAGACAGCAGGATGGAGACAGATAATTTCTTCAGCAGTGCTTTACTGTTCTCCATGCACAGCAGCTTCACAACAACCACTTCACTTCCTCCTTGCTAATCACATGTCGCTGAACTAACCAATCAGCTAGCTAGACTTAGACAGGTAAATGGGAGAGATTTAGCTGGGCAGATTCAACAGATTACTTCAGCTGCTTGTAAATATAAAATGTAAATAGTTATATGTGTAATCATGTAAATAATAATTCTGTAAACTTAAATATGTAAATAGTAAGCTGTGTACACTTTTAAATGTATTTTTAGCGAACTAACTCGACCATAAGAATTAACCTTACTTCTGAACTGTATTTTTACAAGTATTTGCTCAAGACATTTTTAATTTACGTCACATGGGCTATGTAAAGTAATATTAACCCGAACCACAATCCTTCCCAAAACCTAACATAGTAGTTTTCTTGCCTGAACTGAGCCAAACTATAGCCCTACAACATTAATCACATCAATATCGCTTTGAATTCATGTCAACATTCTTAGTTTCTGCAAAGCACAGATACCTTAAAACTTTGTTTTCTATGCTGAAATTGTTTTTCTAGGAAGAACAACACTCATGCGGTTAAGGTTTGGTTAGTTTTCAGCACATTTTATCACTGCTATTCCACGTCAGTGTAAACAAGTGTGTACCCAAATTGGGGGCAGCAAAAGTGCCTTCATGGATGCTCCTGTAGTAGATAAAAATTACAGGAGTTCTTCCAGTGGATAAACAACACATGCTGGAAAATTACTTGGCCTCAACATGTGTGTTTTATCACAGAGGTACAGTAGTTAAACTCACACAATATAACATTTTAATATTAACCATGATCAGTTTCATCATGCACTGTTTCACAGCACGGTTGTCTTTGCTCTGGTTCCCTTTCTTTGTTCGTTTGTTTTGGCATGTATAACTGAATAGCCTGAGTATGGCACTTTAGTGTAAACTATTGAAACGTTTCTGTTACTTTTGAAATGTACAAATTTTATGTATCATAAAATGTAGACTGAGCAGGTTTTTGTGGCATTGAGGCTGAAGTGATATGCTGGTGAAATACTGCAGGAATGGTCAAGAAAAAAATCAAGCTGGACATAGTTTTTGTTTAGTTTTTTCAGCTTTTCTTGATTGATTCTCCACATTTTTCAACATTTAGACTATTTGTCTTGTAACTGTGGCTTATTTTTGGATATAAAAAGTGATTAACAAAGTGCTGATTGAAATATTTTTGTTTTGTTAAAAAATTAGCAAAAATAACACAGATCAACAAAATAAGCAGTGAGAGGCAAATTATGTGGAAAGAAAGAAAGAAGGCAAAAGGAGAAATTTAAGACAGGAGAATGGGAGAGAGAGCTAGAGTATACATTACAGAGGGAGAGAGAAGAAAGTGAGTGAGAGAGAGAAAGGGGAGGAGACTCTGTGTGCGTGTGTGTGTGTGTGTGTGTAATATGACTTTATTGTGGAGTCTGATCACACACAGAGCTCCTGCACGCGGAGCTCAGAGATCAGAGGAAAGACTTCACACACAACTGATGAGGAAAACACACACACACACACATCGTTTACACAAACTGTGACAACAGTTCTCATCTAGCTTCAGCTCAAATCCCGTTCATCTCCATCTCTAAAACAATGGGAACATTTGAACTCCTCATGTTGAAGTGAATCTCTTTCACTTTTGAAAACATTAAACTGACACTTGAGGTGGATGTAACCTGTTGTTTTTCACTCTGTAACGGCTAAACCACCCACAGTGAAAGCGACAGAAATCATCCAAGACCTTTTCTTTTCTTATTGGCCAGATTTTTACAAACACGTTTCCGAAAAACAGCGAAGGTTTAAACTCTTTATCCCGCTTTTGCCTTCGTCTCGGCACAATGCTTCAAGTTTTTCAGGTAGACCTATTTATTTAACATTTATGAGGTGAAACACATTGCGACGCGGCGCAGAAACAGGCAAGAAATAAAAAGGGGCCGTTTTCTATAAAATGGGCTCTATATTGTTGCCGCTGCCTTAAAACCAAGTCGAGTCGCTGCGTTATTCTGCACAATAAAATAGGAAATGTCCTCCCACTAACAAACAGCGCTATCAGTCTCTCTCTCTCTCTCTCTCTCTCTCTCTCTCTCGAGCGCAAAGGACAGCACACACGCGCGCGCACACACACGCAGGCGCTCGCCAACATACCGACACACACTTTGGCGCTGCCACTGCTGCTGCTGTATCACTCTATCACGCCAATGTCATTGCCGAGCTCGTGCTGCTAGGAGCCACGCGCTCACTGACTGACCGACTGACTGACTGCTCTCATTCAGGTCCGCTGTTCCCACAGACACCCACCGACCCACCGGCAGACACCATGCGGAGGACGGACCGGGGACCGGATGCGTTTCTCGGATGGAGAGCCGGCGGCGGTGCCCGTGTGAGAGCGGAGAGTCCGGGGCTCCTGCACCGGGACACAACAACACAGACACGGACGCTTTAATTAGTGAAATAATCACCTCTAAGATCCACTGATCAGTTGATCCCATTGACTGTTGAGTGGGAGGAAAAAGAAGAGGGAGTCCGCGCGCACCGGAGACACCGGGACCATGATCCGGAGCTGTACGGGGGTGTGCGGAGGTTATCTGTGAAGGGGAGAGCCGAGAAGAAGAGAAGCGAAAAGAAATAACAGAGGAAAAGGTTTATGATCTTTTCTGATCGTGCAATTTACTTACTGATCACAATAATCTATTGATCCATTGACTGGTGACTGTTTTGCGCACCGGGACTATGATTCGGATTTGCGTGAGAGTTTTATCAGACGGTTAGAGAACATAAAGAGGAATAAAAACAACAAAAAACAAGATTGTTGTTTGTCATAGTGCTGAATCAATACCTCTATTGATCTCAGTGATCCCGGTAATCGGTGACTGGTCTGTGTTGGGAGGAAGAAGGAGAAGCGGAGGAGATCGTTAAACCAGACGCGGGAGCGCATCGGACACGGCCGGGGACCATGATCCGGATCTTCCCGGATTTCAGCGTCCAGGTGACGGCTTCTGCAGGCGGAGGACCCGGGGCGGGAAGCGGAGGAGGAAACGGCGGAGGCGGTGGCATGGTGACGGGACCACCGGTTGGTCGGGTGCCAGTTCCTGGAGCCACGAACGGGACCCCGCAGAGCGTGCAGGGAATCACCGCCTACCAGCAAAGGTATGTCGAGAACTGTAGAAAAACGACCTGTAGCTTTCAGAGTGCGGAAACGAGTTTCATATTTAGACAAGTGCGCAAATCTACACTTTAAAAAATACTGAAATATTCCCTAAGTGTGTTTTTGCTGCTTAAAAGTGAGTTTATAGATAGATTTATGTGATTTTCCTACAAAGAAATTGTATTTCATCCCCTTGAAAGCTAATAAAAATCCACAACAGGATATCAAACATGTTTGCTGTGACACTTTTCTGTTCAGACACAGTTGGGCATCTTCCCCTCAGTGGACACCTTTTTGTTTGATATTTTTTAAAGATCTTTTTTAGATATCATGAAGCAACACCAAGATCTGCGGCCAGCAGTTGGTATTTTAACTGGTTTCCATCCACAACCCTTGAATGCAGGTACATCATCCCGCAGCGTGTGTGAAAACTGGATGAAGAGGTCTCATCATTATCTGTGAGGGACTGCGGTGGGATAAATTTTACAAAAATGTGGCCTTTTTCTCAGTCATCTGCTTTCTGTGCAGATTTTCCCAGGAGGAAAAGGAGAATTCCGTGACTTTGATGCCTCACAAGAGGATTAAATCCAATATTCACAGTTAGTTTTTGGATTATTTTTATGCTTCAAAGCAAGGTGTTTGCATTGAGAGGTATGAGTGTGTGTGCGTGGGCATGTATTCAGTGGGATGAAGCGATAGGAAAAATAGAGGAATCAGGTTGCAGTGATTTAGCAGAAATAGAGGAATGAAGTCCAGGTAATTCAGTGGAAAATCTGGGATAAGGTTCAACTAATTCAGTGAAAACGCAGGAGGTAATTTATTGGAAATAGAGGACAAAGATATTTCAGAAAAAAAAGCAAAATGTGGTGAGTGTTTTCCAGCTGGTCATGAAGCTGAAGCTTCTTGAGTCCGACCTGTTTTCTGGTGACAATTCACTCCATCCATCCCTCTGTTATTTCCCTATTTCCCCTCCGCTCTGAATCTAAATGATTGCCTCCCCGTCCAACTGCTCAGTAGGGTTGTTTTTTCTAATCATCTGGAGCTGTGGGGGGGCCAAAACACACCCCTCATACTCACACACTCTTGCCTTATTACCCGAAAAAAACTCTCCATATTATGGAGTGAAGCTATGTGTGTGTAAAGTCTAAAAGCTATGGGGAGCAAACTCGACATAAATCACAGCCGGGGCCTCTCTGAGTGCACTGAGAGCGTCTCAGCCTCTAAAGCAACAAATACGAGGAGAATAAGGAGCACATTGTTATTTAAAGCAGGGCTGCTGGGCGCACATATAGACCCCAGACCCCCATACAGGACAAAACCTCATGTTTGTGTCCATGTGTGGGAGGCAAAGGATTAGTGCTGTGGTGCTGCGACGCATTCTCTGATCATTTCTTCTGACAGAAAATGCACGTCGTCATCCGGTGGCTGTCAGATCTCCTCCATGACCCTGTGAGGCCCCCAAGCTACCAGACCAGGCCTTCTTGATCTCTCTTAAAGGTGAACTTCACCAAGACAGATTATTAGTGTCTGGATGTGTATCGGCCGCAGAGGCTCGTTTCATCCAAACAGGATGCTTTTTAAAAACGTCTCTCCGTCTGTGGATTGTGTGTCTTCGCCGGCCCATCGTCTGGCGGCCTCTCTTCCCTCTCTCCATACATAATGTTTCCCCCAACAAACAGCTGGGAGCTAATATGTTTATACATTACGCTCCATTATCCATGTCGCCTCCGTTTGACTGCTTTCAGTAAGCAGAGCTGAGACAGAGAGAGAAGGAGCAGTCAACCCTCATCCAGAGAGAACTGAGCGGGCACTTGTTTTACTGTCGCTGGACGAGGTTCAGAAATGACCTCTACTCAGAAACATGCAGACGGAGCAAAAAACATCTTTAATTAATTGATTTAAAATTAAAAAAACATCTTTAGTTTTAATTTGTGTTCATCCCCAATGATTCATCTATGGAGGAGAAAATTTTCTCTCTGAGAATGTGAATGATGTCAGAGATGTTCAGGGCTCAGCAGTGAGGCTGCTGGGGGTCAAACCTTCTGTTCTGTTATGGCTGTTGTGTGATCAAATACAAGAACGTAAGTGATTTTAAATATAATGAGCATCTTTTCACACACAGATGCATAAAACGGCTTCCAGGAATGCATCAGAAAACAACCTCCATTCAGTTAAAGCTCACTTTTGATTTGAAAATGTGTATTTGGCCACATTTTAAGAGTGGAACAGACATCTGCTGCAAATCAGCATCTGCTGGCAAACTGGAGAACATGATGAAGCAAAACCAGAACGTTGATGTCTTTTCTGAACATGTAGCTGCACAAAATGATCTGCAGACATTCAGCTCAAGACGATCGTCGGGAGGTCGCGGTTCCCCTCTCCAGTTTTTTTTCCACCACAGCACCGCCTGTAACAATGCATAAGTGTGGAGAATACCCAGCATGCCTTTGACCTTGACAGGTCATTGGTATAGAGAGGGAGGCTTTTCAGCTTCCAGGGCTGCAGCCTGGGGTTAATCACACAGCACACCGATTACGTTACAATGAATTATACATTAAAAATGGAGGAATTCGAATGAATGTTGAAAAAAAAGGAAAGAAGAAGCAGGCGGCAGCTTGTGTTGGGGACGATGAGCCATCGCTGACATGCAAACATCAAAGCCTGCAGGAATGTGTGTTTTAGTGGCCTAAAATTTGAAAAGTGAGCAACAATTAGAGTTTTAGAGGTAATGGAGGAGTTTTGCCCAAATCCAAGACTCATAACAAACTCCAGCATCCTCTGCTGCTCATGCAAACACCAAAACATGACAGAAACTGTGGAGATGCTCCAAAAATAATGCAGCAGCAAAAAAAAAGTTCAAGACTGATTTTGGAATGAGAAGTGAGACGTTTGCTGTGATGTGTTTATTATGACACCGAAGGACGGAGGGTGGAGGGGAGGGGGCGCGTGGAGGTGCATGGATCTGATTTACAGGGCAACCATCCAAATAAAAGACCCATCACCCCCCGCGTGCGCAGGGCTTGGTTATGTTTGTGTGTGTGTGTGTCACTGAAAAATTGAATAATCGCAACATGTTATACAGAAAGAGAGGGAGAATTAAATAAAAAATAAACACACACACACACACACACACACACAAACTGACTCCAACTGCAACTGAGTGGCGTTGTTGCGCCGGGGCTGGAGAAAATACCGGAGATGTGTGGTGTCCTTTTTTTACTGTCAGCAGCCAGAGGAGGGAAAAATGCTCCGAAAATGCAGAGACTCTGACCGCCCAGCGACGCTCCGCCGCGGGGATTTTAACGGGGATATAGACGCTGCAGCGGCGGCGCGATTGTAAAGATTTGACGCGCCTGTTTGGCTATTTTTCCTCCGGAGCGCATGCAGGAAATTCTTCTGTGGTGCCAAAACGAAGCTGTGCGTGTGTGGACAGAGACGGAGAGGACGAGAGCGGAGAGACAGCGGGATATGTGAGGCATCCACCCCGGGTTCCCCCTCACTCCGCTCGGCATGCCTCTGCTGCTGCAGCCCGGTCCTTGCCTTCGCCTCCACCGCCCGTTGTTTCCACGCTCCTGAGCGGCGGCGGCGGAGGAGAGAGACAAGCACGAGACGCACGCACAGCACAGCACAGCACCGCACGCACGCTCCCACACACATACACACACACACTCACACGTTCACACACACGGACATGGCTTTGTCTTAACACACCGACCATGACGCATTGCTGTCAGGGCGCAGCGCACCGCCGCGACTCCGCGTCCAAATAAATCTGAGGGAGAAAAAAGGAGAAGAAGAGAAAGTAAGAAACCAAATAATTGTTGCAGGAAGATGGCGCCCACCAAGCCGAGCATCCAGCAGGATCCGACGCGGAGAGAACGGTAACAGGGCTTGGATTTTTGCTCCTGCACACACTCCTCCTCCCACTGCATGTTTACAGCTGCACACAAGCGGGTTTGAACGAACCGGCAGCCTGGCAGGGAAGCGGCTGTTCTGCGTCGCTTTGCGTTTTATTGAGCCTGAAGGTGTCAGGAGGGACGCTGTTACCCTTTCCTGGAGGAGAGACGAGGTGTACTTGCCCGCCCGCGTGCGCGTGTCCAATTTGTGTGTGTGTGTGTCAGACGGAGAGGCTTGTGGCTGGGTAACAGGTCGGTTGGCTGCCTGTTCGTCTCCGGCGTGGTCTCGCCCGTGTGCACAGTCAGTGCACGTGTGCGCGTGCAGGTGAAGAGGCCATGCAGTGTTATGATGCTTCAAGAGAGCAAGGATTGTGTGAGCGTCGAGAAAAGCCGATGAAAAACATCGTGTGTGTGTGTGTGTGTGTGTGTGTGTGAGACAGAGGGATTAACAGGTACTTTTTTGATGTGTGCGTGGGTTTAGCTGCGCAGGTCAAACTGCAGACCTGAACTTGACCCTTAAGCTGCTTCACTGGCTCTGATTATTAAGACAGAAATATGTGATTGTGTTTTTGTTTAACATGTTTTGTGCTGCCAGCTGATCAACTAGTGGATTTATGTCCCTGCTATTTTCTGTTCTATTCTAATTAATTCTATTCTGTTCTATTCTAAAGTGTGGTGCATATTGGGCATATTATCTGAATGAATTCCTCATTTTTTGTCACCTGTTGATGAAGTGATTTGATCCCTTTTTTCAGTCAGTTGTCAGTTTGATACATTTTACGATCAGAAACATTTCATGTCATTTTCACATCTCTATAATCTGTAACGAGACATAT
>JAPXVT010000008.1:1336102-1347877 GCA_029823135.1 Acanthurus reversus | reverse complement strand
TTCCATTCCTGCCATCTTGGTTATTCCTACATTGTGAATGCGTCCCAATATGATTGTGTAAAGCAGAGCTCTTTGGCCTTTGAACAAATGTGATGTGCATCAGGTCAATAAAAAAGAAATGTGGGACACTGTTGACGGAATGCTACGAAGTGGTGAGATTCATGTTGGTGGTTGAATAGAGCAGATCATCCAGATGTGGTCCAGATTGTCCAATAGCATGTCGTTTTCAATGTGTACTTTGTTTACACCTGCATAGACATGAGTTTTTCCTGATCAAGATAAGGTGCAGATCATATGTTAAAGAGATATTTTGTATTTTTTGACAGAGGGTCCCATTTTCTACCTACCCAGTCCTGTTCCTATTGTTAGAGACCATTTTCAGCTTATTGCATGCAGCACGGAGTTTAGACAGCTCGCCATTTCACCATAAATGCCAATGCTAGTGCAAGTCAAGGGACCCAACTGAATGTCTTTAATTTGTGCGGACATAGTTTCTGTTTAGGCTTAGCAGCAACATGAAGCTGCTGAACTCTACTTCCTGTTGGTATTACTACTAGCTTGCTGTAGTGTTAGATCTGAGTTTGGTGGTGGCTACTGTTGGGTCCCTTGACTTGTGCTAGTATTAGCATTTGCGGCAAAACAGTGAACCGTCCAAACTTGTACTCATACTGCATAAATGAGGCCCTATGTCAAAAATTCCAGAATATACTTTTAATACCAGTTGGAAATTTAGTGTTAATACTCCATTATTGTTTCTGCATAGTATTTGTGTTGGTTGCATTTAGACTCACTACAATACTATGTCCAAAAACGTTGCCTCCTCATTCATTTCACTGAGACCGTTGGACTGAAAAAGTTATCTTGGGTCAAGTCACTCTTTGCAGTTTGTTAGCCAAGGACGCTAACCAGGAAGAATTTTAAGTGTATCTGGGTCACTGGGCTAATCAGCTGTTTTCTACAGGGTGGAGAATAATATTGTGACCAACTTTTAAGGGTTGAGTAATCTGACCTCAAAGTACAAACCAGTTCATTGTTGGACGGCACGGTGGTCTAGTGGTTAGCACTGTTTGTTTGCATGTTCTCCCTGTGTTTTGTGGGTTCTCTCCAGGTGCTCCTCCTACAATCTGCGGACAGGTTGCTCTGTTGCGTGAATGGTAGATTGTCTCTGCGTGTCAGCTGGGTGTACCCCGTCACTCATCCAATGCCAGCTGTGATTGGCTTGAGCCCCACGACGACCCTGCAAAGGAGAAGTGATTACAGATAAACCATGGATGAACATTTAGGGTATTAACGGACCACTTTGTGGTTTTTGTTGTCAGTAGTTTCTCCTGCACACTTAGAGTGCTGAGGCACACCTGCTAGTTTTTAGTCTCAGCTGAACAGTTGGACTCAACTGTGACTGTGAGAATCAGATTCCTGACAGAAAACACGTTTGATTTGAATGAGTTCATCTGACTAACACGTCCAGGAATCTAGTCTGAGGTGGTGATGTACACGCAGAGACATTTTGATGACTGCCAGAGAACCAAAGCAGGAGTCAGTGTGACCTTAAAGAGGACAAACACACACACACACACACTCTACTGCTACACACACTGACAGGCTGCTAAGAGGCATCAGTGGCAGTCCTGATAATGCAGTGGGGTCATGTTGATTAAGCCAGTGGGGGTGTGTGTGTGTGTGTGTGTGTTTAAGTTTCAGTTGAATCATCATTACTTTAGATAAGAACAATGTAGGTCTGTTGAGAAAGTTACAGGAAATCCTTATCTGTGTCTTTTTTATGATTTTTACTTTTATAAAATGTGAAGTTTTATTTCGGCTGTGGCTCAGCAGGCAGAGCGGGTCGTCTGCCAAGCAGAAAGTCAATGGTTCGATCCTCTGGTTTGCATTTCAAAGTTTCCTTATGCAATTTACTGAACCCCAAATTAATCTTTCATTGGCTGTTCCATTAGTGTGTGCGTGTGTGTGTGTGTGTGTGTGTGTGTGTGTGAATGCTGACCTGTGTTGTAAAAGCACTTTGAGTGGTCAAAAGAGTAGAAAGGCCCCATATAAACACAGTCAGTTATCCTATAAAATTGGTGGAGTGTAGAGTAACTCTTTGTGTTAGCATTAAACAGTCTGGTTAGAGATATGAATTTTATATAATGTTAACTAAAGTACTTGAAGGTGCTGTACAGTTTTGCACAGGAAGTGTTGAGGAAGAGACACGTACAAAGTGTTACCGTCTGCTCATGAACGTTACAGCTGTGGCTCAGAGTGCCTCGTTCAATTATTGTCCACTGTGCATGTTGAAGTGTCAGATACTGAACCCAAACTGCTCTTCCATCGTTGTGTGAACGTGTGTGTATGTCCTCCTGATGCGAAGGTTAGCACGCAGCCCTGTAGAAGCCCTTGACATTCATGTGTGAGCGGGTGAAGGTGGACTTGTATTCTAAAAGTGCTTTGAGTGGTCCGAAGACGGAAGGAGACGTCTGTATTCTGTCTGCTGTCACACTGTGTGATCAGTGCTTCGATGGAGTTTGACAGTGTTCAGTTTCAGTGCAGCTTGGCTTGGCTGAGGTGCAGACTGTTGGCTTTAGATGGAAAATACATCATGTTATTATGCTTGTAATTTTTTTGATAAAATATTTAACCAGGTATGCAGGTTCTTTTCATAATTCTGTTTGGCTGAAATAAAATAATTATTCATTCTTGTATGGGCACAGTGTGTATGAGTGAAGCTTTGCCTGGCGTATACGTAAACAGCAGGTTTTTTGCATGCTAACATTACTAACATAATACCTAGATTGACTGAGATTCTTTTGTGCAGCAGGCGGACAGGAGGAAGTTTATGTCTATATGCTAATGTAACTTTTTAAAAGGCTAGTTTTCTCTGCTAAATGCTAACTTGTGTTTGAGTGATTTATTTGAAGAACGCCACATAAATAACAATAGAAACAGACTGGATGAGTGAGGCAAACTGTCCAGGTCCAACATGCACATGTACACACTGTGGTGTTTCCAACACACTGGAACAATAAACCCTGATAACAGCTGCCAGAGCAAGTGTGACTCCACAGCTTCATTACTGTGTGTCTGGCACAGAGGGAGGTCCAGGATGTGTTATCTTAGCACAAAGCCTGCAGGCAAGAGAGGAGCATGATGCCAGTGCACCCCTGAAGTCGCTCCATTATTTCTCTTCTGAGCTTGTTGACGTCATAAAAATCTCAGCAGCTGATCTCTCTGTCACTGACTAACAGACGGTGTGTGTGTAAAGATCTGGTGCCTTAAATCAGGAGCTAAATGCAAACAAACTGCTGCTTCAGAATCATTGACCTCCATGTCACATATTTGCTCCACACAACCATCCTTGTAAATCTGGCCCTACTGTCTTTGCGTGTGCGCAGGTGGAGAAGGGCGGCAAGGCAGACAGGTTGGAACAGCCTCTGCTGGCGGGAGATGAGATTATCATCATAAATGACGTGGAGCTGACTGGATACAGACAAGAGGCCATCGCTCTGGTCAAAGGATCGCACAAGACTCTGCAGCTCACTGTCCGCAGGTACTCTGTGTGTGTATGTGTGTGTGTTCATGTTTGTCAGTGATGCTGGATCATTTTTATCTTCAAATATAACAGATTATTTATTGAGGGTGGCATAAAGAATGTTAAAGGTCCACCAAAGGTCTCCAAATCTGAATGTTTTGTCTCACGTTTTGCGGCGTCTCAGTGTTTGTGTTAGCTTTGGAACGAGCGCAGACGGTTTCAGAAGAAGTTTCTTTCCTTCTGCCTTATGACTGACTGAATGAGTGAGTCAGTAACTGAACGTTTGGCAGACTAACAGACCTAAAATATGGCTGCCACAGGGTGTGTTTTGTCACATAGCATCTCTTGTAGCATTCAGGTTGATGCCAGGTGCAAAGCCAGGTATGTATTTGGGTTTGGGGTGTGACAACTTGCAAGGCTGCTGTTGCTACTGCAGCTTTTATTTACTGGCAGACGTGTGAGAGGCATGACACAATACAGGACTTTAGACTTAAGCCACACACACACACACACACACACACACACACACACACACACACTGTAGGACAGGTGTCGAGACACACACGGCATTATAGGAAGGCGTGGTGTAGAGGGAGGGCATGAGAATTGTTCCGAGCAGCAGCGTGCATTTTGGTGTTGGCAGCTTCATCCAGGAATTTTGTTGAGAAACAGCAAGAAGCCGTCTGCCGTCTGCTCTCAGGTCTGTTTTTTTTGTTGTTGTTTTTTTAAAATAAAAGTAGAAACACAGTAGATTCTCCTGATTTTTCATGAGCTGACGTGTGTTTTCTATTCTGGTCTATTGCACTGTGCCAGGGCAGACTCTGAGGGTGGAACAGCGGACCATGGTTAGCATGTTTTGGCCATGTGCAGTGGCCTGTGCAGCAGGTTCAACTCTGCAGTTGCATACCTGAGCCACATTCACCTTTGAACTATAATGTCCAGCTAGTGGACTCATTTTCTCATGAGCACAGGCAGCCAGGAAAGGACAGAGGACAGTTGGAGGCTTCAGATGCTACTCTTCATTCTACAGATTTCTTGAAAATAGAAAGCCTGTGTTTTGTGTAATGGGTGGAGCCTCTGTTACCTGATGTTTCTGCCCTTTAAAATTTTAAACGTCCAAGCACGTTTGGATCAACTGCAAGCGTAGACGGTCAAGCTCCTGCTCATCACATTCCCATCACACACCTGATCAGTCTTCTGCCTTTTTCTGTGAAACCTGTGCAACTTCTCCTTCCTTACAGCATAAACTGTAAACATTCAGGTAAAAGCTAAGTTATCTTTCAAATCAAGCATGTGGTACTGATGGTAACAGTCAGGCAGAGACCAGAGCTGGAGACATAGACGTTGGAAGTGGGGGTGCCCCGCGGGGTGCCCCCCCCCCATCATCACCTTTAGGTAACAACTTACCCTTACCATGGAGAGAAGGTCCACTCTTGGTAATGCATGAGACCGTGAGCATCAGAACCATTGCATTTTACAAACCAAAAAGCCAAAAAGTCAGCACGTCTGTCTGCGCTACACTATTTTCAGAGCGCTGTCAGTCAAATCCAGTCCGCTCTGTTTTCGAGCAGACAGAGAGCACCGGCACCTCTAATGATGTATGTGGGAAAAAGAGCACCACTAACAAGCCTGATCGTGAGTATCATACAGTCAGTGGTCATGAGCAGGAGGAATAGGAGGGCAGCTATACACCACATCTCTGATTTGACATGTTTGCTCTCACAGAGAAAAAAAGAAGATGAGGACATGTACTTAAAAGTAAAGTAAGTAGGCTAATAATCACCACTGGTATTATAATTAATCAGTAATTAACTTAAGCCAACAATCAGCTGTTCCCTTTGTAACAGGTGTTCCCCGTTTTAAGCTGCGGAGGCTGCAGCTCATTCTGCTGTGAGGATGAAAGGAAAGAATCCGTTTGCTGCTTTTACAGTCATGATGTTAATCAGAGTTCTGTTCCTGTTCAGACCCTGCAGGTGTGTCTCCTCTCCAGGCTGGTACGATGCACCGTGTTGTCAGATAAAGTCAGCCAAGTCCATGATCAATCTAAATTAAAAAGCAAAACTAAACTTCACTACACTGGGTCTCCGTTTTGTCACACATCAAAATCCCTCAAATACTTCACAATTAAATTTTTAAATATAGGAATTCTCTGCCCATATACGCTTGTGAGAGGTTTTATTTAAAAAGACAAACAGGAAATGTTAAAACTACAGTGAATGTTGCTGATATGATGTCAGTATGACTGTCAACAGGTTATTTTAACAGAGAACCACGAGTCTCAACAAAAAAATTGGGGAGCCTCCTCCTCCTGAGATTAAGTGTAGCATCACTGCCCAAGTGCTTCTGATGTCTGTGCTGTGTGGCTGCTCTAATCTGTTTTAATGGATGCAAAGAAAAAAAAAAAAAGCAGACATGCTGCCAATGCAGACACGACACACGTGAAATGTGTGTCACAGTCGTTACACACGTTCAGAATGAAATGCTTGTTGGCCCTGAGCTGTACTCTTCGTAGTGTTGCAGTGCAACCTTCTGGCCGAGAGGCAGCAGACATGAGGCAATACAACAGTTGGCTTCGCGGTAACAGGTTCTTCATGTCAGTCTGTGTTTCAGAGCCATGCAACCGTCCTACCAGGCGGTGATGTAGCCGGTCAGGATACTCTGCATGGTGAACCTGGAGAGGTTGTTGAGTGTCCTGGTGGCTGTGATTCCACCAAATTAAAGAAAGTTCTTTTGGACAAAAACATGTATTTACAACACTTCTTCTGTGCATGTGCATGTGCTGGTTGGTTTTCTGCACTCAGCAGCTGTTGGGTTTGGTTTCCAGTGTTTTCTGCTCTTGTTCCCATGTGAACCTCCAGCTAACCGTGCAGCTCTCAGAGTGTGGGCTCCACCTGTTGGCCTGCGCTGCAAACACTTGAGACAGCCGAGCTTCATTATCTTCTGCCACCTCCAATGAGCTGCCCTCATCCCTCACTCCTTCCCTCTCTCTCTCCCTCTCTTTCTCCCTCTCTCTCCCTCTTTCTCTCTTCATGTAAAAAGTGTAGGGATGTGACATGGGCCGATGAGCTGTGATCCGCTGGAACCCACTGACGAGATGGAAACACATCTGCACACACACACACACAAATTAAATGACCTGGTCCCTTGTTATTTCCTCACACGTTCGATGTTCCTCTGACACTTGGGAATAAACCGGAGACTGGTGTGTTTCCCAACAGTTTGCAGCTCGATCATTTCCATCTCTTTCTCCCTTCATTTCATCCCTTCATCAGTCTTTTCTTTGTCGCACTTTTTTGTCTCTTCTCTCCTTCCTCTTCTCTATCCTTCCCCTCCATCATTCCCCACTTCCTCTCTTTTGTGTCACGCCATTTTCTAAATAAATGTAGTACAGCAGAAGTAGGAAAGGGTATGAAAAGAGTACAAGTTCTTGAGTGAATGTATCCTCTATAAGCTTTGTTTCTATGCACAGTTTCTTTACTTGGTATTCCCTGATTTCCTCTCAAACCTCGACATTTTTGAAGATATCCTTGAAAAAGAACTTTGAATCAAGATTTGGCCTTGTTGTCCATGTTGACTTCTGTGCTGTGGAGACCAACGTTATTACGCCTGGAAAAACAGTTCCTTCCGAGTGCTGCCTTCCTAGCTGGAATATTAGCGTGATTGAATTGTGTTATTGAATACAGACAAAATGTCAAGAAAAACCATATGTCATGGATAAAGACATTTTGGGAAAAATAAGTGGGGCTTATGTGACCTATGTGGCCGATGTTGACAAAGGACAATGATGTTTAGCAACACTGGGATGCTCCTTTAAGTATTTATATGAATTTATGACAGGCTGACTTTTTCTCCATATAAAAACATACCTGATAAATGAGTCATAAAGCCTCCATATAAATACAGTCATAAACATATAAGGTCCTCATCATTCAGACTTCTTTTCCTCTAATGTTCTTATGTAGCATCGTATATAAATCCAACCTTTTGTCATTTTTTTTCTTCATTTCCTTTAAATCAGCCAATCGCTGATTAGCATGTGAGAGAGACGCTGAGGGGGATAGAGAGAGAGAAAGAGAGGAAGAGCAAAGGAAAGAACGAGCAAAAGAAAAGAGGAGAGACGAGAGGAGGCGATGAAGAGAGACAAAAGTCCAGCTGTGAGATGAACGCGGGATGAACGGAGGAAGAATGAAACGGATCCTAAACTTCCAGAGCACAGCCTGGGTTATTACCATGTAAATAACACACACACACACACACACACACACACACACGCACACACACGCGCACACACACACACATTCAGCATGGTGTTGCACAAACACAAATCACACCAACACACACTCGTCTGACTGCGTTTGATTGGGTGTTTTTGAATGAAGTTGGCTCCTGACTGGTATTTTGATGAAGTTGGTTATTTATTGGGTGATGAAATTAAGTTAATTGCTTATTGGTATTTTAATTAAGTTTCTTTCTCCGTGGGTGTTTGAGTGATTTTTTGGAGTATTTATTGGTATTTTAATGAAGTATTATTTGGCTGCAGACTCAGTGGGAGAGCAGCTGAACAGGCATACACACAGCAGGTGGCTCAAACACACACACACACACACACACACACACACACGCACACGCACACACACACACACAAACAAGAATGAATCATCCTCATAATTTACACAAATATACACACACTGACTCACACGATACACATTCAGTAACTATTTTGTAACAAACTTATTTTTTAAAGTTAAAATATCATTTTCCCGTCTAAAGAAACTTATGAAACTTCTTCCTAAACTCGGCTCATCTGAATATGTAAATATTCAAAAACACAAATTTTCAGTTTCATGTTTACAATTTGATACAAGATGGTAACGACAATAATACTTTATCACTTTTCACCAAACTTCATGTAACACACAGATTATCATTATTACAAAGGTTCAGTAGTTTCCTGAAACAGCTGCTCTCTGTAGTTTTTCATTTAAAAATCAAACAAACAGGAGGAAATAGTGCATTTGTTGGAGACTAATTTCAGCGGCGGATTAATCCACTTCTGGTAATTATTTGTGACCTTAGGATGGTGTGTTTGTGATTGAGTTAGAGTTGCCAAAAATGCTGGCATCAATTTCAGCAAGTATGCCAATCTGTGCACCGACCCAATACCATGTGATTTACCAAGGTGCTTCAACTCAGCGTAGGTTACTCTGACTGACGTTACATACTTTGAATTAATACTTCTTTGCTTCTCAAGCACGGCACACAGGGAGTTGCACTATGCTGCCACTGTCAACTACAATTTTTAAGAGAGAGAGTTGACTGCGTGAGCAAATGTCAGCAATGATTTTAGCTGTTAAGTTGCTGTTGCACGACTGTTTTATGGTGTTCCATTTAAATTATTAAATTTTACTAAATCATGATTACACTTTAAGTGTTAAAGGAATTGTTACAGCTGGAAAAAGTACAACAAATGGTACTGGAACATCTCTAGATTGGGGGGGGGGATATATATATATATATATATATATGAATATATATATATATAAATATATATATAATTTTTGTAAAATAATGGAACCCTATACAGGGGGAAGATAGATCAGGGTTTACATGTAGCAGCAACTTAATGCTGGCAAATAAATAATTAGAATTAAAGTAAATTTAAATTAACTTCTACCTGCCAATTAATTTGTTTGGTACCAAACGCCGTCTTCTTCTTCAGTCCTAAATGAGTCCAACAGGAATACTCAAGACTTCCCTCACAGTACACTCCGTTTCCATCTGAAGAATCAGTCAACTGAACTCAGTGGAGTCGGCGAGTTGAAGGTTTGAACTCCGTCAAACTAAAGACATCACTCCACTTCCTAAAGACAGCTCCACTTCCTGTTGCGAGTAAAAGCGACTTCTGACATCTGTCAGGGATCCATAAATCTGATTAGGAATCATGTCACCATAGCAAGCTGGGATCTTGTCTCATAATCATCATATTTACATTCTGTTTTCAGTGTTAATCCAGGTGATTGCTCTCAGTTTCCATAGTTATGGTGCAAACAGGAACTGCTGTACCTAAAGCAACATAATTTTTATAATAAAGCAGATTCACTGAAACGTGAAGAAATTTAACTAAACCAAAAGCGTGTCACTGACTTTAGCAGCCAGTCAAATATTTATCTTCTCGTCTCTGATTGTGCCTTGGGAAGAACTGAACCCTCGGCCTCAGCAGTGCCGCTGCCTTGCTTTACTTCAGTGCAGTGTTGGTGAGCAGATGCTGTCTGACAGTCTGTTAGGAAACACGTCTGCAGCTGCCACCGTTTGTGTCACATGTTCGAGCAGCGGTGGTGTGTGATTTAAGGCGGCTTGTTTAGTTTCAACACGCTAAGTGTTGCTCGAGGCTGTGAGGACACAGATTAACTGGATCTGCTCTAAATGTGACCGTCTCAGTATCAGACTGCAGACTGTGTGCATGACTGAACAGAAAACACACTCACACACTGAGAGAGGACAGACACAGCTCTCACTTGTTTTAGCTTTGACTGTAATATGTCATATTCTGTTAACAAGTTTCTCAGAAATTCCACGTCAGTGTACTGCGTCAGTAAAGACCCACCTCTATCAGAGTAGTCACATCCTGTCTCCTGGGGTTGCACATAAATTACTGTCCCCTGATCTGATTCATTCACTGTGTGCGTTCACATGTGCATTAGCATTCTGGCTTGAGCTGTTCATGTTCGACATGAATCTCTCATCAGAGCAGTATTCAGGTTTCTGCTTATCTGCCTGCTGCAGTGTGTAGGCATTTACACACTGGGTGCATTTTTTTTGTACGAATACTTCACACATCAGTAATATTTTACAAACTGCTGACTGGTCATGAGTACTTTCACACAGAACACGAATATCATGCTGCAAAAGGTAACCCTTTTGTTTTTCGCATCAATGTCGAGTTTTCTGAGCTTTCACTCTGCAAATAAAGACATCAACAAATCACAGTGGTCAGTTAGAATGAATGTCACATCCATCTCCTACAACAACATCAACATACTTCAAATCACATCACAATATAACAACGTCTATGTGATTATTTAACAGCTTGTGAAAAGTAGCCGCCAGCCGTCTGTCTGTACCGATGCTTCGTGCAGCTCCGAGGATGGAAGTCAGAGGTTAATGTGAGTTAATGTGAGTATTAGATTTTGTATCGTTACTCCAGGAAGTATATTCAGGTTTCACAAAGTTCCTTGGTGTCACAATCTCTAACATTCTCAGCTGGTATTCCAGCGCCAGCAAAATTGTCAAAAAGTCACAGCAACAGATTTTCTTTTTACCAAAATAGTCAGATCTTATAAAATCTTTACTGTCTGTCCGTCCATCTGCACAAGCCATTCTTGTGAAGGTGATAACTCAAGAACGTTTTGACGGATTTTCCTGATTTTCCTCTATTTTTGCGTTTTCTTCTATTTTTGGCTTGTTAATGATGTACCTTTATTTATTTAGTTAATGATGGGAGAGGACTTTGTATAAGCTCTCTGGGCCTCCTTTCTCTCCCAGCACTGTACAACTGTATTTCTTTTTTATATTAAATTGTAATTGTTTTTTGTCTACATGTTGCAAATAAAAAAATAAAAAATAAAATAAAGGTGGAAGGTCAAAGGTCACTGTGACTTTGCGTATTCTGAATGCAATATCTCAAGAACACCTGGAAGGTGTTTCTTCAAATTTGGCACAAATGTCAACACCACTGTACTTTCTCCGTGCGGCGATTGTGCGTCACAGAGGCATTTAACAGACAGACAGTAGTTCTAGTCTTTAAATTGCTTTTACGTGTGCAAATGCACTTTATAGGAAAAAATAACAGGCCCAGTTGTTCAGTTGTCAACTCTTTTTTTTTCCTTCATGTAGAATTGTCTCTCCTGCCCCCCTTTAAATTGTTTTTCTACACTGTCTTACTGTTTTTGATTGTGACTGTGTTTCACTTGTTTCTTTTTTATGTATTTTGAGCTCTTGCACCTCCATTCCATTGTGGATCACTTACTTTCTGATAAAGGACACCATCTAAGCAGTTCCGTTTAAACGGTCTTAAACTGTTCCCTGCTCTAAAGTCATGCATTGGCTACATTAAATGAGTAACCATAGCAACCAGGATGTCGGCAAAGCTTCACTTTAATTTTTCCTGCAGAATGTCAGCAAGCTAACATCTAATTACAGCAATGAGACACCTCAACATTTGCTTTGACCCGTTTGAAGAAGATGACAAGTTT
>JAPXVT010000008.1:1313712-1324517 GCA_029823135.1 Acanthurus reversus | reverse complement strand
TCTTCTCTCGAACTTGTGAGGTAGGCCAATGACAAAAAAGGAAAAACGAGCCATTCAGAAGTGTTTTGATGTCTTTCTTTTGCCAGTAGGAAGTAGAAAATTGCTACAGCAGCTTCTAAGGGTTTGTTGAAGGGACAAAATAGCAGCATGCGATTAACACGATCAAAAAAAAATTTTCAAAGGCATTAACGCATTGTTTTTTTAAAAAAAATATGTTAATCATGTACTGCTATTTTGTCCCTTCATTGACACTGACAGCCCTAATTAATATCGATTATAAACATTTTAAATTAACATCAAATCAAAATCACTCTTTACTGAACATTTGGAAAAAAGAAATTAAACATATTCCCATTAAAACATCAAAAGAAATTTTTAACAAATTAAGCAACACTGAAACCTGAGTTGGTCCTGAGAGGCTGAAAATTCCTTTTTTGGTCCTCTCACAGGTCTCCCTCAGCTCCTTAACCTCTCTCCAGGTGAGTCACTTCCTCTCCCCTTCATCACATTCACCACAGCTGAGTCATCAGCACTCTTAATAATTGGGGTAGTGGAATCTCTGATGCAGATCATTTGTTTTACAGCAGACACATTGTGAAACTGTTTTTACTTTTAATGTTATTAACTTGAAGCAAACTATTTCTCCACTGAGGTGTCAGCAGTTTTACTCGAGTAAAACATCTGCAATTTCTTCCATCTCTGGTTGTAAGTCATTTACACAACAGATGCCTTGTTGCTGTACATTTATTCAACATAATTACTGTATTATGCTGAGTATATAGAGGATACAGACATGAATTAAAATGTATGTTTTAGTTCTTTTTGTGGACATCTGTGTTCGCAATGCTTCTGTTGCTTATGTCAGACTCACTGTGTTTTTCTTGCAGAACAGATCTTGATCACATTGAGTGCTCCTGATTAAATAAAGGTTATGAAGCCCAGTGAGGGATCACTCTTTGTAAAGGTCATTGCAGCCGATCACACCATGCAGCTGCTGTCATTAATCTGTATTTATGTTGATTTTGTCACAACGTTGTAATCACACAATAATGATCTGATCAGCAGGTTGTGATTGACTTGTGGAGGAAGTATTGATAAGCTGCTGTTAAATCTCAGCTTTTTTACTCGATTCATCAGGAAAATATGTCAGTGAGAATGATTTTACTCTGAGTTTGATTCCATGAAACACTGACAATGATCACAGCAGGAGATTAAACAGAGTTTAACTGTAACTTTGGTTCTATCTAAGGTGGTCACATGACAAATAATACAATGTTTTCTTGTAATTGTAAATGAATTAAAATAAATTAAAGTAAATGAATAAATAAATCTAAAAGAAAATTTAAATATACTACATAAATAAATAATTAACAGTTTAAGTTTTCTCATTATTCTGAGGACTGAAACAGAAAAAACAAGTGATTTGGTGCAGAATATAAAAAAAACCCACTGAAAAAATGTTTACCAGAGAGAGCAGAAAATGATAAAGAACGTAAAATAATGAAGACAAATATTTATTGTCATATATTTATTTGTTATGTTTATTCTGTTCCTTGTCTCTAAATCCAGTTCTATTGAATTTCTGCTTCTCAACATTTATTTTTGGCACATTTATTTTCTTTACAATCAAGCATTTTGTTACATCATGGGAATGTAAAATAACTTCAAACACATTTTACTGTTGTGAGTTTTTGGACCTAAATAGGAAACCATGGAAAACAAAATTTTATGATCTGTCCCTTTATTTTCATGAGCTGTGTGTTATTCTACTAAATAAAATGAACTACGTAATAATAATAATAATAAATCTAGTGTTTTTCTCAAAGGAAGCAGTGTACTCTGGGAATTTATTTGGGACCTAACATACTTGAACTGAGTGCGAAAGGTGGTCAGTCAATTGAATTTATATCTTACCTCAAAATGCAAAAACTGTTGCAGCATTATGATTTTATCTGGTCCTCCTTTAATCCGTCATTCCTCACAGATGAGTTTAAACTGTACAGAAACAGATTTCTGGATCAGCTGTGTTCACCTCTCAAACCGCTGCGGCGTCATTCGCACAGCTGCTGACTGGCTGTCAGATTTATCACTGAGAGCCTTTTTGTCACCAGTGAAATGATTACACCACGAACACAGCAACCCTTTCTCTGCAATTCATACTTCACACTGCTAAATGACTCACATTTCAACACTGTTTGACACCTGAAACGCTCTCGACAATGACAAAAATTTTACACCTCAAACTAAAGTACCACAATGCCGCCGTCGTTCGTCCCTAATAACGATTAATTGTCGGGTCTTAAACTTGGCACCCTTAATCTTTCGGGGAGCTGCAGGTGTTAACAGCCGGAGCTAATTGGGGTGCAGAGCCAATTAGCTGCAGGAGAAGACTGACGGCATTAACGGTGATGAGACTCCTGAACCTTGCAGACCTACAGAGACACAGTTTGAGACGCTCATCTGCAAATACATGAGACGTAAAGAGACAGAGACGCAGAGGAGACAACATCCTGACAATGAGCAGCGTCTGATCTGTCAGGTGTTTCTCTGTCAGTCCTCTCCTCCTCTTCCACATTTCCTCTAAAATTTATTTGCGTTTCAAACACCAGCAACATGCTGCAGATTCACACATGCAGACCAAGAGATGAGCAGTTTTCTGTTTCTGGACAGTTTAACTTTCAGGTCAGTAGGTGGGCAGGAGGGAGCTTCACAACACTTTGTTTGTTTTTTTCACAATAAGAACCACTTACACAGACTCATCACAATATTTATTTCCTTTCTGCACTGCTGTAATGAAGTTGTATATTTCCATGTCTTGACAGTGACTTTTTTCCATTTTAGCTCAAAGGTTGATTGGGAATATGATCAAAAGCTCGCGGGTAGCTGTTTAATGGGCTTCGAAATGGCTAAGTTTTGACTGACTAACACATAAAACACTGTGTTCATACAGGAGTAATTTCATGGAGGTGAAGAAAGCCTTTATATGTGTTTAAACCTTAGAAAACCTCTGCAGTGCAGGCCCAGTACATTTCTACTGCAGGGACCAGGGTTCAAATTAAATTTTGAAAACCTTATTTCAACCTCCAAACAATCTCTGCTCAGAGAGGCAAATAATTTGCACAAGTTAAGGGGCTCTGGGGGTGGAGCTTACAGCACTGAACTGACTGGTGATTAATCTCCGATTGGCCAAATACTCCAGTTGTTTTATTTTAGACACAATTTTTAAAAATCTGCAGCCACAAACCTGTTTTTTGTTTACTGTGCTTCAACACTTTATTTTGAAGTTACAGATGAAACCATAAGACAGATGAGCCAACATGACGGTTGTTTGTGCAGGTAAAAGAAAAAAGTTTGCCTCATGAAAACACATACAACAAGAAGCTGAAGGAACCTTTTATTTCCTTCAAAAATAGTTCCAAAGTTTCAGAAGATTTTTGTGAAAATGCTGCTTAAGTAAAACTTGAGGAACCATGTACTTCCTGTTTGTCATCCCCTCTCTGGTGACATTGCAACATAACTTCTCCTTCTCTCCTGTAAAAACATCACAACTTTTGTCCTCCAAGTGTGTTCCCTGACATCTTGATGTCATCCCCAACCCTTTAATCACAACTTCCCACCCCCACCTCCCTCTCACCCTGGGTAGTTGCTAAGCGACAGCTCCCTTGTATAATTCATTTACCCGCTGCATGCAAATATGTGGACAATTAACCACTTCTGTTTGCATAATAGATTTTTTTTTTTGGGGGGGGGGGTAACTTGCAGTTCATCTCATCCTGCCTGACGACACAAGGCAAACGACAGGCGAGAGAGAGAAACAGAGACAGAGAAAGAGAGGGAGAGAGTGAACACCAACCAAATCATTTCCACTCCCTCCCATCGCAATCATTGCAGCCTCAATACCTTCATTCTTTCTGTGTAGTCGTTCACTCGTCATAGAGAGAAGAGAGGAGGAGCAGGGCTGCAAATTACCTCGACAGCAACACACACACACACGCACACATGCACTTGAAAGTACAAAACACACACACACGCACACATGCAAAAGCGTTGTAATTACTACCCTGCACAGCGCTCAGCCTCCGCTCAGCAGCCATTGATGTGCAGATGAAGATGGCCGCCGCATGTTTTTGCGCTGAAAGAAAACCATGTTTTGGTTGGGCTCTGTCAACCGAACAGCTGGATTGCCATTTTTCACTCAAATTAGATTTCGGCTGAAGCACTGGCGCTGGGGGAAATTAAACTACACAACAAGAAGCAGAAGGAGAGAGCAGCCACTTTCTCGCTTTCTGTCTTTTCACACTCTCCCTAATTTGGTACAAAAGAAGGTTCAGTGCAGGGCGCAGTGGCAAGTCAAGCTGCATCCATCCAGCTCTCCATTCATCTCCATCTATCCATCCATGTTTTTTATTTGTGGGTTTGTTCAGCTTTTCCTTTGTATCCTTATACTGTTGCTGACACATTTTTCTGTTAATCTTCTGTTCAAAAGAGGAATTACAGAATCTTTGCTGGCAGGAACTTTTCACATTAGAAATATCCCGGCTGTATTTTTCCTTCCATAAAAAAAAGACAGAGGAAAAAAGCTGTTAATAGACGCATTCATCGGCCCTTGTTGTGTCAAAATGTTTGTGACAAAATGCAGATTTAAGCTCCGGGAGAAACGTTTGGACCCACAAACATTGCACATGCAACATGAGCCGTAAAATTAGAAACTTAAATCAGATTCAGCTGGAGGAACAACATGGGCTTCTCTCACATTCTGTTATTTATATGAGGAAGCACAAACACATCGTTCGACAGCAGTTTCACCAGATCCATCCTGAGGAACCATCTTCATATTGGACAACAGAACATGATTCACCTCCAGTGTTTTTACAGGAAGTGTCTTACATGTAAAAAAAGTGGAACCTAAACAAAACGGATGGTTACAGATGTGTTCATACACATGGCAAGAATACGTTTCTGTCATGTCTTGCTCTAATTCCTCACACAGGAAGTTTTAATTTGCATTGAGAATTTAAAATGAGCTGTCATTATCCAGCAGTTTATCTCTTTATATCTTCCTTTATCACAATGTTTCTTTAAGCTCAACATGATGTTTAATCACAAAAATCTAACTTTACCTCAATTATACCTTATTTGTCATAAACTCCCACTTTCCATGGTTTTAAAAAAGAGTAGTTGATGTGCAGATACTGAGGAACGTAGAGCAAACAGTCATCACATCATGACAATCACAAAAACTGTTACATTCAAACAAGAATATTGATGTTTGTGAAAGTATTTAAATCCTTTACTTCAGTAGTACTAATAACTCACTGTTACAATACTCCACCACTTTCCATAATACTTTTACTTCACTTTACTTACTTGTGGTGTCTAATTTGTGAGTGAACTGGTTTAACATCTGCTGGAAACACTGAATTCAGAGGAGCGGCATCTGTCAGCAGCACATTCATTAACATGGTGCCGCTGTCATAGCTGTAATGTTTGTGTCCACATACTTTTGGCCTCATCGTGGTCCCTCATACACCTCATCTTTGTCTTTTTCTTTCTTCTCATGTTCTCCAGCATTGAACACTAAGTTGAACCGTCAACCTGTTCACATGCTGATTCCACACGTGTGTCCTTGTCCCTCACGTCCACATGTGGATCTGAGTGTGTGAACTGTCACAGGGAGCGACTCGGGCAACTCCGGGGCTGCTGGGTGACAACGGCCTGTCGAGGCGGTGAGCGGCCATCACAGACGCAAGCGGCGACACGACAGCTTCTTAATGAAGTGGTGAGAGAAGAAAGGTCAGAGTTTACAGAGGGAGGAGAAGGCGAGATCTCCTCATCGTCCTGATGAAACCTTGTATGTACAGAAAGCAACCAAAGACCACGAAGTCACACACAATGTCAGGAAATGTTTTCAAGTTGACTTTTAAAAGCCACATTTCACTTTGTGATGGAATTTCTTTTTAAGTTTAGAGAAAAAAAGTTCAACCATACAAATGAAATGGTGAAAACGGCATTTCGAAAGGAAAAATCTACAGATTTCTGTTGTTAACAGCTGACATGCTCCCTGCAAAATGAAGAAAACAAGAAAAAGAGCTCTTTACGCTAAAACAAAAACACATGTCACACACATGCTACATGCCAGAAAATTAGTTAAAATTTAGAGAGGTAGAACTTCTCTCAGTGTTTTTTTCACAGAGGTGTGGAAGTTTTACTTTAAAACTAGACGTTCATCTTAAAGGAGAAGTTTGTTTTTTTGCACATTAAGCCTTATAATAAGGATATTTACGATCATATAAGATGTTGTACAGCATTATTATGACAACTGTCCTGAGAGCTGGAGCTCATGGTTGACATTGCCACTAGCTGAAAACAACAGAGGAGCATGTGCACTCAGACAATCCATCAAAAAATACAATAAACACTCTTTTTTTTTTAAATGAACAAATGCAAGATGAAATTTATTAAGCTGCTTACAATGAACATTCGTACCATGATTTTAATTGTAGACAGTAACGCTGCACATAAACACAACACTAATTTGATCTTTATGTAGGAGTTAAACTGTAATTGGTGCTACAATATTACATACGGTACCTTTCATGTCAAAGCATAAAAAGCGAGTTCATTCCTTTGTTTTGCTCATGTTCTTGTAAGGATGTGAAATGTTACCTAACAAATGAACAGTAAACGGTTCAAGCTGCTACTTGGGTTATGATGTTTCAGTGATTTACATGTGTAGGTTTGGCCCTGCGCTACATTTATGACAAACGTTTAAGTTTTCCTGTGTTAGAAACCCCATTGATCCTCAGCCTGTATACTATGGATAGAATGATTATCAGTTTGGCAGATGATCAGCTTAGATATTCGTCATTTTTCATATCATCTGTCTTGGCATATTTCAATCAGCCGGCTAATTAAAATATATAATTATGCCCACACACCTGCATGGGCAAACATTCTGAAACTACCTTAATTTTGAGTTAAATAATCAGCAGTGTAGATGGCTGCACAAAGACGCAAAAGTGCAGTGTGGGACTTTTTCACACAACCTGCACCCGGGAAGGTGATGTGCAATACATGCCAAGTGTCAGTTTGGGAGCAGCAAATATTTAATTAACTTTTTTAAAATTTATTGTTAAGATATTTCACATATTAACATTCCTTGATTTAAAGGCAGTCTTGTGTTGGGGTTTGCATTGCTGTAACTTTGGCACAAAATTTGAAAATGCAACTGAATATTATCAGTAATTGACATCCTTGACTTACTAATAATCTGTATCTCACAAGCCAATACAGAAACACTAATTCATGCTTTTATTACTTGTAGGATTGACTATTGCAATGCTCTTCTTTCTGGTCTTCCTAAAAAGAATATTGCACCACTACAATTGCTCCAAAACTCAGCTGCTTGTGTGCTAACGAAGACCAGAAAGAGAGCTCACATTACACCGATTTTAAAGTCTCTGCACTGGCTACCTGTGTCCTTCAGGATCGATTTTAAGATTCTTTTATTGGTTTTTAAGGCTCTTAATGGTCTTAGTCCTTCTTATCTGTCAGATTTGCTTTTAATTTATGAGCCAACCAGAACTCTCAGGTCTTCAGACAGAGGCCTTTTATTAATACCTAAAGTGAGAACCAAAACTCACGGTGAAGCAGCTTTTTATTGTTATGGCTCACGACTGTGAAACAGCCTTCCTGAAGACCTGAGAACAGCTGAGAGTGTGGACATTTTTAAGAAAAAACTTAAGACACACCTTTTCAGCCTGGCTTTTGATTAGATTTTACTTCCAGATTTTACTGTTTTATTATTTTTCTATCCTTTTATTTATTGACTTTTACTTTTATTTTATGTTCTTAGTTTTAGTTTTTAGTCTTTTAGTCTTCATAATCTTAGCCTATTTACTGGAAAATTTTAGTTATTTTTATCATGTTTTTAAAATTTTTGCTAACTCTTAGTTCCTTTTATCTGTTTGGTTTTATCCAGTCTCTGGTGTTTCCTCACAGTAGATTGTTGTGAGTAAGATAGCGCTTCAGCTGCAGTCCTCGAAGCTATATGAGTGAAAGTGTATGGGGGGGGGTGTGCGTGTATGTGTGTGTGTGTGTGCGTGTAGTTGCATGACTTTGGGTTCTACTTTTTCTTTGTTTTGTCTGCTTTTATGATGTAAAGCACTTTGTGCTACATTTTACCTATATGAAAAGTGCTCTATAAATAAAGTCTGATTGATTGATTGATTGATTAATCAGCAGAATTGTCACACAGAAACTGTATGTAAGTACGTTAGTCATGACAGTGGTTTATCATGGTGTCCATATCTAAGGAAGAATCAGTTGTTCAGACATGAATGACTCTTTATGATAAGCCTGTTTTATATCAAAAGCATCTTAAGTAAATTTCTAAACATTTTGTCAGTCTTTACTTAACCTTTTAAAAGTCTTAGAAATGAGAGAGCAGCACAAAAACAGCAATAACAGCATTACGGGCAAAGACCACTCTAACACATCCTTTAAAATGGACTTGAGTTCACTCAGTACACTTACATGCACAGTGAAGTCGAGCTACTATTAAAGTTCGATTTAACTGGACTGCTGTCCTTGTCCCAGTTTACAAACACTGAGGGAGAATCGATTTATTGTCCGACTCCACGATGGTAGGCGGTAGGCTTGGGCAATAGGCCTCTTCGAGAATTAAACTCTGCAAATAGCCTAATTAAAAACACAAAGCATGCGTGATGTAATGATCTGCCGTGGGTTAACGTTACTCCAGAGAGAGGCTCAGCACGTTAGTTAAGGTGTTATTTGTGTAAATGTTTAACGTTACTCACTTTACAAACAATGCGAGCTACCCTTCGGACTGTCGTGTGCTCTTGTAAATCATCCTCGTTGAACAGTGCCATATTTTTCGATGTCCCTTCCAGCTCCTCCATCAGTAACATGAAAGTTATTTCCTTTTCAGTTTCCTTTAGTAACTCCAGGAGATTCTCTTAGCAGGAGCTAATATGGACAGCAGCTCTGGGTGTCCTCATGTAATTTCTCTTCAACTGCCCGCAGCAACTCCATGTCAGATGCTCGTGTAACTCTAATGTTACGTCTTGGTAAACATTCCATCATTTTGTCCAGTGACTGTGTAACATTAACGCTATTTCATTAGTTGATAAGCTAGGTGCAGCTATCAGCTGATAACAATCTTGCAGCATGTTGGGTGATGCGGGTTTTTTCCCAGAGTTCTTTGTGTGTGTGTTCATTTGTGTCCATTTATGTTGAATCTAATGTGTTCTGATTGGTTTAGAGTTCATAATGTATTTAGCTAAGTTTGTGTGTTCTTGTTTAGTTTAAAATAATCTCTTTTATTTCTACACCATGACCGAGAGTGGTAGCGTGACCAGGGACTTCCCTTCTGTTCTCGTGTTATTCACATGCGGGGGCAATAGGGTGATAAATACAGAAATTACATTTTTTGCACAAACATATCACCTATCAAGATGATGCCTGATGAGAATTTTTTGCCACGTCACCCAACCCTAGTAGGTGGCGATATGCCCTGCTCAGCTGGTTGCTGATGGACCTTCTTCTGGTTGAGCTAACAAGCTACAGACATGTTAGCAACAGTAACAACATCAACTGTTATGTTTCCAACTGAATGACATCAGCGCATGTTTCATGTCTGTGTGAACAGTTGTGTGATTTTTGACACAAACTGCAGGAATCAGTCCCATGAACTGTGTGTCCCTGCAGCAGCCCCACCTTCATAAACTACAATAACTAATTTCCTGTGTTTGTTCCAACACTTGCATGCACCTGTCCCTTCCCCTCTGTCTGTCACCCCACCTCTCTCCCTCCCCTCTCCTCTGGGAGAAGTGTGATAGTGTGTCACCCCTGGAGTGGATGGCTGAGTGTGGGAGGAGCTTTCATGGAGCACAGTCAGTATAAGGAGAGCGTTGTTTCTGTGAGCTGTCTGCTGTGCCGGGTTCACTCACAGTTCAGCAGGTGGGAGGATGACCACCAGCCTGTCGCTCCACCCCATGTCTGCAGGGTCAGCCGGGCATGATGAGCAGCTGCAGCATCCTGAGCCTCATTCTTCTCTTAGCTGCTTTCTCTGCTGTTGAAATGCTAACATGATGCTAACACAATGCTATCAGCTCCAGCATGTTGGCAGCTGGTAGCTGCGGCCAGTCTCAGAATGCTCCAGTGTGTGCAGATGTTTGTTACTGATGACAGAAGAGACGTGGCAACAGGAAGACCTCTGCATGTGTGTGTGTGGGTTTGGAGGAGGCTTTGTGCTGGTGTGGGTGTGGCAGCAGCTGGCATGTTGTGATGCACTGTTGTTCACAGAGCAGCAGCAGCTGTGTTTGTTGCTGATTAGTTTGTACAGGCCAGCTTCTCTGCTTTCAGCTCAGAGTGCTTGGTTAGATTCTGTCATAAAACACTTTTGGGGCCCGCCTCATAGCAAGAAGGACCTGGGTTCAACTCCCGGCTGGGGCAGGGCCTCTCTGCATGGAGTTTGCATGTTCTCCCTGTGTTCTCGTGGGTTTCCTCCAGGTGCTCCGGTTTCCTCCTCCATCCAAAACATGTGCAACTCTATCTCCAGTCAGTAACCTTAACCAAGGTACTGGCTAAGATCCAGAGTTGGTATGTGACACATAAAGTACCCACCTAGCACTACCCTGATTAAAACACAACCTGCACATAACACACTCATCCAAATATTTCCCTACAAACAAAGATGGACTGAACCAGGGCTGCCAACTTTCAGAAAATGGCAAGAGTGAGACTTTAGTAACATAAGGTGGCGGCGCAAAAAAATTGGCATT
>JAPXVT010000008.1:1250920-1265797 GCA_029823135.1 Acanthurus reversus | reverse complement strand
GTCTTTCAATGGGAAATCTCCTGGGCACCATGAAATTCAAATAAAAAAATATAAACACAAAATTTAGCCTATATTTAAAATAAAATTATTTTAAACATGCCCTCAAATTTTTTTTGAGTGCAGTTTTTCAACATACACACACATATTAAGTGTGATAATTCTTGTAATTAACTCCAAAATATGTATAAACAGAGACTAGTAGTATTTAGGGGTGGCACAAATTCACACACAGAACCCTCCCTACTGGTATATCAAAGAATAGCATCATATCCAGTAAGTTAAACAGCATTTTACAGAGACGCCATACACACTCCTAACAGGTAAATAAGACCACCAGTCTGACATGTGGACATCATCTCCCACTCATTTCTCCTGTTAAGTTTTACGCACAGTATCTATATAGGTTGCTGGGCATACTCTGTCGAA
The DNA here is from genome assembly GCA_029823135.1 of Acanthurus reversus. NCBI lineage: Eukaryota > Metazoa > Chordata > Actinopteri > Acanthuriformes > Acanthuridae > Acanthurus > Acanthurus reversus. Next base: position 1,265,371 of record JAPXVT010000008.1, on the reverse strand, counting down.
CCTGTGACATAAGTAAAGGTAAGGTAACACAATGTACAGTGAAATTTGTTCTCTGCATTTAACCCATCCCTGAGGAGCAGTGGGCAGCCACAGCACAGCGCCGGGGACCAACTCCAGATCTTGGCCAGTACCTTAGTCTAGAGTACTGACTGAAGATGGACCTATAGTACATGTTTGATGGTGGGGGAAACCGGAGCACCCAGAAAAAACCAACACAGACACGGACATGAACATACCAACTCCACATAGAAAGGTCCTGCCTCAGCTGGAAATTGAACCCTGTACCTTCTTACTATGAGGCGACAGTCACTACGCCACCGTGCCACCCTATAAGCAACAAAAGGAACAAAAAAGACTGACAGTTCAGTGGTTTCTTGCATGTGGGCTGGTTATTAATCAAATGCGCTGATGATGCTGCTCATGTACCCCACAGAGCAACCGGCCCACCAGGATTTGTCCCGGTACTCCCTATGGCCAGTCTGCCCCTGCTCTGAGTAATATTTCACTTAAATTTATGTAACAGGGCAGTAATGGCTCAAAATCTAAAGGTCATGATAAAAACACAAAATTGAAGATGCAAAACTATTTGGTAGAGTACGGTACTACTTTGGTAGCATGCTAACAATAAAATAATTATATCAGTGCAATATTTGGATTTAAAACTGGTTTTATGGTGATTTTAATATTGTAATAATATGACAGTAATGAGGTAATATATGTTGATATTTCACAGTATTATGAGCAGCTATCAGCGTAATACCTTTCAAATTAACTAACCCTAACCTCTTAGAAGTTCAAATCGGTAATTACCATATCATAATGCTGAAATTCATTCAACTTTTATTGTCCGAACATTCTCATTTGTTTCAAGGTAATGCTGTACACATTATATTTTTAATCTTGTGTCTTCTTACCTGTAAATTCCTCTGGTAGTTTCTGTGTAGTAACTGAGAATCAGTGTTGCAAACTGCAAAACCACCTGTTTCTATTTATTTTCATTGTAATCAGGGTTCAGACGGTTACTTTGGAAATGTAATATGTTATAGATTACTAGTTACCCTTTTAAAAACATAATAAGTAATGTTTTATCAGGTGTGACATGGAAACTTTCAATGTTGAGTGCATTTTAACATCTGGTAAACATTTTTGCATTGCACTATTATGTTCAAGCCCTTTTCTAAATTTCTGAATAAAATGTTTTTCTTAAATTTCCAGCAGTGGAATGTGTTTTTATCCACAGACATAGTAACAACTCTCACACAAGCAGTTCAGCTTTGAGCGGCAATGTTGATGGATGTATTGGAAGACACGAGTTGCTGCAAATTCAAATAAGAAAACCAACCAAAAGCATCAGAATGGCATCAGACTTTATTTAGTGGCCTTGACTGGAAATTGCAAAAGAAGACATTGTACACATCAGAAACATCAAAAACAACAAAATGAATAATATTCATCATTAAGACTTAGCTTTATACAAAAAATATTCAGATGTTGCCTTACGCATCTTGTTATCATGAGAATTTTCCCAATCAATTGCAATCTAATTTCACATTTTTTGAGGTAACTGTAACAGATTACAGTTACATTTATTTACGTAATGCCACTACATGTAACTAGTTACTCCTCCACACTGATGATGATATTAATAGATTAAACCAAACATTCAGAGGTGCAGAGATTTCCTGGAAACACTGGTGGTAGTTTATGTGTAATAACCATGAATCATTTAGTTGGTCTAATTTCAAGTCTGTTGATTTAGTTCCACAAGCACGCTCTTCCTCTGTGTTAATCCAAATGAGGTGGTGAAAATGTCTCTTGGGGTGTAACTAGCCTTCCCACTAGGGTCTGCTTGAGTTCCCATGAGAACCTGTAATGTCAATGTGTGCTTCCAGGCATGTTAATTATGAATCCAAGATAATGCATGGAATAAAAGTCATGGCGAGACAATAACAGGGGGGGATGTCAGTACAATTATATATAGAGAAAAAACAATAGGAAAATTACTTTTTTCCTTTTTTTAAAATTTGTTTTAACTAGGGCTGTCAAACGATTAAATTTTTTAATCGCGATTAATCTCAAAATTTCCTGAGTTAATCGCGATTAACTCAGTTAATCGTGCGTTAAAAAAAATAGTGCCGTTAAAAGCATTTTGTGTTAACGCGTTAATAATGCGTTAACTTTGACAGCCTTAGTTTTAACGTGAGTAATAAAAAACCACAAAACACACAAAGTACATGCAGTTCATATCCCACAGGGCGGAGCGTTGCGGAGCAGGTAATTACTTGAAGCCAAAGTATCTGAAAAGCCTGGGGAAAGAGCATTTCTTGTCTTTTGGCTTGTTTTCGGACATTTCTGTCATACTCTGCTCGAGCTTGTCAATTCTTGAGCTCATTTCACTCTCTTTTTCACATCACTTTCGCTGCTTCTCCTCCATCGTTTGCTGGAGCAGCTCTACAGCCTTTTGGAGGAAGGTCCTCTCGCTCTGCCACTCTCTCTCTCGGCTCTGCAGCAGCTCTTCTGCTTTCTTCTGGGCAAGTGACACTTCATCGTTCACCTTCTGCTGGTGCTTTAGCCTACCCTCGTAGGAAGCTTGTGTTTTTACAAGCTCCTCTTCCATGCTCAGTAGCTTTTTTTCAAGGTCACCTGTTTTTGTCAGTGCCTCCTGCACTGTGAGGTCCTTCTGGCTGAGTTCAAGCTCGAGTTCCAGGGCCTGTGCCTCACTTTTAAGTCTGAGGGCCTCCTCAGTGGTGAGCTTGTTGAGTAGCTGCTGTTGTTGGATGTTTTTGTTCTTCTTGTTGTTGGCAGCCTCCTCTTTCAGATCTGGATGATCTTCACTGAGCTGCTGCTTTGGCTCTGAATCCATCACAGTCAGATAAGATAATTAATATGTTCCGTCATTAGTCCAACAATGGGACAACTGAGGTGTAACAGTAGCAAAGCTGACAGCAGAAATTGGATAGGTTTATTATTAAGGTAAGAACAATAAATATTAGGGCTGTCAGCGTTAACAGGTTATTGCGATCAATTAAAAGGCCAAGCATGACATGTTATTCTTTTGAACTGTGTGTTTGTTAGTTTTTTATCACATTAATAGCATGCTGATATTTTGTCCCTTCGATGCACCCGTAGTCAATCCTGCTTCCTACCAGCAGTCATGGAGAGAAAAAACAAAAACGCAATTTTGAATGATTTTTTTTCTTTTTGTTATTTGCCTTCCCCCCAAGTTCCAGACAAGGAGACAGATACCATTCTTTTGACTGTGTGTGCAGTAACTAGGAAAAGACAGGCAGAGCTCACCCACCGCTAATTAGCTTAGCTCAACAAGGTAGTGAGGGAGAATTGCTGGCCTGCCTCCACTTAAAATCAGCAGATAAACTTTCGGACAACTCTAAATGTGCCTCTTATGACTTGTTTATTTGCAATGTTATGCTACTTTTAAACTCAGATTAGTACTTTGTGTAATTTTAGAATCAAATACGTACCAGAAGTGAAAAGCAGGGCACATACGCAAACCATCGCAGACGTGAGTAGGTAAGTAGGTCAACAAAACAAAATGTCTGTTAAAAAATAAAAAAATACATTTTGTGTTCATCTGAGTCTAAATACTTATATAATGTGGTAAATAAAGAAGTCACAACAAGCACACGGGACTGTTTATAGCTGTTGGAACGTTTTTCTGATGGCCTTAGGTGGAGGCAGGCTTACACTTCCAATTGACTACAAGTGTTTAAGCTAAGCTAGTTAGGGGTGGGCTCTGCCTGTCATCCTTTTTGCTGCACGAGAGGCACACAAGAGATGTTATGAAATTGCGAGCGATAAATCATACGTATGAGCAAATTATTTTATATCACACTTGCAAATGTTAACTGTCATGCTCACTTTTTTAGTCTTCCTGCACAAATTCAACAAATGAGAGAGGTACAGGCAGGCGCGGGCGAGAAAAAATACAAAGCAGGAGCTAAAAGATGACATTTTGTGTGTACATTAAACCCTACGGCAAGTGCACAAGCAGCTGCTTTGCTCGCACTGCCAAGCAGCTCTGGTTGGCATCATACGATTCACAATCAAGATACACTGGTAAAAAATTTGCTCTACAATGTAAATATGGACTTAAAAACCGTTGTGAAATGCAAAACAATAAAATTTTAAACGTGATAAAAAATATGATTAATCATAATTGCCTATTGAAATTGAGCCGCACTTTTAAAAATTGAATCATTTGACAGCCCTAATAAATATATAAGTAAGCAAGCAAAGACGAATAACAAAAATGGAATATGAGAGAAAAGATATAGGAAATACATACACATCATTTAAAAAATATACCCAATATGAATAGAGACTTGCCTTGCTTCTCTGCTCTCTTCTCCAGCCACTCAGTCTGTTGCTCCTGGTCTCTGTGCTTTCTGTACCACTCGTGCTGATTTGGGGCTTTTTTCTGCTTCCCTCCAGTGTTCAAACTCAGGGCCTGCTTCATCAGCTCCCTCTGAAGCTTCTGCAGCTTGACAGCCACCTTCTCCATTTCCTCACACTGGGCAGATGGACTCTTCTGGCTGGTGCAGGGAACATCCTTGAAGGACTTCTTCAATAAATTAAGTTCCTCCTGCTGCAGCTTCACACTCAGATCAATGATGCAGTTTTTTAAAGCTCTGAGCTTGTTTTCCTGCTCTTGTTCAGCTTTCACAACATCCTCAGCTGCCTGAAGCTTGGCTGTGCATTTCTCCAAAGCTTTATGAGCCTCCTACAGCCACATATCTCTTTCAGGAGTCTGTGTTGCTTGTGTGCTCAGATCGACAACATACTCAATAATCACTTCTGGATCAGCAGTGGCTTGTTGCTTCCTCAGCTTTTCTTTGGCCATGTCCATTTTCAGCTTTAGACTGGCAACTTTGTTTTCAGAGTTTAACAACTGATGCCTCAAACTTGCGATGGCCCTCTCTGCTGCTGCTATTCCGTGGTCAGACTCGCACTGCTTGGCGTGGGCGTCTCTCAGCTGACGTTTCAAGAGAGCATTTTCTCTCATCAGCTTTTCCAAGCCGGTCACCTGGATAAAAGGTATGACCTGACAGGCAAAGTCCTTTCTGTTGCTGGTTGTGGCTTCCAGCTTTTTGTTTTGCTGAGCCTCCATATTTCTTTGATCATTTACTGCGATTTCTGCACTTTCAAGTGAAAGATTTCTGTGCTTTCCAGATTTCAATGGCCGTGGTCACGTGAATACTGACTGCAGTGAAACTCTTGAGACTACTGACTAAGCTACAGAGTTGTGCCTCCCTTAAGGCCTCTGTGTTCCATGGTGGAACGCTGGAAGTGTGATGCAGGCTTTGTTGTGTGGCATCACATTCTATTGTGGAATTACCATGATTTTAAAAATGCATCCTCTGATCTTGATTTGAAAATAAACATAGACGCAAAATCAAGATGATTAATAACAATGGGCAGTTGAATTTTCCATTAGCACTTAACTGTGATAACGGGTGGAAATCTGACCAAAACACAGAACTCGGAGCGGGGAAAAGTTGACAGGTTTATTGCACTAAAGTGAATGAGTGAGCGGGGAATGGGAGCTGGGCAGACACGAAGACGAGGCAGGTAGGAGGAATGGCAGGTGGAGGGTGGCGACGTGGAGGTGCGTGGCTGGAGCGGGTTCTGGGAGGCAGCTGGTGGTGCAGGAGAGCGGATGGTGACCTGAGACAAGAGGTGGAGGTTAGTTGGGTTTTCACAAAGGCAAGAAAGCACTGCTACAAGAGATTCTCGAAAAAACACTGGAGTCGGCCGAACACTGTTTACCGCGTGGTGAACTGTAATGCTCTGGCAGCGAGTGACTCGAGAACCGGGGTAGAAAAGCAGCAGGTGATGAGATGATGAAGCACAGGTGTGCACCTCCCGCAGCTGCCTCCACCAGGAACCCGTCCCTAGGGAGAGAGAGGGAAACACACAAGGGAGGGGGAAAACACACGAAAGAAGCAGACTGCCCAGCAGGTTATGACACTTAACTATCAATATGAAGGTCAAACCTGTCAGGTAACAGGAAGAAAAAGCAAGAATCTGCTCAGAAATCAATAAATACAAAGACATTACAGCACCTGTAATATGTTTGTGCAATCATATTTTGCATTCATGATCACATACAGAAACAGATTATATTACTGTGCAACACATTTCATTAAAAATGCCAAATATTCGAGCAGAAAAATAAGAATCAGATAAAAGCCATGGACTGATAGCTTTATCTGTATTAGAATCTGTGAGCTGTTTTCGTCCTTTTTTATTTTATACTGTATTTTAATAAAATAATTCTTGTGTCAGTTCATTTGCACCAACCACACTACCTTATCCTGTTTGAGGTTTGAAAAAAAAAAACACCATTTGGTTGTGAGTTCCTTACTTTTTAGAAATTCTAATCTGACCACCAACTGTCTGTTGTGTTGGGTTAAGTTTGCCTCATGGTTATTTGCTCTGTACGTGTGAATGTTATCCAAGATATTGACAGTGAAACTTTAAAGTTGCAGTAACTTCTGCAAATGAACTAGCAAGTTAACGTTAGCTGTATCTTTGGCTCACGTTTTATTTTGTTCGTTGTCACTCTCTCTTTTAAGTCAAGTTTGATCTGAGATGAAATGGTTGCAGGTAAAGTTGCAGTGGAGTAAACTGGTCTGTCTCCGCTCGAGCTTGAGCTGACTGACGGTGTGGCTCGTACTAACGTCACCTGTCGTTAAGAAGCACAGTGTAGACTGGCGAATTAGGACAGAGAGTGCAGAGAGCGAATGACAGTGAAGACCATTCATTGTTTTTCTCAAGGTCCTTAAAGAGTTGCAGATTCAAACGTGACTTTGTACAACTCCATCAGCCTAATCCAAGTCTACAGAGTACAAACTCCACATTCTTACTGTTTAATGTTGCACAAACTACTGGGAGATAGTCCCAGGATCCCAGATCCCAACTGGGCAGAATTTATCATCTGAAAGCTGGCAGGGGAATCAATTAAAACTCGTGAAAGAGTCATGCAGCGTGAATGGAGGCTTTATTTGAATTATGTCCAAGGATGTGGTCTGGTCCTGTAAGTGCTTGATGTGCACTGCGCAAAACTGGGGGGGTTTAGCTCGTTGTATACCCCAAAGAGTTTCCCCTAGGAGATTTTTTGTAAAACAAGGGTCACTGAAAACAACCCCTATCACTTACTGTCATTTCTTTAATATGTCTCAGCTTCAAGATGTTTCCTTTAATTTTGATAGTTCATGGTAAATTTTGATGTCCAAATTCATCTAAGAGTATGATTGTAGAGAGAGACAGCTCACTTGCTTCGTCTTTTTTACAGCGTCAATCCATTGGGAAAATCCAAACTTTGTACAAATCTCGCCTTAATACCTCAACATAATATGCTCACAAAAACTCAATTATCTTCAACAGCAAAATCAAAATATGTAACACATACCTGCCACTTTTTCTGAATTAGCTGCACTGGGTGTGGGCGTGCTGTTGCCATTTGTAAGGTTGCATGTGCCATTGCAAATTGCAAACATGTACGTTAAACAGCAAGTTGGCAGAGACTGTATCATGGAATTTTAGGCTTAAAACTGAGTAAAATGACAATTATGACGGAGCTTCTGGCAGTCGAGCAGTCAGAACGCCACATATGCGTGATGTTGTTCAGTTTTTTAGAAGTCATGTCTAGTTCAAAATGAGTTAAAATTACTGATAACTTCTTGCTGTTCCAAAGTTTTGTAGCCATTGATGAAGGCCAAAAAGATGGCTGACCTGTTCAGATCTGAATGACATGGTAGGACCAAAGGGAGGCAGTGTTTACCCACGCTCTCAGTGGTTAATGCAAGAGACTCAGTGTTGTACTGGAGCTTGATTAAAAGGAGAAACACCTGGTTGTATATTTGCCACACCAGAGAAAACAATGAAGAGCCAATAACAAAACTGCTTCTAACATAGAATCAATATATGGTGAAAAACAACCTTGTCTTAATTTCAACACCAACTTGTGCAATGAAATGCCTTTAGGATGCGCCTTCCAAAGGTCCACTGAGGAGCAGCTGAATGGAGAGATTCCTAATAAGGCTCCGGGATGCTAGATCTTAGCATTAAATGTGAAATTGATCCCTGTGCTCACACTTTATTTTGATGGTCCGTCTGGTGACACTTTACAAGTTATCAGTAGATATGCTGCATATTTTGTTGCAACCAGGGGTGGAAAGAGTACCAAAAAATCTCCTTCAGTAAAAGTACTGTTACCCTGATAAAATTTTTGCTTAAGTAGAAGTAAAATTACTGGTGTAAAAATGTACTCAAGTAAAAGTAAAAAGTAGCTCAATTAAAATGTGCTCAGAGCAAAAGTTACTTAGTGTTGGGGTTGCAAGGGGTTGTAATATCATCTCTCCATCCTCATTCTGCTATCTGCACAAAAATGCCCCTTTGCTGTGTGGGTGTGTGCAACTGACAGTTCACCTTCTGACGCCATAGTCAGTCAGCCAGAGCCAATCAGATGGTCCGTTACTGGCACGCAGTTGCAGCACCAGTGCATAGAAAACTTGGAGAAACTTATTGTTTTAGCTGTTTGTTTTTTTACTCAGTAAAGGATGTGATTTAAAATGTTTGGATCCCAAAAATGCAGAGTTAGAGGCAAGGACAGTTCTTGGGGTGTTTATTGAAAGAATAATGTCTCGAAGGAAAAAAAAAGGGCAAGAGGCTGGAGGTGGTGGCTGAGGGCTGGCTGGCGTTGCAGGTGAGGTGGCAAATTGACCAGGAGATCCACAGAGGCTGAGCACCAGAAAAACAGTAGCACTGGAGACTGCAGGCAAGGCACACTGGAAAACTATACACAGGGAAAAAACTCAGGTCAGACCATGCTCTAAATAACAAAACTCAAAGAAGCTCAAGTAAGTCACAAGAAGCTCTGGAGAACAAAGGAATCATCAGGGACTCATAGTTACCGACTGCAACGGGATAATCTGACACAGGAGTGGTGTCTTGACCAGGCTTTATGGCAGGAGTGATTGCTGATGAGCACCAGGTGTGCCTCATGGAGAAGGCCCCGCTCAGCCAGCCAAACCCTCAGCTGCCCACACACTGCCAGGGAGAAGAACAGAAAGAGGGAGGGGGAAAAGGAAAACACAGAACAACCCCAAACACAAACACAAAAACAAACACCAAAACAAACATCACCATGACAAAAAGGTATTTTTTAACTGTATAGAAATCTTCTCGTTCTTCTTTCTCTCTATCTCTTTCTCTCAGTGTCATGTTTCTCTGGACAACTTTGCCCTGTTCTTTTCTGTCACTCTTTCTGTGTCTAGTCATTCCGTCCAACTTCACATTTCTCCTTTCCTTTATTCTTTTCTCCATCTCTGTGTTTCAGAGAAAGAGACATTACTGGCGGTTGGACAGTAAATGCATCACGCTGTTTCAGAATGACACAGGAAGTAAATATTATAAGGTAAAAAAAAGCTCTGTCACTGTCTCCTCCACTATATTTGATAAACTCACAAGTTTACAAATCACCAGTTCATTTTGAGACAGAAACTCTAAGCATCCTTTCAGCTGCTGCTCATACAACAAGTCTTTGTTTTTTAGTACAAAACTAAACCTTTTCTGTGAGATTTCTGAGACTTTTTTCCTCCGTCTCCCTCTCTCCTACCCTTCCTCTGTCTGCAGGAGATCCCTCTGTCAGAGATCTTGTCTCTGGAGCCGGCTCAGACATTTTCTCTGCTTCCTGATGGAGCCAACCCTCACTGCTTTGAGATCGCCACAGCATCGCTGGTTTACTACATCGGAGAGAACCTGCAGAGAGCTGAATCATCTGGCAGCAGCATTCTGGTGAATAATAGGATGCTCTGTTTGCCAATAGATAGGTCAGTTCAGGATGTTAACGAGCCTGGACAGCTTCCTCTTCTCCATCACCGCCTCCAGAGAGACCAGCTCAACGCCTCCTGCTGTCACTGTTTCATGTAGTCTTGCTTCAACAGCTTGTTCTTTTCCTGTCATGACTGTGATGGCTTAACATGTGCAATATGAGAAAAACTTTGGCTCAACTCATTTCCTCTGATAACTTGTTGTCCTGGCTGGTCTCAGGTCAGCGGGGTGGGACAGGATGTGGCTCGGATGTGGGAGATGGCCATCCAGCACGCTCTGATGCCTGCCGTCTCTACTGGGATTTCCCACAGTTCCCACCACAGCGGACACAGTAAGACAGTTTAAAACCTGCACACATGCTGATGTTGTTAGTGTGATCAGTCATAAAATCTAGTAATTTATGGAATGATTTATTATTCATGTTTGCTTAAATTGAGTCTTTTTATTTGATTTTAGATTTTGTAGGAAATAAAGGATTTGTTTCTGTTCTAAAAACTTCTGAAAACTGAGTCACCATGAACTTTATAAAGTTCAAATAAAATTCAGTTCATTTTTAGGGTAAGTAAGTAAGTAGCCTTTACGAGCCACGAAGGCCATGAGCCAGGAGCCTGTCTCCTGTATCTGTAGCATGAGGCAACTTGGTGTACGAGTACACCCCCTGGACATGACGCTAGTATGTCGCAGAGACTTACCCCCAGTTCAACCCTTGGTGCTGAGTGTCAAGCAAGCTGGTCATTTATAGGGTAAATTTAATGGAGATTTCTTTAAATTCAGCTTTGCATTCAAACCATGACACTCATGTCAAAGTTCACCCAAAGTGCCCAGCCCCGTTACGCTGATCTCCCTTTATTTTGATTGGTTTGAAAAACGAGGAGGGGTCTTACGCTCAACCCTGAACTAATTCTAAACCATCAAAGTCTGATGCCTAGTGCACACGTACACGTGCATTTTTTAAAAATTTGATTTTTTTCCTTCTCCATTAACAAAAAAAACAAACAAAAAAAATCCTCACAAACTGTTTAAATAAAGCTTGGTCAACAAAAAATGCTTGATGTTACAGGGCTCAAACAACATTTACTCTGGTGAATGTGCCAATAAATACACATAAAGGGAGCTACATTGTGCTAATTTCTTTTCTTTGTACTTCTAGTTCTATTGTTTGATCCAGCACCTGCCTTACATTTTCTGGATGTGCGTGGCTACTTTGTTTTGTTTGACGTTAGAAGCATGCTATACCAACAGGTGGCGACATGACCCATACAGTACATACATTCTGACGCCTATGTTGCTCAATAGAGTGAAAGAGAAACAGAACATTTATGTGTAAACGTGTCAATAGTTCAGTTAGCAAGGTTAATACCTTTGCACACTAATGCAGATATTTTTCTAAGTGGAGATTTTTACCCCTCCAATTGATATCTTCCAAGCAAAGTGACGTTTATGGATACAGCAAATGTCACTGTGTTAAGCGTTGGAACAATGCTAAATTAATTTGTTGACTTGTCAATAGTCCTAGCAATGCTAACCATACAGCAACCGGTACATGTACGCTGTTGTTGTTTTTAGTTGCACATGCTCATTACAAAAAGCAGCAGTGGGCACTGGGGTGTGAAGTAATGTTTGTTAAATGCTCCGTTTGACATGTGCACACATAAACAGAAGCAGAGTTCTAAAAAAATTCCACTTTAGCAGGCAATTAACTCATAAAAAAGTTGTGTTTTTCAAAATATTAATGCATGTGTGGACAGAGCTTTAACTCAATTGTCTGAAATCAAATATTGCAGCCAAAATAAGAATGAGCTTTCATGGAGTACCACCAGGCTTAATTCTTGATCCACTACTGTATAGCCTTTTAATGGTTCGTCAACCAGCAGGAGTCAACCAACAAGATTCTCAGGTCTGCACCACAAACTGTGGAGATTCTGGTGATGTGCAAACCTGTGCAGTGATGCCTCTGTCTGCGTCTGTTACGGAGATACCTTCATGTAATCTTCATGAAATTAACTTTAGCCTCAATCAATGGAAAATTTCATCAAACTCTCGTCATGATCACAAATTTTTTAAGTATCACAAATATAAACATAATAATTCATGCTGAATTTTGGAAATATGTGTTAAACAATGCACAAGACATTGATATTATTTACATTTACAGAAAAAAGCAGCATTTAATATCATGGAAGCAATATAACCTTTTATTAGAGAGCTGAAACAACACTATATGTGAATGCATCTATATATTATGATACTGTCATACATTGTGGAATAACATGTTTTCCGGCCTTTGGACTAATGGGGAAATAAAAGGGTAACACTGGATATGGTTTTTCTCTGTAACTTTAACGTGAATGCAGGCTTTGCTGTCATAAAGCGGACATTCTATTTGGAATGCAGCTGAACAAATGTAAATGTTGTTCTAGCATTATTCCCACCAGTGTAAGAGCACAGCTCAGGTATTAATGTTCACATCGCTGCTGAATTCTCCTGCAGACTCTCAGAGGGCTGTCAACACCCACACAAAACCCATCAGAGATATTTCAGACCTTCACTGACGTCAAACTGATCATGACTAACACTTCACTGTGGTCTCAGTGCCTTTTCTCACTCTGTGTTCACCTATGGGGAAAGTACACTGAAATGATACAGAGTCTGAAGCTGCCCGGAGGCAACAGGCATCAGGTTTATAACATTAATTATTAATACAAACAGAAAATATACTGCATAGACAGAGTAAATAAACATGTTCATGTTCTTCAACAGAAGCCTATTAGGAGCAAAATTATCACCTGAAACTGCCCCATAAAGGCAACGTTTAGTTTATTAATGAATTCTTTGTTGATAATTAAATGATTTGAAGGTATAGTTAAATTCCTAAAATCATTGATCTTGATTATCTGTCCCTATGTTTTCCCTTTGTTTCCAACTGTGATCATGTTTGTGTTTCATCAACAGAGGAAGTTTCCATCAGTATTTCTGTGTCCAACTGCCAGATTCAAGAGAATGTGGTGAGAAAATACACACAGACACAGACACACACACACACACACACACACACAGTCATAAAAAGCCATCTAGTACAGAGCTACTTCTGTTGATTTCCTTCAAGCTTAATACATCCTCTGTTAACAAAAATGTCTGACATGCGCCATTATCATGTGTAAGGTTATGTGTACAAAAATCTTTAGATTACATGTTTACAGTAGGCAACTTTTGCCATGTACATGTTTTGTAATTTAAAAAAAAGATGTAGAGTTTTTCACACAGGTGCAGATCAGCAGGCTACTTTCCACCAGGCTTTTTTTTCCTCGCTCCACAGCAGTGCACAAGTAGAATTGAAACTTAAGTCCTTCGACTTATTCCTTGATTTCTTTAACACAACTCAGTTTAACTCAAAGCTTAAGTTTAAAAGGATGTTTCAAACAGGAATGAAAATTATTTTTCAGTAATGGATTATTTCTAAATGTTTATGCTCTTATATTCCCTGTACATGGTCATACCCGTACCGCAAACAGTTCAAGAAATGAATACACTGCGTAACAATGGTAGAAAAACTTCAACAATAATGTAAAAGAAAGTTATGAATGCCCATATGCATGCATTATGTCATAATTCTGTTTTGCCCCTTACCCACCTGCTAGCTTACTCATGTACACAATCGCTGGCTTGTCTCTGATGTGGCTTTGATACTACCTCCAAAGGTGGATCAGAGGCGAATCAAAACTGACCCACCGAGCCGCCCTGGTAACTTTTATACAGACGGCGAGGTGGAGAAAAGGCGCACAGAAGCCGCCTTGTAAAGGCTGTGTGAAAAGGACTTTACTGTTCATCCAGTGATACTGTCTTTCAGTGCTGAAGGAAGTATTCAGGTTTTTTAAAGTAATAATACAATACTGTAAAAGTACTGAATTGTTGGTAAAAGTCCAGCATTGACAGTGTAAGTTGAATAAAAGTATGTGAGTATAATCAGTTAAATGTACTTAAAGTATTGAAAGTACAAGTGCTCAGGTCAGTCAAACGCCCCCTGTGACTGTTCTTCTGTTCTCTGTGATCTCATGGGATTATTGTGACTCCTACATTCATGTCAAAGCAGGAATGTTAGATTATAAATAATTAGTGTATACAGTTGGTTTAAGTAAGTGTGTTCCGACCCTGGAGGGGTTTTCCATATAAATCTGGGCACAAGATGATTAATAGGATGGGAAAACAAACAAATCTATACAGACTGCATAAAAATCTGCTTGTTTTTCTAGTTTGTCCTCTAACATTAGCTTTCTTGTTGTGGATAATCGGATTTTATAAATTAATCGAATAGAGTAAGGGGAAAAAATCACTCTTAAACGGCTCACAGTGTGAAACCATATGCAACCTCAAATGATGTGTCGCAAGTAGATGTGTTAATGAAAGAGAATGGGTGTTTTCCTCTACCCACCTCTATTCCTCTAGCTCTCTGTGTTTCCTCTCTGACCTACCCACTCTTTAGCACTTCTCTGTAATTGTGTCTGACATATGGGAATATAGACTCTTTTTCTGGGTGAGAGCAGAGCACTTGTATCATTTACAGGTTGTTTCTCGACCCATAATGCACTTTGATCTGCT
>JAPXVT010000008.1:991755-1009676 GCA_029823135.1 Acanthurus reversus | reverse complement strand
AATCCTGGTGAGACGTGTGGAACTGGAACAGAACATGTGCCGACAGTGAGCAGCAGGTTGAGGATGAATCCCTGCCGACACACATCGTGTTGGTTTTCCCATCATGCCTCAGTGAAGCGCTCTGCGTCGTGTTATAAAAACTGCAGCAGGACAGTTTGAATCATTTTAACCTCATTTCTTCTTTCAGTTTGGAATCCTTCTTTTGTTTATCATGATGAAAAACTGTTTTTTGAGTCCAGATAAGAAATCAGTAAATTATTGTTTTCTCATTTACTTTAATTTACAGCAGCGTTAGAGTAGAGTTAGAGTAGAGCTGAGTAGAACACAGTAGAGTACAGTAGAGTTAGATTATAGTAGAGTAGAATATAGTAGAACGCAGTAGAGTAGAACGCAGTAGAGTTAGAGTAGAGTACAGTACAGTAGAGTAGAATGCAGTAGAGTTAGAGTACAATAGAGTAGAACGCAGTAGAGTAGAGTAGAGTAGAGTAGAGTACAGTAGAGTAGAGTAGAGTAGAGTAGAGTACCTGGTAGCTGCTGGACAAGAACTGCTGCAGCTGCAGTGACTGATCCAGAGTTTTGTGACGAGATCTGTTCTGCTGCTGCAGCTGACTCAGCCT
This sequence comes from Acanthurus reversus, assembly GCA_029823135.1. Classification (NCBI taxonomy): domain Eukaryota; kingdom Metazoa; phylum Chordata; class Actinopteri; order Acanthuriformes; family Acanthuridae; genus Acanthurus; species Acanthurus reversus. The sequence continues at coordinate 1,009,059 of JAPXVT010000008.1, read as the reverse complement.
GCAAACAGGTGATCAGACAGACAGACTCACAGACAGTCAGACAGTGAGGTGAACAGACAGACATGCAGACACACAGACAGATTAACTGGATCACTTTTCAGACTTCTGGCCTGTCATTTCCAGAAGTCAGAGGAGAGATGATGTCAGAGTGTTTTGTTAGAGATAAGCACAGAGGTCTGATGATGTCATCACCTGCTGGTGAGCGCTCTGCCCTTTGCTCTGATGTGTTCCGAGTCATAGTGTTTCTGCTGGATCATCATTTGTGCAAGTTTCTCCACCTCGTCCAGCTGGTCCACCTGAGCCTCCAGCGCCTCCTCAAACTGAGCGTGCTTCCTCTGCAGCGTCTCCACCTCCGTCACTGAGCTCTGCGCCAACACATGAGAACAGCTGCTGCTCAGCTGCATCAGACTTATGCAGAGTGACAAAATATTTCCCAAAAAACACAAAGTTCAAACTTCCACATCAGGACACAGACAGGTTCTCACCCCGAGGTCCTGATTGGACAGGAAAGCCTCTTTGTTGCTCAGCCAGCTCTCACACTGCTCCACAGAGGCCAGGAAAACCTGCAGGACGGAGGAGAAGCAGTCAGAGAAACTGCCAATTTTATACTCATTTTCCCTTGAAGTTGACCTGCGATTATCACCTGCAGGGTTCGTGCCTGCTCCAGGGTTGTGTTGCGGTTCAGCCAGGCTTGGTTCAGTTTGGATACGGTTTCCTCCAGCTGGTTCAGAGACTTCTGGATCTCTGCCTTTGAGCTGTGACCTGACCGGATTAGACCCAGACCGAAGTCCCGCGCAGTGTCCATGCGCTCGGCCTGCGCATCAATCTCCGTCTGCACAAACAGCAGAGTTCAGTTTGCACAAATTACTGTTACAAATGATCTAAAAACACTGGATGAGACACACAGCCACTCACCCTCCAGTCCAGATGCTCGACAATGAGTCGATCTGCCTCGGCTCTCGTCTTGGGAAGCCCTTTCTCTGCCATCTCACTACTGTGTTTCATACTCCACTCCAGCAGGAGGCGCTGGTTGGCTTTGAACAACTGCAGCTGATGGGCCTCCTGCAGCTTCTCCTTCCTGACAATCAAGGTTTAAGTGAGTCTGCTAACATATATTTATTTGTTTGTTCATTTGTGTTTATGTATGTATATGTACTGTACTTTGTGCTTCTTTGCACCATGGACGACTTCACAGTTGTCGTTTTACTTCTCCACCTCTTCCCAGTCTCTGTCAGGATCCTTTTTATTTTTATCTTACTTAAACTGTTTTAATCTTTTTTTCTCTTTTTTTAACTGAACTTTTATATGTACCTTTGTCTTCCTGGTGTGTATGTTTGTGAGCTATGGCACACTAAAATTTCCCTTTGAGATTAATAAAGTACTTATTTATCAGCTGCTTACTGGAGACACCAGCCACCCACCTGAGGAAACCCATTTCAGCTGCTTGTATCCAGATCTTATTCTTTCGGTCATGACCCATCCTTCATGACCACAGGTGAGGGAAGGAACAAAGACTGACTGGTAGATGTAGAGTTTCGCCTTCTGGCTCAGCCCATATCCATAGCATTATTTTAACAAGACATCAAAATAAAATCTTCCTCACCTGAGTGTCACTTCCTTGTCCAGAGTCTTCAGAGCTTTCTGCACCTCCTTCTGTTTGTTCTTCAGCTGGTCGCTCATCACTGATCGCGCCTTCATCTGATCTGACACCTCCCTCTCCAGGATCTGAAGAGATGAGAGTCTATGACTAATCTGTGCTACACTCACCTTCCACCTCACATGCTATGCAGCCACAAGGCATCCTCCAGTCATTGCTCCTGTTGTATTTTTTTAAAATATATACTGGAACGGAATTCTGGCTGCATCTGAGGGCATAGTTACCCATAAATTTCACTTTAACAAGGTGATGTTGCTGAAGCTCTGTTAAATAGCAACATTATAGCAACCCTGACTTTAGGACTTCAAACACAGTCCTAAAAGGGATTAAGTCTCGAACAACAACTATGCACCCAAGAGGATGAACACAAAACTTTTTAGGTTTCATTTAGTACACTTTTGAGAGAGTCCGTATGTTTTCCAATGGTGTGGAACCAGAAAGACCCCTTAAAGGTCTTGTGGACGTTGAAACAAGTCCTCAAACTCACCTTTGATTTCTCCTGGATGACCCTGGCCTCTCTCTCTGTTTCCTCGTGACGTCTGATGAGGTTCTCTACACTGTCCACATCGAAACCGAAGTCCTGTCCCTGCAGCAGCATCTGCAGACACAGACACATCATGGATGTTAACTCTTTGTGGGAAATCAGATGTGTGGTCTTAAGGTAGCATTAGATAGCTTACCTTCTCATTGGCTCGGTCTCTAACCTCCTCCAGCTCCCTGATGAGGGCATGGACCACCAGCGCCCCCTCCAGCTTCTTCTTGTAACTGCTCAGATCTCCGTGAAACTTGCTCCACCTGAAGGAAACGAGACATTTTTAAGAGTGAAACTGAGAAAAGGACCTACAGAGGTGAAGCTGCATGTGTTACCTGTCGTTCAGTTGCTGCCTCCTCTGTCGAACAGTAACCAGTTCATCAGTGCTCCGTCTCTTCTCCAGCCTGGCTGCCAGTTTGTTGATGGCCTTGATGTGGGCGTCATCCACTGTCACATCCTACAGATTGAACATAACTTAAGCACATTTGTATATCAACTGTTTCTTGCTATGATTCACTGCATCTAACTTAAGTATTCATGACTGTTGTGGCTCTAACCTCCCACACTTGTACAACAGAGTCTCCACTAAGACTCAAACTAAATTTTCCGCTTTATCTTTTATTGGTCAAAACCAAACATACGCATCATTTCACGTAGTGATTGGTCAGCTGTGTCAGCTTCCTCAAAAGATTTTCCAGTCACATCCATAAATATCTCCTTAAATATCTCATTTTGCTTGGAAAGGGCTCAGAATCCTCCTGGAGGAGCTGGAGAAACACTGTTGTGATGATGCATGTCTGGATAAGTTTCTTAACCAGATGCCATCACGACAAGTATCCACAAGAGGATGGATGGATTAGTTACAGTTAGCAGGATGATTTAAGAGGCACTTAGTGTGAGAAAAATACACAGTGTCACCATAAAGCTGCTGATGTGACATATTCTCATGCTCAAAATGAGAAGAGCAAATCTGTGACCTTGGGCTTCTGCAAACCACAGTGAGGCTGACACTTTCACATGGATTTATGAACACAAACAGTATCTTTGCAAGAAGGCAAACATTAAACCACCTCACGGCTCCCTCACCCCGTCTCGAGTTCCTCTGAACTCGCCTAGTTTCTTCAGCAGCTGAACTCCATGCTCATAATCCTCCCCGACATCTCCAACATTAATCATCACTTCCTGCGGCACAGACAGGTCACACTCAGACATGACATACTGTAAACACACCCTCCACCCTTCCCTCCGTCCATCTGTCTATCTCCCACCTTGTGTCTGATCCAGGCCTCCACCTCTTCCACTTTCTGCAGGAACTCCAGGAAGTCTCTGTTATCTTCCAGAGCTTTGCCTCGCATGGCCATGGCCTTCTTCAGCTCCTCCCAGTGGAGCTCCAGGGCAGCTGCACTCCTCTTCACCTGCTTGGACTTCGGCTGGTGGAGAGAAACCAGCTCCTCTGCAGCCTGGAGGCACAGAACAAGAAGATGGTCTGCAGCATCAATTTAACCTCAGTTTGTTCCGCTGTTCCCTTATTCTAATATCATGTCAACTAACCTCAATTGATGCAAACTCATCACATCACATTTTAGAATTACTCTGTTTTATCTCGTCGCCTCATGAAATCACAGCTCATTTCAAATCCTGTCTTGTATCTTTTGATGTGTCATCTTCTTTTAATTTTATTTTCTCATTTATTCCGTTTTATCTTATGTTGTGTGTTCATCTCATGAATCTCATCTCCAGACCTATCAATCTCTTTATGTTTCATCATATCTCGTGTCTCATATCTCTGTCTTGTTACATCTCTATGCCTCATCTAGTTTCTTTGTGTTTAATCTCATCTCTTCATAGTTTATCTCCTTGAATAGCCTGATTTCTTCATTCACCATCTCCTCTCATTATGTTTAATCTCACCAGCAGTACAGATCTGATGGTCTCGCTGTGAGCCAGGATCTCAGCCTCAAACACCTGATGCTTCTGCAGAAGCTTCATCTTGGCCTGCAGATTGCTGAGGTCGGCTTTATCATACTCCGCCATCTTCTGCATCCACTCGGACACCCACTCCTCAGCCTGAGAAACAGACAGGTCATCGCTTTAAACAAAGAGGCTTAGAAATCTCCAAAAACACACCAGCGATCCTCTTTTTAACGATTACAATGTATTTATTGTGATGTCATGGTCATGAGACACCTAACAAACATAGTCCAACAAGTTTCAGCATAAAGCTTTCATCAGAAAGTCAACCAGCTCTCATCTCTTGTCATACAGATGGAAGTTCTCTGGTTGGTTGGATGGTTACCTCGCCAGCGTCTCGACTGAAGATACACAGCATCCGGGAAAGCTCCAGCTCCTCCCTGCGTTTGACGGACAGCTCCTTGATCCTATCACGTCGCTGAAGGAGGGCCTTGAGTTTGGTTTGGACCAGTCCGCTCTTCTCTCTGCTCAGTTGCTTCTTAAGCCGCTCAGCCAGCTCCACCAAAGACGAAAGCTGCACCGAACAGATGGAGAAAAGACTCAAATGAACATGGCAGCACCTCAGCTGAAGGTAGTGGGTCAGGTTGTTGGCATAAAGATGGGCTGCTCAACACAGAACTTACAAACCATGAAGTCTAGATCCACTCTGAGCTTTTTAGAAGGTGGAGTCTGTTATCACGGACAAAATTTTACCAGCTGAACCAACTGAAACTAATCGTGTCAGCCCTGTATTGATGTGCAAAGAAAGAGATAACACACAGAGGCAAGACAGACCTTGTCTTCCTGCGAGCTGAGCAGCTTCTCAAAAGCTTCATGGCGTTTGATCAAACCCTCCGTCTCATCAACTGTGTTTCCCAAAGTGCTGTTCTGCAACAGGATCTGTGGAGATTTGAGCACCGATCAGACTGACTGTAATACTTCTCATGTTCTCTGGGAAACAAACATAAGGAGTGTCTTTACCTCCTGTGAGCTGGATGTTTTGTCCATGTTGTTGACATCTCTGTAGAACACCTGCTCCAGGTGAACACTTTCCAACCAGCTTTGTTTCTTGTTCCACTGCTCCACCAGCTTGTCTCGCTCTTCCTGCAAGGCCTTCAGCTTCTCCAGCACCTGGAGGAACCACGAGGAACCATAGTTTAATACCTCTCACACCAGAACGCACACAAACACCCAGGGATGTAAAGTCTAACCTCCTTCCTGTTAATCTTGTCCTGCATCTTCAGATCTTCTCCCATGTCCACAGCCTGCTGGTATGTCTCCTGTCTGGCTTCCATCTCAGCCCACAGCTGCTGGTGCTGAGCCAGCTGGAGGTCAGCGGTCGACACGTCACTGATGCTCTCCTCAGCAGCCATCGCACCAATCAGCTGGCTGCACCACAGGAAGTAATCCTGCACCTGGAGAGTACAAAGACACATGGGTAAAATGTGAGAGGCATGATGGGATTATTAATTATGTTTCACCATTCCTAGGGCCGTCTGTCCTTACTGTGTTAAGGAACAGATATCTCTGGCAGGCCAGTTTTAGCTCATCCCCCCTCTGCTCTGCACGGTGTCGGAGTTCCTCCCACCGCTCCACCACTTCCTGCTGCACTTCCTCCAGGCGGAGCTTCAGCTGAGGCGTGCAGAGGTTCAGGATGGAGTCGACTGCATCCAGCTGCTCCTGCAACTGCAACACAAAAACATCAACAACAAAATAAGTATGAGCATCTTTACGGGGCAAATGTCATTCTGACGAGCGACACAAATAAAACATTGTCTCTTTGAGTCCATACCTGTTGCTCCATGGCAGCCAGCTCGTGGAGCAGAGCGTCATGCTTCTTTAGCTGTGACATCACTCCTTGCAAATCCTTCGCCACGTCATCAGGGATGCTCTTCTGTCGCTCCTGCAGAGAGAGAGAGAGAGAGAGAGTTAGAGGCTTGACTTCTTCATGGATACATGTGATGTGTTGATGCACTTGGCACCTGGATGAGTGTCAGTGCATCAGTCAAGTCTTGGTAACAGCGGTGACACTCCTCAGCTTTCATCAACTGATCATGACGCTCCCTGGCCACGCCCTTCAAATCTTCCCAGAACGCACTGCAAATAATGTCAGAGTGAGCATGAATAAAGTTAGAAAAAGACACAAAGGAAGGTGAATCAAATGTGTGGCGCAGAAAACAAAAACAAAGCTGCATCTGCAGCAGCAGGGCTGCACAGTTAATTTAATTTTAATCAAATCATAATATGGACCACTGCAGTTTTTAACTCACATGGGGCACAATATTTGTTCAAGGAGAAATGTGTGTGTCAAAATACAGTTTAATTCAAATACTGTGGTGCTGCAGAGTGGTCCTGACCCTCACATCAGATTCTACAGATAATGACAACATTTTTATTTGGTACTGATCCTTGCAAAAGTCACACTATGATCTTTTTAATGTTTTTCAGTGAAAATGAGAATAAATCTGAAAAAATAATTATTAAATTTAATATTGAAAATCATATCGCAATCCTAGCATGAGTCCAAACAACTGCATTTTTTAAAAAATCCTGCAGCCCTAACTTGCAGCAGTTCCTTTCACTCCTCCGTGCTTCCTTTTCTCTACATTGCAGCCAATGCTGTGTGTGTGTGTGTGTGTGTGTGTGTTTGTGTGCACATGCATACATGAGCAGCTGCAGAGTCTCTCTCACTACAGAACTCTGTGGATGGTTGTTGCGGATCAGTCGAGCGGTGAGGTCGCTGCAGCTCTGCAGTCTCTCTTCTCCAACTTCTAGCTGCTTCAGGAAACCTTCAAACTTCCCACGAAGCAACTGAAATGTCCATCACACACAACACCATCTTATTTAACTGGACTATCATCATGGCTCAGATCTTTGACATTCTTTTGACCTTTATCAGCAGGGATACATATAGACAGAGATACATCTGTAGTAAGGTTGTGTAGGGAAACAATATCAGTGTTTGTGATTAATTCGTGGGACTCCGCCTCTCAGTGAGATGTCACCTGAACATGTTGGTAGTCGTTGCCCAGGTCCTGAGACTCTGCTGTCTGTCTCTGCTGCTTCATCCAATTCTCCAACTCTGATGACTCTCGCATGAACTCATGAAGATGGAGAACTTCCTTTAACCTCTGACCTCTGAAAGGACACACATGGACAGTTAGAGACACAGGTACACAGACAGGTGGTACAGGTTCACAGAGAAAGTTGAATAGGAGAAGAAGCTCATAGAATTAGAACTGAATGGCTTCTACATTTCAAAGGGTTTTACTCTCTTTTACCCTCCTTACCTGTTCTCTGCTGACAAGCAGCCAACATTCTGATCATTGGAGCTGCAGCAGCCACTCATAGAGGTGATCACAATGCGTCAAACAGTATGTCAGTATGAAACTTACAGTTGCATGAGTGGGTATTTACCTGACAGCAGCCTGGTGCTGCAGCTGCTGCCTTAGACTGCTGATGTGACTGTAAGGTCTGCTGAGCTCCTCCAGACTCCAGTTCTGAAGCGCCTGCTCCACCTGGCTGCCTAACTGCTCCACCTCCACCTCCAGCACCTCCAGCTGGCCCTCCAACACCTACAGAAAGGTTTGCAACAGAGCACCATTCACAAATACAACTTACTGCAACCCACCACACATTCTGTGAACATGCTCAGGAAAACAATCTTTACATTCCGGTGTTAAATCGACTCAAAAGATACACAAAAAACAAAGATACCTGCAAGATTCACTTTGAGAAGAAGTTCCACAGGGAACAATCTGAGTTCCCCTCTTGTCTCAGTTAATGTCAGGCCTCTAAGAGTGTGTGTCGTACCTGGTGTTTGGTGATGAGGCTCTGTGTGGCCAACTGGTCTTTGCCGTAATCGTCCACGTTGACCAGGTTGAGCATCTCTGTAAGTCTGGACTCCAGCTCTGAGCAGTCCAACAGCAGCTGGAGACGATTCACATTCAGAGAAAATTTAGCACTGTTTCAGCTCAAAATGCTTCTGGAACAGTGAGTTGATGTTGAGGTCTCTGTGGTCTTCCACTATGCTTCACTACATGGAATAAAACCATCAGCTTTCCCAACTCTACATCTGTCTGCTCCAGCTGTTATCATGTGATCAGATTCCAACCCTAACCCATAATCACATCTCACCTGTTCCCTGGTGATGGCCTTGCTCAGGTGAGCTGCTCTCCTGTTGCAGGCCTCCTCTAGCCCATCCCACTCTGCACTCAAGTGACTGCACCTGCAAAAAAAACAGCACACAGCCTGAACAATCATTTATCACATTGAAAAAGAAATTCTGTCCTGAAATGTGAAGGAAAGATGTAAATTCAACCCTGAAGACAGAAGTGTGTTTACCTCCGAAGCACTTCCTCTTCCTCTGATTTGCTGCATTTGGCCAGGCTCCGCCCCTTCTCCAGGACATGGTTCAGGTGTTTTCGGTGAGCATTCACTTCTGCTTGTAGTTCCTGGCCGGATACAAACACAAGTCAGGCACTGGGTAAAAAAGGTTTTTCTCTATTGTTTAGCCATTATACTGACTGATAAGGGTTGAGATAAACCTGGAAAATGGACTTCAACACTAAACCCTCTTTCACCATCATCATCCCATTCTGAGCTGTTTACATGAACAAATAAGGAGATGAGTTGACTTTCTATAAGTCAAACAGTGTGATGCAGCCACTACCTTTTGTTTCTGCATGAGGCTGATGGCTCCGGCCAGAGACTTGTCATAACTTGTGGATCCAGAAGCAGGAATGTGTTCAGAGATCCAGCTGAGCTCCAGATCCACGTCATGATAAAACTCAAACAGCAGCACTGATGCCTCCAGCTGAGCTCGACGCTGGTCCAGAGGCTTCTGGAGAGACTTAAAGCTGCAGCACAAAGCGCAACAGATCAGCATCATCAGCTTTTTATCCCACCTCTCCGAGAGCAATTATCTTCGCTCTTTACCTCCAGACTGTTCACTTTGTTTCTCATTTTTCACAAAAGCATGTGATTATATACATTAACAAGCAGATCAAGGACAGAGTCCTGTGGAATTCCATTTAACTCAAAACAGGCAATTCATCATTAATAAAAGCACTCTACGCTGTAACAAAAACAAACAGCTTTATTTGGATATGATTTATTAAAGCCTTTTAGGATCAAAACCGCTGTCAAAAACACATAAGATAGAGATAAAGGTAAAGAGGGTTTAGAGAAGAAAATTATTAGAAATCATGCTGAGGGGAACACAATGTCTGCAATCCATCCAAAGACATATTTCAGATGTTAACCTCATGGTGGCAGCAGAGACACAGATGACATGACCTTAGGACTCATCATCAGGTAACTATGAATGTCTGTGCCAACACATCCAGTAGATGTCATGATTTTTCTCTGAACAAGTAAAAATTTCGATGCATTGGTGACACAAAAGGAAAAGTCAAGGAACCAGCAAAGTCTTTTCGATTTGTCCCCTGAACTCCATGAATGTCTAGAAAATTTCATTGCAATAAATAGCTAAGATGTTTCAAGAAGACGTATCATATCATTTTCAGGTCTTTGTTTTTGATTTTGGACTCCTATAGCGCAGCTGGGCACAACTGACCAAACAGTAAAGTCTGTAGATTTTCAGAAAACTGTGACTCTCATCCTCTCTCTTCCTTTTATTTTCTGCATTCTCTCAAAAAGGTCTGTGTCACTTACTCCTCCCCCTTTCCCTCATGTGCGCCTCCGCACTCCACTGTACTCCCAACTCCTTTACTGACACAAAATAAACACAGCTAGGACACTGATAAAATGTTACTTACAGCTCGCACTTCTCACTCTTCAACACAAAATGCAATGTGCGGTCCTTTAACAGCAGTTTAGCCATTAATCCAGCTCATGTGCCCATGTTGAGGAAGTAAATAAATCCACATGGACTAAATCCACAAGAAACAGGAACGCTCTCAACTTCTGTCTGGTGTTTTTTCTTTAGGAAAGTTTAACAAAGTTAACTGTCCTTCATTCACCCGAAAAAAAAAATATTTATTGGAGCCATCTTGAACAAAGTGCTGACAGTAATCCCTAAGCAGAGAGCAGAGCACGCCGTGTCTGAGCAGAGCAGGGGAGGGGGCGGGCACAGCACTGTGTGCTCGAGCTGGCACGCCCATATAAGGAAGTCCTGCTAGCATTTACTTCACTGGAAAAACACTTAAAAAAACAGTGTAAAACACAGCGTGCAGAGCCAAATGAAACAGCCTGCAGGGCTCACTTCCAAATGCAATACTCTCATTATGTGACACTACTGCATTGTTTAACACGAGTATCCAATATTAAACAACATTTATAGATCAGAAAAGACAGAAAAGCATAATAGCTCTCCTTTCAACTTGAATAAAGTGGCAGCTTGATCACTACACTGAGCTAACATGCTAGCATGGCCAAAAATGATACTAACAAAACTGCTGCAGCTAAAACGCCCTGTGGAGTGCACAGAGTGGACTTACAGTGTGAGGTACGTGTCCGTTTCCTGGAGAATCCTCTGCGAGTCGAAGTGATTAGAGGCAAGATGTTTGGCTCTGCTGACGATGGAGTTGATCTTATCGGCCAGCTCCTTGGCCTCCTGCTCCAGCTGCTGATGCTCCTTCACACAGAAACACAGCAAACACACAAACGCAAAACAAGACTAACTCACAGCCTCTCTCTTGTATCAAAGTGTCTCCATGGTAACGTTACAAACTTAGCAAGGTTGTGCATTCATTGATGAACTTTTTGGAAAACCAGCACTTTTTTCTCATAGCTTTTTTATTCAATTTTAAACTTGCAGCATGAATTTGTGAAGCTGTTTGATCCCTTGAGAGTCTGAAGGTGAAAGTCGTGAGGGCGTGTGCGTCTCAGTTGGAATCAGCAGGACATAAAAGTGTTTACTGCTCTGTTTATGATGCTGTTTATTAGTGCGGTGGGACAGTGTGGGTCCGTCTCTTTCAGCCTGGTTGTTACCTCTCCACGTGAAACCTGCTGCAGGTCTCAGCGGCCATGTGCTTCAGATCAACAGGAGCACCCACAAACACTTCCTGTCGCGTACCGGCCTGCTCCTGAACAACCAGCTGCCTAGAACTCATCTGTTTTATACATGACCTACCAAACTTGGCTGACTGGTGAGGAATGTGTTGAAGGCAAAAAAGGACAATGATAGTTTTAATAGATTCCCCTGGGTGTCTGTCTGAACATGGTGAAACTCTTGAACACACGACTGGTGCGCTAAGTGTGTTTGCTTATGAGAGCAGGACGAGAGCAGGAAAGCCTCTAATCCCATCATCCCTCCCTCCTGCTTCCCTCCAGGATCTGCCTTCACTTACAGCACAAACAGCCCACAGAGAGGAGCCTCTGTTTGGGAGAAAGAACAACTGGAGCACAGTTGTCCTGAGACATCTATACCAGACATCTATACTAACAAAGCCTGAACACTGTGCAAGAGTCCTCTGAAACCAGGGTTACAAAAAATAACCTAATTAACTTTAAATAGTGAACAACTGCCTTGTTTCATATTTCACTCTGTAAAAAATAACAAAACCATCATTTCACAAAGCTGATGACTCTAAGGAGAGAGTTCGCATTGCCAACTAGTTAGCAGGGCCCGGCAGGTACCCCGACAGTCCGACATATCTAATGGTAACCACTTCAGTAACCATGGTGACTGCGCTTGTATGCACTTCACTTCACTGTGGCCTACAGTCCCGCTTTGCCATTCACTGGAGAGTCAATGGAGTTTCCTAAAGAGGACAATGCAACAGTATAGTGCTTCACACATGAAAATGTTCAGTTGCTTTCCTATTCAGCCATGCCAACGTGCCACTGAGCAAAACGCTCGTACTTGACTTCCAACTGCTCCAGAGAAGCAGCTCATTGGCCGACGGTTCAGAGCTGCACCGCCATGTTTGACAGTGATATGAGCAGTTTATGTGACAATGAAGCACGACTGTTTCTCTTTATCAGTTTGATTATTTTCATTATTAATTGTTCTCTTGATTATTTATTATTAATGACTATGTCTGTGGCATTTGTGCCTTATTATGAAGTTTAGTCCAGAGGCAGACAGGACACGAGAGGCGAGAGAGAGGTGGACATGTAACAAAGCAGCTCAGCTGAAACTGAACTGGGGATAATGTGATTATATGGAATTCACTTTAACCATTAGTCAGAACTGAGTGCCCCATTTATTACTTTTCTATTAGTTTACTGATTGTTTAGTCTCTAAAACAGTTGACAAAATGTGAAAAAAAATTTGTTTTATCCGACAAAGTGCATCAAAAAACAAACTACTGCATTTACAATGACATAAAGAAGCAAAAATCAGCAAACCCAAACACTAAGAAGCTGAAACTAAAGATTATTAAACATTTTTGGTCCTTAATTTGTATTTCATAAGAACTTTTTTCCAAGATGCTTCCCCCAACCTTTGGACTCCTCATACTGTATTATTAAAACTGGATGATGATGAACAAACGTTGAAAACAAATGGGCAATAAGTAAGGTCAAACATTTTCAGTCAACAAAAACTTGAATGTTTTGCAGTTGAGTTATTTTCGTCTTTATCACAGGTGCTTGTGCTGACATTACAGTTTATGTCAGTCAGCAGGGTAATACTACTGAAAGTGGAGTTTAGATTTCTCATCAGTGTTGTTGCAGCTTCTTCTCGTTAACAATCGACTTGATAAATTCTAAAGAATGACAGCATGACCCTTTTTAAGAAGCTTGATATCAATGGCCAAACATGCAGGAAAGTACATAAGAGCTCTTCTCTGGAACAAAAATGAAAACTGAGACTATTACTCAGTAAAAGCTAATCGAAGGCTTTCCCATTCTGACTTTGCAGTGATACACAGAAGCTGCGCCGTGCCAGCGATGAGGAGAGAGTTGTCACATGGGGAAAATATGCAGCCAATTACCAAATACACCGCACTCAAAAATAACATTTCATATGAATTGTGAAAAATACTCTGACCTGGGACATTACAAAACCAAAACTCGAGTCAGCTCGACTGTCACAGCTCCCCCGCTTGCCAGCACAACACCGACGTCTCTTTTTCTCTTCTTTCCAAGGAGAGAAAGAACTTCCATTACGCTCTGCAGACGGTGCAAGGGTTTATTATTTTAGCTCTCCTGGCAAAATAGCACAAGGGGAGAAGAGGAGGTGGGGGGGGGAGGGGGGCGAGTTTGGTTTCAATATTAGATGTGTCAGCTGCCCTGGATGTGGGGGGGCCTTAAACAGAAGCGCATGTTCAGCTGCAAGTGGAGATCGTTTCTGAATGAAGCAGCAGAGGAGAAGGTTAGCGAAGATGATGGATCAACCAGAGGAGGAGGAAAGGAGTTATTACACTCACACTGTAAACCCTGTGTAACACTTTAGCAATACTGTACTTAATTACGGTCAAGTCAATACAGCTCATTTGAATCGGTCCCGGCAGACACAAAGAAGATGGAGGATGAAGGGAGGGAGGGAGCATATGTGAGAGACAGAGATGAGAAAGACAGAGAGAGGAAGAAGATGAAAGAGACGCACACTCGCAAGCAAGGAGCGAACACATACCCCTACACACTCCCACTGCCTCTCCCCCTGACACCCACACACACACTAACAGCGGTCTGTTGGCTCCCTGTTTCCATTCACAGAAATGTAAATGGGGTGCAGCAGAGCCAGACAGGACAGCTCTGCTTCTGGTTAGTGGTCGGAGAGAGACAGAGGGAGGAGTGGATTAGTTCAAATATTAAACATTTCATGTTTACCATTAGGGCTGCACCTAATGATTATTTTCATTATCAATTAATCTGCTGATTATTTTCACGGTTAATCAGTTAATTATTTATTCCATGATATGCCAAAAAAGTGTGAAAAATGCTCATCTCAGTTTTTCAGAGCCCAGCGTGACGTCTTCAGATTGCTTCTTTTGTCCAAACAACAGCACAAAACACAAAGACTCCTCATTTATGATCATAAATGTCACAGAAAAGTAGCAAATTCTCACATTTAGGTGGCTAAACCACACAATTTTTTGAATTTTCAATTTTTAAAAATGACTGACGATTAACTGATAAATCAAAATAGTTAACAATTACCTTTTTATCGATTGATTAATTGATTATTCGATTAATCAATCGCAGCTCTATTTGCCCTGTGATTTTAGAACAGTTTAGCAGAGAAAAGTAGAAAAGGTGGTGCAAGGTGCAAGGAGGAGTTTGCATGTTCTGACATCTGCGTGGGTTTTCCTCCCACAGATATGCAGGCTAGAATGTGATTCCGATGGCAAAAGAGAACCATAAGGGTGCATGTTTGCATAGGTATTCATATGCATGAGTGTGGAATATAATTGGCTAATAGCAGCCTTCATACATCTATGTGCTTAACTCTTAAGTGGGTAATAAGGCTGAAAATTGCATTGATGGGGGTGTTAAAATCAGGCCCTTGAAGTCCACTTTGATTAACAAATCCATAATTTGGAAAGCAGATGAGATGCCTCCACACTGAACTGAGGTTTGTGAGCTGAGAGAGGATTTTATTTACTTTTGTCACAATATTCAGCAGGTAAACAGCTGATATCAGCCACCACAGCACCCTTGCAGGAAAGCGCTGCTTGTGGCAAAAGCTGAACTCCTTTGCAGTTTTTATCCTGATGTGTTTTCATTCTCCTCTGCATCACAGCTCTATAGTCTCATTTAAATGAATCAGGCTGTACTTTTTGCATGCAGTGCAAAAATCTGTCAAAGGGGGAACAAGAAACCAAAACAGAACGGTTGAGCAAATATAAGTATCGTGAGTTAAGAAAACTAAAAGACACAAAAAGAAACAGTCAAGAAGAAAATATTTGTGAGTCTGTGCGTGTTTGCATGTATGTGTGGCTGGGTGTAGAGGGGGAGTCAAAGGGCAGCGTGATGGGAGGCTCAGATCAAGCCCCAATCATCTCTCTCTCTCCCTTTGTGTGTGTGTGTGTGTGTGTGTGTGTTTGTTGGAGTTCTTATAGCTCAGCACCCAACCTGCCATCTGTTTGCCTCTGCCAGCAACGAAACATACACTTCCACTCAGAGCATACACTTACACACACACACTAAACATGTTTAAACATGCATGAGGACAGTGGATTTTTATATAGAGGCTCCATTTTGCAATCGCCATCAATCACAAGCTTTTAAAATTATGCAATTATACCGATGGCTACCACAAATCCAGGTGTCAGCGACAGAGAGAGACACAAAGGAGAGAAAGTGAGCTGGAAGAGATGGATGAAAGGAGACACACAACTTTCAATAAAACACCATCAACCAGTCACTTCACAGCACGATAATATTTTGTCAGATGTAACTGCAGTTCCAGCTGTCTCGCCCCCAGCTCCCCGCCCCCCTGAGCACCCTCCAAAAAACTGTCCTCCTGATACCAAACAATGAGCCTCTTTGTTCTCCTTCATGTCTGCCTTATCTGTTAAGTATCTCAACAATTTCCTTAAGGGGAGCTTTGTAATTAAAAACCTGCCGTATGTCAACGCCGCCGTCAGCCAGCAGGATAAGAGCCGCCCTGAACTGCAGCCAGAGGTAGAGCTGAGTGCATGTACAGGTGTGTGTGTGACACAGAGTGTGTGTACGTGATTCAAAGACATCGCAAGGCTGAAAGAGGCAGGACAGGCAACCATTAAAGCTGATGGAGATGTGGAAAAACGACCAAAAGGGAGAGAAAATGAGCCCATATCTGGGAAGATTTAAGGCTTAAAATGTGCTTGTGTAAGTGTCACATAATGTGTGTGTGTGTGTGTGTGTGTGTGCTGAAAGAGAGTGAGAGTGAAAAGAAAGAGACATAAAGCACTAGCACTAAAAATCCCGCTGCGGAGAGGATGGCAGGGGTGAGACGTGAGAAGAACACACAGACAGGTCTGTATTTTCATCAATAATTCATCAAGTGACATGCTGGGAGGGTTTCAAAGGGCATTAATGAGGTGTATGAATACACACATTACTGCAGCCTGAAGACAAGGTTCGTACGAAGGCCGCTGGCTGACAGTGACCTACTGATCTACAGCTGTCTGCTAATTTTTTCCATGCACACTCAGGGCTCGTATTGCTGTACATTTAACCCAAGACTGTGGAAGTCTGAAGACTCAGGGGAGGATTTTAAACTCTGACTCCAGAGGAAAGGATGACTGTGAATATGTGAATTAAGTTATGTTTTAGGGTTGTCCCAATGCCTATCTTTGGCTCTGAAGCTCCAGTAGTAAAAGCAAATGTTAAAAGCTTTGGCCAGTGGGGTTGAGAGTGGGATGACAGCTGAGATGGACAGTAAAGTGCTGCAACATGTGTCTTTTAGTTTAATACAAATCGGGGCTTGCTTGAAACATTTTTTAGGGTTTAGCTTTTTTGAAACATAATAACAGCTTGTGAAATTTTTCTCCTAATAGTAGGTTCCAAAAAGTATTAAATATAGCACCAGCATGTGCTGAAAGAATGCATTTTGCAGTTTGCTTTTCTTAACAGTCTGCATTACTATTTACGTCCTGCAATTATCATGTGCAATTATATTTATAGACTGTGCAATTTCTGCTCGTATTCTGTGCTATACAAGTCTATCGTGCGATTATAAGTATAAACTGCACTATTTTTCTTTGTATCCTGTGCAATACAAGCCTATTATGTGCAATTACATTTATAGACTGCACAATTTATGCTTGCATCCTGTACAATACAAGTCTACAATGTGCAATTACAAGTATAAACTGAACAATTTCTGCCTGCAACCTGTTTAATATAAGTCTATCATGTACAATTCATTTATAGACTGTGCAATATCTGCTTCTATCCTGTGCAATGTGCAAGTATTTGTGCAAACATATTTGCATATAAGTTTTACTTCTTTTGGTATATTAACACACTGTGTGTATTACAGCTATGCTTGATTACAATTACCCATCCTGTAGATTCTGTGTGAGTATTTTAATGTTGTTGTGTTGTATGTGAAGTAGGGTTACTGTTTAACTGCAGCGTCAATCACTACCTGTTTAGGACTAATTAGGGGACGTTTAAACATGCACGTTTCATTTATTTATATTTATTACAACAGCATGTTGAACTAGAGAAGTTATTTCCTGTTAAAGGCCTCTACACATGATCAGCAGTAAAACCGCTTTGCATTGTTTTTCTATGGAGAGAGTGACACCGCCTAAGCGACACT
>JAPXVT010000008.1:932757-942921 GCA_029823135.1 Acanthurus reversus | reverse complement strand
ACACACACACACACACACACACACACACACACACACACACACACACACACACACACACACACACACACACAAACACTTTTTCATGTGTTTATCTGAACAAAGCTCCAGGATCAGGTTGGATGCTGCCATGAACTGTCTGAGTCACAGTGGCTGCATCTTTAAAGTCAGTCTCAGTTCTGCTCTCTATTCCTCAGAAAGCAGAAGCTTCTTTTAATTCCTGCATTTTCCTCCTCAAAATGAACCTCTGAAGAGCCAACGTGCATCACACTAACACTGCACTGACTGCTTCTGTAACAACACTGAGTGAAACAACAGAGCAGGACTGCATCGGTTAGATCTTTTTGTTTAGTCTGTCTTTGTTTGAAAGGACTATTTTTTTTTCTGATGGAGCTATGCTAACAGTTTCCCCTCACTTCCAGTCTTTATGCTAAGCTAAGCTTAACACATCCATGACCCTCAGCATGAAACCGATTTCTATTTGAAACAAAACATCAAAATTCTCCAAAGAAAGCTCAAATTTCCTGACTTCTTATGTCTGGGATTCACAGCCAAACATTCCAGGATATTCCCAAAATTCCAGGACACTCTGCACACCAGGAGGATTAAACCAGACGGGCTCCGCATTAACTCCAACCACAACATGTCATTTCCTTTCTCACCTTGGCCAGCCGCGCTCGCTTGATCAGGTCGTTGAGTTTACGCAGCGCCGCGTTTCTCGGAAGACTCTGAATGTCCCTGAAGAGGTCCTGAGACTCCGCCTCAAACAGACGCCTGAGGAGGAGGTGAAGGAGTGAATAAATGAATGAGTGAACAGTTTTATTTTCTCACCTGTTCTGACCTGGCCTCAGTGTTCTGTAGAGGTTTGAATGAATGAGCGAATGAAGGAATGAATAAATAAATAGATGAACAGTTGTATTTGCTGACTTGTTCTCATTGTTCGGCATGGTATAAAGGAATGGATGAATGAATGAATGAATGAAAGAGTGAATGAGTGAATGAACAGTATTGTTCTCTGACCTGTTCTCGGTGTTCTGCAGAGGTTTTGCCCAAAAGGAGCCCAGATAAACTCTCACCACCTCTGGAGTGTTGATCACCTTCCCCAGTGACCACATGAGGGCACCGTACACCCGCATCAGCTGCTGCGTGTCCACCTGAGAGCACAGATGAAGAAGAGGAAGTTATTTATCCCTCTGACAGTGATAAAGCAGTTAACACTGAAGCACCATCATCCCGTGCCATCATACCTGGTCGGCCTTGTTGAGGACGACTCGGATCTTGTCGTCTTGACCTTTAAAAGCTTTGATGGCCTCCGAGAATTCGTCAGAGATGTCCAGCTTGTGAGCATCAAACAGCAGAATGATCCGGTCCACCCGCTCCCCGAACCAGCGCAGGACCTCAGCAAAGTCATACCCTGCAGACACACACAGATTTTGCCATCAGCACGAAATGGTCTGTGGGTTTGTCGTCATGTCAGCAGTTTGTTTAAGCAGAAACAGTTCATGAAGAACCGCAGAGGAAAACAGAATGCTGCTGGACTGAACAGCGAGCTCCACTGAGGCCGTTTTGCTCTTTTATCACTCTTACAGTCATAAGGTAATCACTGCATGTTATACCTGTATGTTTCATCACATCATAGGAAGAAGTGATTGCACCAACATGTTGCATATTCTGTAAAAGGTCCTTTGCCCAGTGCAGCTGCAAGCTTCACACACCCTCCATCTCTGAACAAAAGCAGCTGCAGTCTGAGCACACAGGAACCGAGCTAAAAATCACCTTCAGCTAACAAAACGAGCTGTCAACTGTGAAAACCCTAAAAACTCAAGACGGGAACTGCTGAGAGGAAACGCAAACATGCAGCTGTGTGTGAATCTGCAGGTAGAAAACACATTTCAGAGTTACGGTTTCAGAAATCACCTCGAGCTGATAAACTAACAAAAGGGCAACAGACGAGGGCAGATCAGCTGCTCTACAAAGTCTTTGAGTGTGCGTGTGTGTGTGTGTCTGTAAAGTGATCTGTGGGTGTGGCCCCTGTGAACTGGGTGACACTCAGCTCTGAACTAGAAGCTAAAAGCTTCAATCTACTGTTTATGTTGTACTCTACTTTCCTCTTCACTGTATCCCTCACTTCACTTTGGGATGAACACTTGAACCTCCAGCATCTCTGCAGCTCACTGAGTAACACGTTACATCTCTGTGGCGTGTTTAAAAGCCACTCACAGGGGTTTAACAGGGGATTACGTGTCCGTCTATTTACTGGTCAGGTGCGGTCACTTCCTGGGGTCTTGGCTTGACTGTGAGGTTGCCAGGAAACCAGCGAAACTCCAGGAAGTCACAGCGCCAGGCCAAAAACAGGAATGAAGAATGACACTGAAATAATTCATGAGCAGAAGTGACATCATGAAGCCTGAACAAAAAAAAAAAATTCTGACGGGAGACACCAGCAGAGGACAAAGACAACATGTCATAATGTGATCCGAGCTGAAAGTCTGTCGGTCCAACTACCAAAGACCTTCAAATCTACAGTTTACCCCCCCCCCAACACACACACACACACCTGACTGAGTGTACACACACCACTATGGATCCACCTGAACACACACACACACACACAAACACCGTCTGTAAACATGACACCATCAGCTCTCAGTCCAGTCATACAGCGGCGGTTTCAAAATGGCTGCTGCAGATGCTTCTAAAGCCAAATATGTACAAATGAGACACAAGGAAATAAAATCATACTGTGTGTGTGTGTGTGTGTGTGTGTGTGTGTGTGTGTGTGTGTTGTATTATGGGATGTTCACACTGGGGTACCAGAGCAGCAGTTCACCTCCTGCATCAGAGTTTAACCTACACATTTCACATGTTGACAACATCAACACACACGTCTGAGTGTTTGTGGACACAACACACACGTATGTACATTAAACATAACACACATAATGAAGTTACTACACTCGCAGCCTAACAAAGCAGTTTTCGTTTGTTTTGGGGGTTTTTTATACCTACAAAAGTGAAACTTTTGAGATGAACTGAAGTGATCTTGGACAACTTTGTGTTTGTCATGTTGTTTGAGGATCCTGATGCAACATGTTGGTCTCACAGTGAAGTTGTTCTTCACACTTTAATGTTTGCTGGAGTTTCTGCCTCTTCAGACTCCATCATGTGACCAGGCTCTGACTCCAGTTTGAATTTTTCTAACCTTGAATCGTCACTTCATGAATAAATGATTTGTGATGGTGTCAGCACTGACAGCAGGAAGCTTCCTCACTGCTTCAGGTTACAGCTGCAGGTTCTGCTGTTTGGCTCAGGTGTGTCTGCGGACACACACATGTGAATGTGTGAGTGTCTGAGTGTGTGTGTGCGCGTGTGCGTGTGATGTAAATGCAGCCATCAGCTAGGAAGTTTCCTGCACCCACTGGGCTTGGGAGGTTATAAGATATTATCGAATATTGCGATGTTTGTCTAATATTAATATTTTTCACAATATCAAATATCGAACAGCTGTTATGGCATCTTCTGACTTTTATTTTGAAAAGAAAATGCATGCAAAGCTACCCCCCACTGCGACCATAATATCATCTAACACACCTGACCACAGACTCAGAGGGTCCCTCCTGCAGAGTTTAATGAGAGAAATTCTTTAGAAATGACGTGTCACTGTTCTCTGCTCGCTCGCTTACTGCACATGTTCCACTTCCTGTATACAAGGAAACACCTTCAGTCTAACAATACTACTTCCTCTTTATAACATACTGTATTATGTCTTGGAAAAAAACACGCACAAGCTTCCACAGAGGAAATGTGAGAGCAGATGAATGGAGACTGACGAGGAGTCACTGCTCACACGGCAACAAACAAACATATAATAACGCAGCACAAACATCATCTCTAGAATAACAAAAACAAAGTAAGTAAGACTACAGAGACTACATGCTCTAAAATAATTAGGGGAGGTTATTTTAGAGTATGAAGTCTCTGTATTGTTTGACTCTGATGAAGACGCACATGGCGTTGAAACATCAGTCATGAATAAAAATTGTGCTGCCTTGATCCGTGTGCTCCAGTGTGCTTTGGATATTTTCTGAAGCTAACTCTTGACCTGCCTGAACAGGTGTGTCTTTAAATCTTTATAAACAGTTCCACTGTGCAGACTGTGTGTGCAGGCAAAGCGTTCCAACCCCCAAAGCTCGATCACCATGGATCTTAAGGCGACTGCCTAGAACAGTCAGCAAATTTAACAGATCACCCTATGTAGTGATATGTTCTCTTATCGGTATTGGAATCAGACATGTAAAAGCGGCGTCGAGTCATCCCTAGTGGGGATGGGGTAGATCAGCAACACAAGCTGGAGCCTGACCACGTAATGCTCTGTAGGTTAGAGTCAGAATCTCAAACTGTATCCTACAACAACATGAAGTCAGTGAAGAGATTTTAGGATCATTGTAATGTGTGAACGTCTATTAGACCCAGTGAGCAGTCTTTCAGCAGCATTCAGCATTGTCTGTAGAGACAACAGAAAGCAGACATGCTGAGTGTGGAGACCAGTGCATTGCAGTAGTCAGTGCGAGATGAGATAAAGGCAGATACAATCATCTCTACCTCAGCAGTTGAAACTACAGATCTCAGTTTACTGTTATTTCTTCAGTGGACAAAACGAGATCTAGTCAGATGCTTAACATGAACGTACAATGATGAGGATTGATCAACTATTACGCTAAGGCACTCTAAAAGCCAAGATAACCTAGAAACCTCACCAGAGTCTGATGTCATGCACATAAAGATGGTACACAATACTAAAACTGTCTAGAATTTGCCCCAAGGGCAAAAACACGTTACAAGTACCGCACATGAGTAAAAAAGTATTTTTCACATTCCTTTTATTAAACTGTACTTCTACTCTTTACTAGAGTATATTTCAGAACCAGTACTCTGCTTTTTTAGATTTGCCATTTATACCTCGTTACAAATAGTCTTGTTTTGTTGTTTGTTGTTTGGGGTTGAGTGTCGGGAAAGATCGCACCCGAGGAACACCTCAACTGCAATTTATATCAGCTGGAAGAATAAGCACCACCCACCGGGCCTTTGACCACAAAGTGCGATGATGACGGGCGAACCACAACAAGAGGCAGCTTTCAATGACAATCCCTGACCACACTTTTTTCTCTAGTCGGGAAAAAAACAACATTTATATAATGAAGTACCCAACGTGCCAATCGAACAACATGGAGATCTCCGCTTACAAAAACTCCTCATCTGACCTCTGCAAGCACACTGCAGTGAGTTGCACAGGTGAAATGTAGCTAGCTAATGTTGCAGCTTCAACGTTAATGTTAAAACTGCAGTAGTAATCATTGCCAACTATGTTTTAGGGGAAAAGATAATATACAGTTATCACCTTGTTAACATCCAGAGCCAATTTTATGTGAAACTTTGGTGGATTGCTTGATGTTTTACAATAGTTATCTTGTCAAAACACCATGATGTCTGTTGTACCACCAGTCCCTCTTGTCTAATGTGTTAACATGCAGATTAACAGCAGACATGAGAGAGAATACGTCTCAAGGCACAATCCCCATGCTGATAAATGTTAAAATGAAAAGTAACTTGTACTTCAGTAATTTATTAACCAGGTACTCTCATACTTTTACTTGAGTAGGTTTCTGAAATAATTTTCATTTTTACTTGAGCTATTTTTCTTTATGGGAGTAATTGTACTTTTACTGGAGCATAGATCTTTAGTACTCCACCCCCCAGAACCAAACCCTGCCAGACACCACAAATCAGAGGAGCAGATCAGAGACAGAGTCCCCAGTAGAGACTGTAAAATTTCTGTCAGTGAGGTAAGATTTAACCCAGTTTATACAATGGCAGAAATGCCAAGCAGCATGTTCCTGCAGAACCCAGAGGCTGTGTCAGGACAGCAGTTCTAGGAACCCTGTTTCTCCGACAGCACCACCCTGCACCTTTCCTTTCATGGCAGATTTCATGGGCAAAAATCAAGCTAAACCCAGGACAGAAGACTGAAGTTTGGTGATGCTGTACTAGACTCAGGGAAAAGTTTGTGAAATGATCTCCAAATGTTCAATTTGAACAATTATGCTCTGTTTTTAAAAAAAAATGCATTTAGCAATCCAAGAGGGGAAATCCTTGCCTCATTTGAAAAGGAGCACCACGTGCTGCACGGCATACCACTGCCCACTCTGCCTTAACTTTATTTTAACCAACAAAGTTGACGATTTGTGCTGTCATTTGTTTGTGGTGACCTAATACTCGAGTCAGATTTAGAATATTTATAATTTACACTTTAAAGTTTATGATTATAAAATAGGCTACTATGTTCTATGTTCTTATATTTTTAGGGTAGGCTATTCATGTGATTTAAACTGCCGACCACAGTGGCATTATTACAGAGCTCGGAAGGTGACATGGATGTCGTTCATTTTTTTTACAAATGCACACACTCAAAGAATCACATGCGAAACCACACACACGCTTTAATAAAAGAGGCACACGCAATAGGAATAAAACACGCATGCAATTTATAAAAACGCTCTGAATTATAAAATGCATGTGTGTTTTATAAACACATTTATGTTACCTCCAGGGCTCCGTACATTACCACTGCATGTTGCTTTTGCGCAAACCAGACTTTATTAAGCGTCTGTCCTTGTGAGACAAAGGAGGGTCCTGAAACTGCGGTCTTAGAAGTGAGGTCTCTGGTTCTGCAGGGACATGCCAACCCCACATGTAACCTCTTAACCAGGATATGAAGGTGGACTGTATCAGAGCTGAGGTCAAGTGGTACCAGCACAGAGCAATCACTTGCATCAGACGACACTGAAGTACCACTGGAAATCCTCAGAAGGGCACTTTCAGTAGAGTGCTTTCAGGAGACATGAAAAAGGAGCAACCTAACTCACTGCTGCTACATTTAGAGTTCTTGTGCATATTTTTCATCTTCATGCTGACAGAGAAGTGAGGTCATGTTGGTCACTGAGTTCATTTATGGTGATGAAGAAAACCAGTGAAACCAGAACTGGATTCAACTGGGCTGGAGTGAGCAGGAATAGAGTCAAGAGAAGAAACAGAAGAAGAAGAAGAAGAAGAAGAAGAAGAAGCAGAAGAGAGGCTTTGAAAGCCTAGGAGGGGGAGCTGAGTACAGATTTAAGATTTTCACTAAGGCTCAATTTTAACAGATACTCACTGAAAACAAAGAGAGACAAGAGGAGGAAGAAGAGGAGTCTAATGAAGGGAGGTTTAGAGACAAGAAAAATGAGAAGAAAGAGAAGGAGATAATGGGGGAGGAGTTAGCTGAGAACAAATGAAGAGAAAAGAAAAAATAAATGAAAAGAGACGTAATGTATATGTACACTAATTATGAAGAAAAGGAATAAATGGAAGAGGAGAGAAATTCAGTTCAGGAAAATTAAGAAAAAAAAGAAAATGGAAAGAAAGAACGAGTAAAGATTGAGAGAAAAGAACAGAATAAGAGAGATGACAAAAGGAGAAAGGCAGTAAAGAAAAGAAGACATGACCACTGAAAGAAAGAAAATGATACAGATGATAACAGATTAAAATAACTAAAAAGGATATTTATTGTTCATGTGAAGAAATAAACGGACAGGAAGCAGCAAACTGCAGCAGCACTTGAACGCATCACACACACATTCCCACAGCCTGTAGCTGTGGTCGCAGCAGCGTCGCTCCTCCCTCTGAGCCGTGACGCTGCCGATGGTTGACTGGCAGCAGATCGGAACCTGTGTGAGTGCAGCCAAACGGCCGAACAGCAGCTCCACCCTGCAGACACTCTGCTGCCAAACTTCATGTCTCCAGAAAGCTCACATCTGACGCCACATTTGACAAACGTCCACTCAGCTCAGTTGCCACTGCAAAACCGAAAAAACGGCTCGTTTCTTCCACTAAATGTTTGGACTTTGACAGGAGAGCAAATCTCAAACACACACTTTGACAGATGAAAAGCTTCATGTTTATTCAAATTTCTTCTTTTGACCCTTCACCCTGTGAGTATACGTCAAAATCCAGATTTCCTGAATCATTTCTGCCATTTTTAAAATTTTGTTGTAAACAGCAAACAAGGATTTGGCAGTAGAATTTCCTTTTAATTAGGGATTCAAGCCCGTAGTGCTTGGGGGCTTTAACATACTCAAACACTCATGAAACTTGGCAGAAAAATCAGTCGTGGTGAAAATGTACATATTTTATTGGCTTCACAAGTGGGCGGGGCCAAACGGCTCCACAGCGTCCACCAGAAACTTTAAAATGAAAAATCAGTGGTTTGACGTAGGAAGATGAAATTTGGTAGGCATGTAGAGCATGCCAAGACAAACAGATGTGTGCCCTTGGACTTTTTTGTTAGATCAACAGGAAGCCCGTGACTTTGAGTTGAAGTTTTGAAATAAGGTCATTTTTGGCGATTTGCAGGCATCGGAATTTAACGAACTCCTCCCAGGGATTTTATCGGATTCTCGTGAAAATCGCCATGTGTACTCTTGACCCCTTTGGGATCAAAAGTTATTAAAATCTTTCGAATTGGAGTCACGGTGTGGGCGTGACGGGACAGCCATTTTGTGCGTTTCGCCAAGAAAAACTAAATGCTTATAACTTCACTGTACATTGTCCAATACACATGAAACTTTACATGTATGATAAGAGTCCTGCCCTGAAGGCATCCACATGATGATATTTAGCCATACTCAAAGCGCCACCTCCTGGCAACAGGAAATGAGCTAATTCTGACATGTGCTGCACTTTTACAAACTCCTCCTACAGATTTTATCTAAATGTCAGGTAAAAGGGTGTGGACACTCCTTAGACCTGTGACATGAAAAGCTATCAGAATCTTTCGTTTTGGATTAACGGTGTGGGCATGACAGGGCCGCCATTTTGAGCGTCTTGCCGTGAACAACGAAATGTATATAACTTCAGTGTGCACTGTTCTGTATGCACCAAACTTTAAAAACCTCACAAGGGTGCCCGCCTGAACACATCTTTGTAACAATATTCACTCATGGTCATGGCACCACCTACTGGTGACAGGAAATGACATGATTTATCCAACAATTTACAGCTCTTCAAAGGTTTGACTGACTCTACTGTGATGATGCTGAATAACTAACCATGCGAGGTTGCATCAAATGCCAGCACCACGATGATGGCGTTATTCGCCCTGGACAGGAAGTTGTTCTAACTTCATGTTATCTGATGTTTCTGAAATTTTAAATGTGTGCTCAGAATGCCCCTCTGAGGAAACTGACATGCCAACAACAGCTCACATCTTGCACACACTACTGCGAACAGGAAGTAAGCCTGTTATTAAAGGTTCTGTAGTATTTTCACAAAATTGTTGTGTTTTGCACACCGCTCATTGTTTGCTTTTAGCCCGACTGCGGCCCTCCCCAACGGACGCTGAGGTGCGAGGGCACGTTCAACGCTGCTTGCAGCTTTCATTATTATTCCTTTTCTTCAGAAATGTTTTTGCAAATTCCTGTGAGATGGTAAATGGTAGAGAAATGAAATTTTGCACCTTGTTTGGAAGTTGTGTGCAAATGCTGCCAAAGTAATTTGACTCCAATTGGCCCAATGGGGGCACTATGATTAAAGAAAAACAGTTTTTTCCACTTTAAAATTCATTACTCTGACGCCATAAGTCCGATTTACACAAAACTTGGTGTAGAAATTCTACAACTTTCCCAATAGAACCCATAAGGTCCGCCATACTGGATTTTCCGCCATTTGAAAAACACATTTTTGACATCTCCTCCTAGGCCGTAGGTCAGATTCCTTCGAAATTCACTGTGGGTCATCATTGGACTAAGCTGATCCAAAGTGGCATAAGGCTTGTTGATGTCTTATTTCGTTTTCAAGATATTGACCAATGAACTTCAGAAGAGGCGTGGCTTAGTACATAAATGGGCAAAAGTCAACAATTATCGGGCCAATCATCACAAATCGGCAGATAGGGGGCACTATAAATGCAAAAAATGGGTGTGGCATAGCACAAATCAGACTATAAATCAGAAATAGTTTGTCCTATTGTCACGAAACTGGCAGGATATGTCCACATACGTACCTGAAACATACCCTGAAATTTCCATTCAAATCGACTCCCAAGGGGCACTATAAATAAAAAAAGGAGGGGTGTGG
>JAPXVT010000008.1:647341-657458 GCA_029823135.1 Acanthurus reversus | reverse complement strand
ATGTCCAGACGTTGGGACATTTGTACCGTCAGGACATCAAAAGAATGTCAACACTGGTTAGCTGTCACATCAGGCAAATTCATCTTAAAGGTTAATATTTTCAAGTTAAATTAGTTTACTTTTGCAGAGCCTGCAGTTAGTTTACAAAACACATTTACTCTACATGTAATTCTTACAATTTAATAATTCATTAATCAAAACAAAATTATTTTGAGGAACCAGGAACCAAACATGAGCCAACCAAAAGTTTTTAAGCAAAACTGTGGGCACGCATTTTTACTTGTGAAATAGTCTGAACCAACATGAAAAACTGAAGGATGGTGATAAA
The DNA here is from genome assembly GCA_029823135.1 of Acanthurus reversus. Taxonomy (NCBI): domain Eukaryota; kingdom Metazoa; phylum Chordata; class Actinopteri; order Acanthuriformes; family Acanthuridae; genus Acanthurus; species Acanthurus reversus. The sequence continues at coordinate 657,130 of JAPXVT010000008.1, read as the reverse complement.
ATTGAGATCGTGATCCTGCCAATAAAAAAATCATATGATATTTTTGCCATATCGCCCAGCCGTTCTTTAGCGTCTTGGGAGGAGTGTAGTAAAACAGATCATTCTGATGGTGGCACTATAGCAAATGTCGTAGGGTTTAACATGTGGGAGGCAGGAACATCATGCAGATCTAAATAGCAGATATGTTGAGACGTGTTGTGCTGGACTGTCGTGGCTTTGGGACAGATGGATTAAATGATTCAAATATCCTTTTCAACAAAGTCGACTAAACGCACTGAATGTTTTATAGTGACGTGAGCTGTTACTACGATCTGACGAAGAGGAACCAGGAGGTTCAGTGAAAAGTGAGGAAGAAAAGCAGCAGCACATCGCTGTGGACAGTCACAGGATTAAACTGAACAAATGGTTTCAGTCATAATTAAGCCTCATTTGGACGGATTAGTTTCTGCACAGTGGGAAGGGTCGTTGTCATCATTTAAAATATGAGCAGAACCTCCTCTCTGCTGTTCTGATAGAAGCTGACAAAATTCTGCTGCAGGACTCAAACAGCACAAGGTCACAGTCTGACCTTTGACCCTGCAGCAACTGATCATATATAAAACTTCATTTTGTAATTAAAAGGCATCTATTGTATGTACTGTTTGTGCTCCATACCATATTACTGTGGTCATGAGCTGTGTAAATTAATGAAATGAAATGAACAGAACTTCACAAAGATCCCAGATCCGTGAATATTGAACCTCTGATTACATTCATTCTTGGATATTGGTATGTTTTTGTTTTTCAGCTTCACCTTAAACACAAACTGATGAATCTTTTGGAAATAAAGTTTGTCCCCTTGAATCCCTCCAGGCCTTCGTAAAGGTCGCTTCTGGATAACACCCGACCCGTACCACAACGACGACAACATCCAGATTGGCCGTGAGGTAAAGATCAGCTGCCAGGTGGAGGCCACGCCTCCCGAGGAGCTGCAGTTCAGCTGGCTGAAGAATGGCCGGCCACTGAGGAGCTCCGAGCGGATGGTCATCACCCACACAGACACCGACATCTCCCCGGGAACCACAAACCTAGACATCATCGACCTCAAGTTCACTGACTTCGGCACCTACACCTGTGCGGCATCACTGAGGAACGGAGGAACCCCTGAGATCAGCATCGACGTCAACATCTCATCCACCACAGGTGAGTAAGGTCGGGGCGGGGGCTTTGAAACACTTTAACTGAAAACAGCTGAAATTATGCACAGTTAATGTACAGTGAATGTTGCCTCTGTAGTTACACTTAATTTATATAATATTATTAGAAATCGGCTCCAGGCAAATTCTCTGCCCTGTTCGCCTGTCAGTTCTGAGACATTCGCTTGTCGTGACTTGATGTGAGTTAAACCTGCTGCAGTAACTTCAGCATCTCAGAGATTCATTTAGCCAGGAGACAACAGGAAGAGCTGCTGGAGATCTGTGCGTGAGCAAGCCGCGGTTTTTCCTGTCGGCTCCATCGGCCCCTGGGCTTCATAAAAACTCTCTTTTACTGCTGTCGAGTAAAACACTGTGAAGCCGCCACAGCACCTTTGGCTCCTTCCTCTTGGAGTTTCTTATAAAAGCCTGCAGCCCTTGAACTCTGTTCCAAACCTCTGCGTTCAGTTTGTGCAGAGAGAAAAGAAGCAGAACTTTTCTTTCAGACGGACGTCATGCAGATGAGCGTCTGCTGGCAGCGGCTGACTTCCTGTTTGTTTGTGACCTTGGCAGATGGGAGGAAATATTCCGAGAGCCTGAGAGGAGAAGGGAGGGAGGGAGGGGAGGAGGAGGAGGAGGAGGAGGAGGAGAAGGAGGAGGATGGATTTTTTCAAATGAAGCGTCACTGCAGTCACAGTCTGAACACCCACTGACGGATGTCTCGTGTTAAAACAGAAGGTCGCGCTCGGGTCGCTGCTGCATTCCCATCAAGAAAATAAATGCAAAAACAGTCCAGCAGCCTCACTCATGCCCCCCACCCCCCCACCCCCCAAACTCCTCTCTCAGTGTTTTTAAATGAAGGACAAAGATAAAACATGGAAGAAAAAACTGTTTGTTTACTGCGTCTACTTTTTTTTTCTCAGCATCATGTCTCTGAATTTATTTCATGTTCTCACTGCTGCCACCTGACACAATTAAATTCATTCAGCCTGAAAACACTCTGTACTGACAGCTGTCACTCATTTTTGTGAAATCATCTGTTAGATGTAGACGTGCTGATGATGTCTGGACTTTATGTTTGCATCTTTTTCTGACTGACAGTGAAGTTTGTTCAAGCCAGAGAAGAAAGTCTGATAACATGATAATCAAGGTGAGACCTAAATTATGACACAGTCACATTATGAGACAGTAAGTCAAAGCCTACGGAGCAGCACAGTAGATCAGTGGTTAGCACTGTTTCCTCACAGCAAGAGGGTCCTGGGTTCGATACCTGGCTGTGGTAGGACCTTTCTGCGTGGAGTTTGCATGTTCTCTCCGTGTCTGCGTGGGTTCTCTGTGGGTTCTCCGGCTTCCTCCCACAGTCCATACACGTGCACATGACTCTAAATTGGCTGTAGATGTGAATGTGAGTGTGAATGGTTGTTTGTCTCTATATGTCAGCCCTGTGATGAACTGGCGATTTGTCCAGACTGTACTCCGCCCTCATCCACTGTCAGCTGGAACTGACTCCAGCCCCCCCGTGACCCTGCAAAGGATGAGTGGTTAATGAATGAATGAATGATTTGTTAATGACTCTACAACATTCAAAGTGCACGCAGATCAGTGTGACTTTTGGCAGGGCACCTCACTCTCTCAAAACAAGTCAGCCTTTATACAGTAAATCAGCCACTTACATTAATAATGTTGAGAATGGAAAGATGGCTAAGGGTTGTAGAGACAGTCTGAACCCCAGAAAATAATGCTGCTCCTCAAAACCTGCCACTGAGGTGACACTTTTTCTGTTCTACAGGTTTTTCAGGTTTCTTTACAGATTAGAATCATAATTACAAAACATATGACAAGCGAAATATGAAAATGTGAAAACACAAAAATACTAAGCATGCATGTATTGACTTAAGTAAGTGTTGTCACAAAAACTCACTCAGGATCATCCCTACATTATCAAAATGTGTGATTTTTATTGAATCCCTTTCATCCATATGAATTCTGCCTTACAGTACAGAACTGTTATTAGTTTAAGAATTTACAACAACATCAACACTTATTTTGATACAAATAAGAACAAAAGTAATAATGTAACGAAATTAGTAGATCATCTCTTTCTTTCACTCTCTCCTCTTCTTTTAACAAATTTGTCTCCTGCATTTCATCCTCGCCGTCCTCTTTCTTATGAAAAATCCTCTCTTTCCTAAAGTGCAACACCAACATGAATCATGAATCAGTGGTACGGTAAAAATATGATGTAGGATGCGTGCACTGGAGAAACACTTCTTTGTTTATCATTTTATGGTTAAAACTTTTAAACTCCACTATCACCTCCTGAGAAAGACTTTATGAGCCTTTTGTTTGTAATAAAGACAGAATTTACGATGAAGATTTCTCCTCAGATGTGGAGATTGATCTTCTTCTGAAATACAAAAGACATATTCATTATATACATTTTACACATAAGTCTCATTTAAAGGTTTAAATGCAATACAAATGAAAGCATGATACCTCGTCTGTTCCACATCCTCAATAGTCTCTGGTAGACGGACGTTTAGCGTCTCAGGAAGAAGAGAAGTGGACAGCCCTCCAATTGCAGACAACAGAGCGAAAAGAATACTTGGTAAATGGACCCACACCTCTTCAGAGAGCAACATCAGGGGGGAAATAGCCACACCTATGCGGGCCATGGAGGAGCAGTAACCCAATCCATTTTGCCTGTGTAACCCAAAACAAAAACTTCTTGTAATCTTGAGGTGCAATTGAGAGAATGATGCACCTGCAACTCCTTTATGTATTAAGACCTCATGAGAGTGTTCAGTTAATCAGATGTCTCAGTAAACTTGCTCCTTGGAAAAGGCCTCAGGACATAAATTCTGTTTGTAAAAGTGCACAGTACAAGCTCTGCACTGGGTTGTTTACTGACCTCATTACTGTGGGGTAAAGCTCTGTGGTGTACAAATATAAAGCTGTGAAAGCGGCCTCTGAGAACATTTTGCCCGTAGCTGCAACACCTGTCCGAATGACCCCCTTACCTGTGAAGAGAAAGTTGTGAAAGGACATTTTAACCCCACATGTATTATATTTAAACCCACTATGTGAAGAATTTGACTATTTACAACATTGGCTCCCCCTAGAGGCAGTTTGCTTATACTCTTATACTCTATAATCTTATATTGTTCTAAACTATTACTATTGCAACAGCTGTAGTAGCTTCACTATATGCAAAATGTTTCTAAGAGCATCACACTTGAAATGATCACTTACCCCGAGGGATAAACACGTTGGATAATACACACAGTCCACTGAGAAAGAGTGCTCCACTCTGATTCAACCTTCTGCCAAGTTTGTTCAAAGAAAAACAGATGAAAAGTTTTGCTGGAATTTCAGCGACGCCGTAGATGAACTGTGTGAGATAAATGTTAAGACCGAATCCAGTAACATTCAGGCTGATTCCGTAATATGTACAGGCCACTGCTAACCTGGAAACAGAAAGAGAGCAGATTCAGTTTATTTTTAAAAGCTACACATTTTTTTACCAGAAAGTACCAGTTTCTGATTGACTGGCAGGTTTATGTTACCCATTACTTTAACCATCAAAAGTTTAACCAATGTTTGAAATCAGTCTATAGCTGCAGGTCAGTGGGTTAATTTAAAAACACTGTTAAGTGTATTATTATACAGACACACAGAGGTGCTGTGTTAAAACTGTTGGCCCATTTTTTAAAGCTTGTTACGCTTAGCTTGAGTGAGTGACATAAAGACGGTGAATTGCACCGATTGCACGCTTTTATACATTTAGAGGGGGACATCTCAGTTGTATGAAAGCCAAAGCACAAAAATGTTTATACCACACAATGCCAGTGAGTAAAGCCAGTCTCCTCATCATAGGTGTCCTCACGAGGTCCAGATGGGAATATCTTCTGTTTTCATTTTCTACAATGATTACTTTGGACAAAACCTGAGGAGCAAAAAGGAAACTGCTGAGAATGGAGGTGAATATCAACTCCTCGCTTGAAATGATCGCGTTTTAAATGTTTTTACCTCAGGCTTTAGGTCAGCCATGAACTGCTCTCTGCCGTTGAGTTTTGCACACTTGCTCAGGTAAAAATGAGCCCTGTTCACCTTTCCATTACTTATCAGCCATCTGGCAGACTCAGGCAGCCACCTATGGTTTTTTTAAAAAAAAACCTCCTGAGACAACCTTTGTCTCATCAAAACTACAAGTCATTCGGCTAATGAGAATGAAGATCTTCAAACACTGAAAACAGAATTTCTTATAACTTAAGAAACACAATTGCACACAACTTTGTGCTGTAAGAGCCGCTTCATACTGTCATCACAAGACAGGAAATTGCTTGTTATGGCTGAAAATTCAATTTTTTTTATCTTTCCTTACCACCAAGTGATCATGGCCAGAAACAGTGGTGTGGTTACTGTGGCGGTCAGGTACCTCCAGTCATTTACGAAATAGGCCACAGCTGGTAGAATAGTAGTGCTAATGCTCCAGTCCATGCTCAATAAAACGGCCACAACAGCGCGATGCTTAATGTCCACCCATTCAATACCTATAAGGAGCAACAATGATAAATCTATTAAAACCAAACATTATTATTGTCTACGTGTTAATAATACTTTAACACGCTACATAGTTCTTTATTAGTAACATTTGTTGAAGTGAAACCACAAAAAGCATAAAAAAGCCTGATAAAAATGATAAGTGATTGATGAGTGATTGATGAGTATGTCATCCCAACAAACTTCACAGCAAACTTTTACATTATGACAATCTCCCAATTAAACCAATAAGGATATAACATAAGTTGAGCATTTTGCCTTATGCATTTTGTTGTCTGATATTTTTTTCTTTCTTTCTTTCATTCTGTCTTTCTTAAAAAAGGCACATATATGACATCAAACTCACAAAGGACTATGGAGATGATACTTATTCCTGCAATTCCTAATCCAGTTAAGAACCTCATGGTGGCAAACATGGCAAAATTATGTGAGAAAGCACTTGCAAATCCAAAGGAGGTGGTTGTCACGTAGGACACCAGAAGAGCGTTTTTCCTGCCATACCTGTGAGGGAAATAATTGGAAAAATCTATGGAACAGGGCATTTATATATCTGTTTAGAAAAAGGTGTAACAACACTTTATTACAACTACCACATATAATGACATACTTCTCTTATACAGGGTAGAATGAACAGTAGTCTATACCATAGATGTACAGTGGGAAGGTTAGGGTTCATTTTATGGTTTATGTAAAGATTAGATATAGTTTCAGGTTTGATCAAGAGTTTTATATGTGGTAACATTTAGCTGTACATCAACGTTTTGTCAGCACATAGTTGAATATTAACTTTCCAAATAGGTAAAGTGCTAGATTTGCCTCTTTCTCTGGGGCATCTACATTTTGAGCTCTTCTTTCCAGACGTGTGCTATCAGCAAAGTAAATTAACTTTAAAGTGGGCTGCAATCTGGTCGTGACCATCAGACCATGGATCCTTGTGCAGCTGCACTTCCTTAATGTCAGACTGTGTCAGAATGTGCACAATTTATACCCCACAAGGCAATTTCTTGACCCAGTTCTTGACTCCTTACAGATGTACAAAATGAGGAGTTAACCTAATTTTTTCTGTTTTGTGGTGAGTAGTTACCAGTGTTAAGTGCATTACCGCCACCTACTTTGACAAAGTGAGAACAGAAAGACACGTCTTATTTAAAATATATCAATATTTTATTTTTAAATACAATCATCATCTATACCCCTGATACAGACTAAATCTATAATAATCATATCAAAGCAAAAAAAAGGTTTAAGCTTCTCTNNNNCAGTGTCTGAAGGAAAATTTAAAAAAACACATCACGATCAGTACAAGGCCATTTGCCCATGTGTGTATTCTTTTTGCTCTGTGTGGTGTGACAGTTACCATTTGACATAGAATTAGGGAAGATGGATGTGTCACTGAGGTTGTAGGAAAAGGTGATGTAGTCTGCCTGGTACACTTTTTCATTCATGGTGAAGTTTACACTCCAGGAGTGTCCCTCTCCAAAATTAATTTTCAGCACTGAGCTTTTGGCCTCACATCCACTTCCATCTGATGTGACTTTGTCAGGAAGCTCAAAAGTTACTGTTGCACTCTAAAAGGGAGCAAAATATAATCTTGTTTAACATGATTATATAAGTCTGACGTTAAAATGTCTGTCAATCTGTTGTTTCTCAGCTTCTGCCAAACTGTTTCTTCATCATCTAAAACATTTAACCTCTAAATATGGCATTAATATTTTTTGAGTAGTCATGGGTTTAACTGACAGCTTATATGAAAACTCCATAACAGTTAAAAGACTAACTACAGGTTAATACATTTCTTAAAATTATATTCATACAATATACACAGATATGTGAGCTGCTTTCTATAGCACAATAACTCCCCAGTAAAAACAGATAGAAGATAAAACAGTAGCAGGATATGCACCAGGAAAACTCAGACTAATGCTGAGTAGCAAAAATCTATTTGCTTTGTAATGACTTCCCTCATTTCCCCCTTTCCATGATGACATATTCTTTCACAGGAGTTTGATAGTCAGCCTGTTGAGGCGTCCTAATGACAGCTGAGCTGCATTGCTACTACTTTGCAATACACTGGCAAAGTAATTTCATTGGGATACTGTGTAGCTTGATGTACTAAATATACCAAACACAGCTGGTCACAGCAGAACATCTTGTGATTGGTGAAACTAAAACCAGGCACTCACCTTATTGCCAGCTACTTCATATGACACTGAGAAGTTGACCATTAAATCGGCATAGATGCATAATTTGCCGTCACTGTCTGTAACATTCACCTGGATGCCATGTGACAGCTGGAATACTGAAAAATATAAGAAAAATTAATCTCACTCTCCATGTTTTGTAAGAAAGAATCACATGACCCTGAGTAAACTGAATTGGATGACAAGGCAACATATTAGAAAAACTTTGCATTCTTTAAATCACATTTTCAGTCCCCTTTTCAATGAAGCCCTATGCCATTACCACTAAGAGATTGTATACAATTTAACCAGAGAGAGAACAAGGTCCTTTCAGATTTGCTGCACAGTTTGAAATTTGAGTCTCTTGCAACAATCCATAACTTATTAAGTACCCGACTTGAACTAAAACTCACGTTAGTTTGTCTCCTCACTACACGAAATCTGCCTTTTTTTACTTAAGGGTCAGTTTCTCAGACACAGATACAGTATATGATAATGTATGATAAAAGCATTTGCTGTGGCAACATAGCTGAAATTCCTGATAAGGTCACGGACCCTGATGGGTTACAGAAATGTGTGTTAACGACGAATCTATTGGCATTAGAAATGAACCTTCTAACCTTCTTAGCCAGTATGAGCAAAATATAACATTTGTCACTCAAAATCAGATGATATGATTTTAATTATGCTGAATTGAACTGGCTTAAACATCCAAAACCAGCTGCTCTCTGGACCTCTGAAGTGTCCCTGGGGCCCCTGCAGGTGATGTAAGAAGCTGCATTAAATAAATTAACTCCCTTTGCCCTGAAGTTTCCTCGTGAAGCTGCTGCTGCTTCGACTCCAGCCGGAGAAAAACTTTCAGAAAAAAGTTTTCAGGATAAAAACTGTAGAACAGAGCTCATTAACGAGCTGGCACAGTGTCTGCTGCAGTGCATCATGGGCATTAACAGAAGGGTCATGAGTCTTCTCTGTCCAATCAGAGCGCCTCGCTGAAGGTCGCCGTCCAGCGAAGGCGTCCAGCTGACCTTTAGATGTTACTGGACGGACTCTCACAGGAGGAAGGTCCTGGAAACTTTCCTGGAGGGTCGAGATGAACCGCAGACCTTTATCTCTGTAACCTGTGTGTGTGTGTGTGTGTGTGGTGAACCTGCTGAAGTTCAGTCAGTGGAGGTTTTTTCTCGACTCACTGATGTTGGAAACAGTCGACTGTTTAAACTGAACTGGATGTTTAAATTCAGTGTTCACAGATTTTAATGTGAAAAATTTATTTTAAAGGAAAAGATCAGTTTTGATCTTTTTCTATTTCCTGTCTGTTTTTCTTTAAGCTTTGATAAATTCCAAAACTTTTACATCAAAGTTTTGTGGTTTTTAAAACCTGCTGGTATCAGTTTCCTCACGGTTTGACCTCATGTTTCCTGTCTGTCATGTTTCCCGTCTGTCTCTCCTCCAGTCCCTCCCACCGTGGAGCCGGTTTACACGGAGATCCGTCAGGCTCTCGGCCGGGCGTTCAGCCTCACCTGCCGCCTGCTGCGAGCTCATCCGGCCCGCCTCCTGCGCTACGAGTGGAAGCTGGGCTCCCGCCTCCTCACCGTCGGACAGTTCAGCGACCAGCGTGACGACACCAACTACCTGGTGAGAGCTCTGAACCGAGAGGGCTACGGCGAGTACACCTGCGACATCACCAACGAGGCTGGGGCGGGACGCTGCACCTTCCTGGTCACAGGTGAGGCGGCTTGACTGGGGCATGATGGGAGGTTCATTTGGAGGTTTCATTAAATGACTTCAGACGGATTTGGACTTTTTTCACGTATTTAAAACTCTGACTTGCTTTGAATGACCTGCGACTTAAAAACACAGTATGTAATTTCTGCCAC
>JAPXVT010000008.1:590667-601375 GCA_029823135.1 Acanthurus reversus | reverse complement strand
CTGGACTTAAAAGAGAGAGAGACAACAAACGGAATAAAGAGCGAGCCGGAGCAAACGGCTGCAGAGGATTTGCTTCCTGACAGGTCTCATGCTACAGCTGACGTTAGCTTGCTAACTCGTTTGCAGAAATTATCTACTGCAACTTTAAGCTGTCCTAGCAAATAAAGACCACAAAAGTAAAAATCAAAAAATAAATAAATAAATCTTAAAATCATCAAATGTGATAACCTGTCAGAGAAAGAGATTCCACTTCAGCTGTATTGAGTCACATCCACAGATCTGAGTCAAAAAGCATAACCTGAAAACCAAGAAACTGTCATATTAATTATTGTTCTAACAGTGCTAAAGAAAACCTCCGCTGAAAAGAAGCAGCAGGTACGCAAATACTTCTAGATATGATTTTGAAGGAAGATCTCAATGGACTTATTTTCATTATGTTTGAAAGACTTTGTATAAAGTTATTATAAACACCTTCCAACATGTTAATTAGCTATAAGACAGGAGTCAGAACAGATATGATGTGTTTAATCCTACAATTCTATCATGTTTGAGTTTTCCAGGTTCAGTGTTGAATCGTCTAATTCTTCCTGTAAAGTGTCTGTGTAGGTTGTAAATCTCTTTCTTAGTTATTATTATAGTAAGGAAAGTGTTATTCAAACTGATGAGATATAAACAAGAGTTTTCTGTGTAACTGCAGCATGATGGGAAATGAAAGAAAACACGACTGTAGTAACTAATGAAGCTGTTTTAGGATCACATCCCAAATCTTTATTGTTCTCAAACCAATCCTCAGAGTTGGAGTTTACAAGGAGCTGTTGCTTGATGGTCAGATTTATTCACAGTCAGCACGCTGTGATCACTGCTGGTTGTGAAGGTTTGTGTCTCCATGGTAACCGTGAGCTTCTCAGTGCTCTCTAAACCACGGTTCCTCCTCCTGCAGCTGCTGAAGAAACTTTCCCGTCTGCTTTACAACATAGTGGTTGTATTCATCCCCTGGGAAGTGAGGATCAAAAAAATTGAAAGTGAGTCTTCTGTTATTGTCTTTTTTTTTTTTTTATTTTATTTTATTTTTTTTTTTTAGCAGAATGTAAACACTCATCTTATAATATGGTCTTACTGTATGTAAGTCATGAAGGAAAAGATCTTTTCAGGGTACGAAAACATAATTTAAAGCTGTAAGAAAAATCAACAAAATACTTCTGAATTTTGCTAATGTACAACCATTATATTACACTTTGTGTGTGTGCATGTGTGTGTGTGACGTGTGTGCAATATGTCCTCAGTCCCAGTCACATAATTTTTCTGTCTTGTTGAGGTCACTTTGGGTCAGGCGTTGCATCCTACTTCATCTTCCTGCGCTGGTTGTTTGGGATCAACATTGTCTTAACCATCATGACTGGAGCCTTCATCGTCCTACCAGAGGTCAGCGAGTCTCTGACACTGTACACGATACAAATACTCACATCCAGTACAACAGACACATCTAAATCACATGAATATTCAGCTCATCAGTGATATTTACGACTGTGTGGTTGCTTTTTTCTTTCAAGAGTAACCACTGTGCTTCTTTTTGACATTACCAAGGAAGTACAACTCTTTTCACAGTTGTATCAGATGATGATTTATAGCGTTACCAGGATATCAGACTGTAACAGTGCATAGCCGGGTGTGTAACAAACGATTCCCTCAGAAAGGCTCTCCAAACGAGCACAGTGTTAAATACATAAACATGTTCGTTTACGTCTGTAGTTTGTTCGGCGTTCGGTCTGTTCTGTCAGTGGAATCACTGAGGTAATGACTCAAAGTTACAGAGACTATGAGGAACTTTTCAGTATGAATGAAACAGTCTCATGATTCCTCTGATGATTATAAATTTCCTGTAACAGCAAACGAGACCCTCAATCAAAAGACAGATATTTGGCACACGCTGGAAAAGATCTTCTAGGTGATTGTGTCACTACCTCTTCTCACTTTAAGTCAGTAACTTTTACAGACAGAGGAGAATTGGCAGTGATAACGTTTATTACCGATATCCATACAGATACACGTATCTTGAAATAGAGAAATTTAGATTTATTAAGAAGACATTTAAAGGCCCTCAGCTGCTCTCCTAAAAAAGTTGTCTCGATGAAACACTAAAATCCAAGGTTTCACTTTTTTTCAAACAGTCCATTAAAAAACCTTTACTTTCACTTTCTGTTTTATTCAAATTTGCCTTTCAAAATCCTTTAACATTTTTGGTTAATGAGATCTTTGAACACACAGCAGTTAAATCACAACTTACTTGTCTTTAATGAAGAATCTTTGAACGTTTTTCTTTTAAGGTCATATATGAAATTATGTCATCATTATTAGCATCATTATTAATGTATTGTAAATGTGACAATTAGATTCTCTGTTGACTTCTTCAGTATTGTGCTCATATGCATATACAGATCAAAGGATCCTTTGTGATAGAGTTTGTTGTTGTTGGTTATAGTCCAGCAGCTCGAGTTTACCAGTTAAACTACAAACTGTGGTTCAGAACAGAGGTGCAGAGGAAGGAAATGCTGCTGGATTTATGTTGGTCAGTGACACGAGGCCACAAGCAATTTCCCCAGGCATGACTTATCCAATCCTCCCAAAGCTGAATCTTTGTCCTTCATTTAATTCTTTGTATCTCTCCTTGCATCGTATGTGTGGACTAACCCACCACTAGCCATGTTTCCATCCAAAAGTGATTAGAGGGAGTTAACCCCCGCTGTCCACACTAATCTAATGTTGTTGTCTTCTGAGCTGACCCGCAAACACCGGAAGCAGTTGGGGTGAAAGTGTGCTACGTCAGACTTAATGCGAATGTATCTGTTTCCATCCCTTTCGAATCAACCAAAACCCGGCTCTAGCGAGCGTATTTTAGTTTGTGCGAATCAGGGGACTTTAGTTCGAATTACGGCGTTTCCATCATAATTTTCCAATGCGATACGTCTAGATGCGAATCTAAAAAGGGTGATGGAAACATGGCTAGTGTCACTTGCATTGAACTCATTGCAAATAGCAGCCCAGATACTCCTTTGCTTTTGCTCAGTAGCAGCAGTATGGTTTTTACTCTCAATTGCGGGATGGTTTGACACAGTTTGCTTTAGAAGGGTTTTTTTCATACTCACCAAAGTTTCTTTAACTAAATCTTTTTGCATTTGGCATTGTTTGGTTCCAAGATTCACACCAGTTATCGTGTTCTCTATTCCATTCCGGGTTTTTATGAGCACCGTGAGACCAACAGTATGTGGTGTTACTTAAAATAATGAGGCTTAACTCAGGTGTTCTCATGTAGTCTTACTTATCTTACTCCAGGACTCATAGTCACAGATTAACTAAGCCAAATTTAAGATATGTTCATGAAAGCCACTAAAATGTTCTAGTTTAACTAATCTGAATGAAGGCCTACTCCTGTCTTAATCTAAGCCCTGTTTGTGAAACCAACCGTGTAAGTATTAAAAAATATATGGCGTCCCATAATAAATCCTGTTTGCTCCTCAGAGATAATACTCGGCAAGACATTCTCTGAATGAAGAGCAATAACTTAAGCCAGAACCTTTACATTGGCATTAAGTAAGGAAAGAGGTCTATAGGAGCTACACAATGTGGGATCTTTTTCACTTTTTAAAAGAAGACCTATTTAAGCTTGGGTCAAAGTGGGAGGTAACAAGCAATTTTACAAAGATTCATTTAACACTAACAAAAGCAAAGGTGACAGTTTATCAATAAATTTCTGAAGGAACTCAACTGGAAGTCCATCAAAACAAGGGGCTTTATTTGATTGCATTGCTTAAACAAAAATTTTCACTTCCTCAAGGGAAAGAGGGGCATCCAATTCTTTTGCCTGCTCAGGTTTAATCATGGGAATGTGAAGATCAGCCAGAAACTCATTCATTTCAGTAGTGTCCGTAGGAGACTGTGATCTTTATAGGGAGGAGTAAAACAATTTAAATGTGTCATTAATTGCTTAAGGATCATTTACAATTACACTAGAGTTATTATTAATTTGGAGTATAAGTCACGAGGTGGACTGACGCTGTGACTGGTGTGCCAGAGTAGCCAGCCAGCTGGCTTTATCACCAAGCTCACACTAAATACCACAGGTTTGTAATAACATACAATCAGCGCTTCTGGTAGAAATGAGATTGAACTCTGCTTGAAGATTTAGATGCTTCTTAAAGGAGGAGTCAGTAGCATTTGCAAACACAACAACCATTTGTAAACACAACATTCAAACTGGCTCCTCCTCCCGGCTCAGTGCACCAGAAGTATCATAACTTAGAGTGTACTACATGTACTGCTATACCGCTTACCTGACATTACACAGCAAGCAACATTGGAATATTACATTTGTTTAATGGAGAAGTCGATATTTTAGCAAGCTAACAAGCAACCGCTGGTGTTTAGCGCCTACCTGTCCATCACAAAGCAGCCCAACTCTGCATGGCTCCTCCCAGCCTCTCCTTCAGTGCTCCAAAGCGGCTGAAAGCCAAACTGAGACTCACTCTCGCTCTGGAACAAGTTTTATCCGCTTGCTCACTCAGCTATATTTCCTTTTTCTTTGTACTACGTCCACATTCGTAACTTTCTCTGGTCTGGATGGTGTTCAGTAGCTGTGTTCTGCGGTGCTCTCATGCTCATTACTTAAAAAATTGATTGCGTGTCTACATCGCTCTTTACGGTAACTTGTCTCGAGCAGGTCCTGAGTGAGGCAAAACAAAATACAGGCAGAGGGCGCTGTGTCTCCATACACAGTCACCAACACACACATACAGGGACACAGAAGTGATGACTGAGCAGCATTACTTTTGTATGTGTCTATATTTTATTCTTTAGTAAAATCCTGCTGACTCCACCTTTAAGTTGCTGTGATTTGTGTGTTTATGTTGTTAACATGTTAATGTGCTGTTGCAAGTATGCCTGACTGGAAACACACACTCACTCACACTCACTCACACAGAGTTGAAGTGATCTCTTTTATTGATTGGATGAGTTGCAGATGACATCATTTACCTGCAGCATCATGATGACATCATAGCTGTTTCATCCTCTCTTTTTAGTCCAGAATTCAAGCACAGTTTTAGAAACAACAAAAGAAAAATGTGAAAGAACTTGTTTCCATGGTTACCGTCGTGTGACTGTGAGCTGCTGATGCAGAGTGATCAGCTGGTTTATGGATCAATGAGTGAATCGGTGAATAATCACAATAAATGTGGAAACTCAACAATTTTCAAGGATCATCTATCGAGTGGCGTGAGCTGTTAACCTGCATCTCATTCATTAGACACAGAGGTGGAAGAAGTAATCTGATTATTTACCTCAGAAAAGAGTAAAAGTACTCTGTTACTCTATGTGTGTGTGTACATAAGTATATATATTTATATGTGTGTGTGTAATATTGATGCCCTCTGTCGGTAGGGGTGAACAGCACTGTGAAGTTTTACTGTGAAGCGAAGAACGCCAGAGGAATCTCCGTCTCTAGAACTGGAACCGTTCACATTAAAGGTGAGTTTACCTGCTGCAGCGTCACTGTGACTCAAACTGTCACTCATCAGTAAAATTAACATTGTTCTTTAAGGTGTGTTTGGAAGCATGGAGGCAGTGATGCAGTAATGCTATGCTAACACTAACATGTGTTATAATGCTATGCTAACATTAGCATTTGAGGCAGCTCCATCAACATAGTTTCATCATGTGTAGACTCTGACTCACCTGCTGTGACTCGTTACTGTTGCTGAGCTGTGAGTGGATAATGTCTCTTTGGGGGTGGGGTTTAGTAAACGGTCTGTCTCTGTCTCAGTGTTGCCAGCGGCTCCGGTCGAGCTGCAGGTTCTGAGGATGGTGGACAACAACGTCACATTGTCATGGAAACCAGGATTCAAAGGACACTCTGAGCTGTTCACCTGCATCCTGCAGGTAAGAAGTTGTTGATGCACAGACAGCAGTTTGATCGAGCAGGCGGGACATCAGAAGGACCAGCTATGTCGCGTTTCACAAGCTGAATGCTCGGCCGTGTTTGCCTTTGTGTCGCTCATGTTTAGCTAATTAATTAGCAAAGCTGCATTTCAAGTCATTTGAGAACATCACAGAACACAAAGACTCACCTGGGGAACTGCTCACTGCCTGACACTAAATACAGAGCAACCAGGACAGGTGCAGTGAAATGTGTCTGAATCAGAGAAATAATTCCTCCTCCTCCTCCTCAGCTGTCGAGACGCTCCTTCCGGAGGTGGGACCCCCCTCAGCAGGAGGTTCAGGTTCCTCCTTACCTGCATGTTCTGTCTGGTCTGAGGAGCTTCTCGAACTACAGCATCAGAGTCTCCTGTGTTAACGAGGTGGGGGCGTCGCCCTTCTCCCCCTGGCTGCACTTCCAAACACCTGAGTCAGGTGAGAGACATGATGAGCCTCAGTGAAAACATACTGATGATGCAACAGTTAGGCTCTGTTAGTGTCTGCAGTCACAGTGTGTGAACAGGCTGTCAGCAGCTAGATACTGGATTACTTTGATAATGGATTACTTTGATACTGAAGAAAAGTTCAAACACAGTAATTCTCAGGGGGTTCTGCAGCCTCTTTGTTCTGATTTCTGGGAGGATTTATGGACATTGTCGATTTTTCACAGCTAAGATCTCCATCTCTCTGGGGCGGCTGTAGCTCAGTCTGTAGAGCGGGTCGTTTATCAATTGGAAAGTCAGTGGTTCGATCCTCGGCTCTTCTGGTTTACTTTTCAAAGTGTCCTTGGTCCTGATGGTTGTGCTGTGAGTGTGTGTGTCTGTTGACTTGTGTTGTAAAAGTGCTTTATAAATACAATCCATTGATTTTATATTTATTGTGATTCATGTTTGAAAACTTTATATTGACACAGCAGCATGAAAAGTGACAGATAACCACAGAGAGGTTTCCTGTTTTTCTCTGAGCTTCATGAGTTGGTAGTTGTGAGCTGGTTTGTTGTTTCTGTAGTGTGTTCGTTGTGTCTGTGTGTGTTGTTTGTTTTGTTTGGGGTGTGTGTGTGTGTGTGTGTGTGTGTGTGTGTTGTTGTTGTTGTTGGTCCAGCTGGAGGTTATCCAGTAGATTCCAGTCCTTTCCGTACAATCAGCTTTTGTCTGTGGCCTCAATCCGTATGAAAGGACTCTGCTGCAGCCCGCAGCCTCTGCAGCGCCACCTGCATGCTGCACTAAAAACACTGACCTCAGACCGGTCTGTCTGTGACATTTTGGTTACACTGTACGGATTCTGTCCAGAGAGACCAACATAGAGTTCATTCAGTCTGTGAGGAAGAGGAGCTGCATGTGTTCAGTGTGAGGACGCTCACACTCTCCTGTGTCTGGTTACTGAACACACAGACAAGTTTGACAGTACTATGAGACAGAGAGCAGGCAGCTTAACGTTCTGTCACACTCACACAAAGAGGAGGATTGTGGGTAACCAAAGGCCAAAGACCTGCAGGTCAGGCAAGCTAATTGGTTGAAGTGAAAGGTCTCAGGTGAGTCAAATGTCTCCTGTGACTGTTTTTCTGTTCTCTGTGATCCCATGAGATTCTTGTGACTCCTGCGTTCAAGTTCACAGCAGGATTTTCCTGTTGTTGGTTGAGCTGGAGCTCATTTTAAACAATTTAATAAGAAACTTAAACTAATGATTCTTGTCATTCTGGATGGATCTGCTGCTGATTGATTGTTTGCTTTGTCAAAATTCTAAAAATAGTGAGAAATGTCATCACAATGAGCCAGAGCTCAGAGTGACGCCTTCACCATATTTGTTTATTCCAATCAACAGTCCAAAGCTCCACACTCACACACACACTCACACACACACTCACACACACTCACACACACACTCACCCCCACTCACATCATTCAGGTGCATTGACCTAACCACAGTGTGTCTGAAGGTGTACTGTGGCCTGTTCAGGGTTTCTCCTCTCTCACTGGCAGTGTGAGAAACACTTGGAGTATGAAGTCATGTGTTGATGGTGAGTGGTTGCCTGCATGGATCATCACACCTGTCGTCTACCTGCTGCTGACTGCGTGATGTGTCCTCAGAGCCGGCGGCGGCGCCCAGGAACCTGACGTTTGAGCTGTCGGAGCAGCAGCTGACTCTGAACTGGGCCAAGCTGCAGGATGATGAGCTGCAGGGGAAGCTGTTGGCCTACAAGGTGCAGTGGACTCTGGGAGGAGAGCCGCAGGTGAGAGGGCCTGATCACATGGTCACACACATCTCTGACAGTAAAACGCAGTGTGGTCCTCTGAAGCTGATTCTTCATCTTTACCTTCAGTACAAACAGAAGATGAATTTCTGTGATTGGCTGTTTTAGTCGTAGTTCAGTTCTTGTTGTTGGAACTTCCTTCATGACATCTGTGTGTGTGTGTGTGTGTGTGTGTGCAGGAGCCTCTGCTGTTTAAGGAGAACTTGGCTCAGCTGTCTGGAGGTGGGCGGTTCTTTAACGCCTCCTTCCAGGTGTCAGCCTGCACCTCTGTGGGCTGTGGACCCTGGAGCCCCCCAGTGCTGGTGCTCCCCGCCTCAGGTAAGCACACCTCAGGTGTCACAGCTGCTGCTCTCAGTCTGTGTGGTGTGTGTTTTGGTGTGATTATGTGATTGGCTCTCTGTCGGTCCCTCAGCCCAGGTGCAGGTCCAGCGGAGCCACATGTGGGTCGGTCTGCTGCTTGGTCTGCTGGTGGCCACTGTGATCGGACTGCTGCTCACCATCCTTGCTCAGCGCCACGAGAAAGAGACGCAGTTTGGGTAAAAAAAAGATGTGAACACACACATACACCAGTCTGCTGCCACATACACTCACCAGAGCACCACATGTGTATTAATCTGCCACTGAAAATAGTTCCAACCACTAGGGATGCTGGTAACTAGCTGGTTAAACCTTGAAATGCCCGCTCCCTTGCTAGTCACCTCCGGAAATACTGGTCAGTTAATGATAATTCAATTAAAAAATGTAGAACACTGGTTAACTGCTGTGACTCAAAGATATGCAGCGAGCCTCACAGCAGGCTCCTCCCCCCTCCTGCAGGCTCCTCCCCCCTCCTGCACACTCCAGCAGGTGGAAGAGTGAAACTTCAGTGGGACAAAGAGAGATGGTGGCACGAAGGAAAATCAGCTCAGTTTGGCAGAATTTTGATGAAGAAAATGATAACAAGGTCGTGTGTTGGCTGTGTGAGCAAAAGTTCACCTACAGCCACTCGACCTGAGCGTTGAGGAACCACATTTAGCGAAGGCATCTGCATTTGCTGCTCCAACCCACAGACGCTGACCAGTCAGAGAAAATAACACAGCTCATGAGTGAAATGACTGCCCGTGATCTGCCACCACTGTGTTTTGTTGAAGGCAAAGACTTCAGCAAGCTACTGAACTATGCTGAGCCTGAGTACACAGTACGGAGTCGCACCACGGTAACGTACTGATGGGAGCTCAGCCTGATGTCTAATGTGCGCAGTTTTAATAATTAACGGTGCAACGTGCCTCACATTACGACAGCATTGAAATTAACATTAATCGTCTTGAAGAATGTTTAGGCTAAGTGGCTCCTAAATCCACACAAAACCTTTGTTTTACGTTTAAACGTTTAAACCTTTTAGAATAAATTGTGCTCATTTTAAATAGTTTTCTGAGAGTTTTCATGCTTATAGACCAGTCTGTAAGCAAGAATTAAAATATTAAAATCTGTTCTCTAATCTTACAGTTTCCGTTTAACTGTCAGAGTATATATCTCCACCTGCATCCTTCCCAGCCATTGTTTCCTTGTTTGTTTTATTGGATACTACAGAGAGCAGCTGTTTGAGAAAATATAAAATGTGTAACTTTATTTTAGATTTTTGTTTTTTTTAAGATTAACTTCTTCAGTAGGAACCAATAAGAGCTGAGAGCCACAGAAGGAGAGATTTGATAAAGACCAAGCTCAAATTCACAACAACTTCAACCAGCAGCAAAAAATGTTGGGATTCAAAATACTGTAAGAATGTTAAATCCTTTTTTTTACCGTTTATTTGGAAAGAAAGAAACTGAAGAAATAAATGTTACTGTCTGCAATGATGCCCCCTACAGGAGTCTGCCACAAAGAGTTGATGAGCAATTGAAGGGGGTGGGGCTAAAGTGTAGAGGCGGGGCAAGCATTGACCAATGAAAGTGTTTGTAGCTGTTTTTACACAGAGACCCCGTGTCAGCGCCACGTTGAAGGCTCCCCAATAACCCGCCTTCTGTTAATTTAATGTTATTTACACAGAACCGAGCAGCGCGTCTTTAAGCCGCTTCAGTCTGTCATTTTACACAGCGAGCCGGGGTCACAGGTTCAAAGGAGATGTCACCGGTGTGACGTTCAACAGCATCAGCTTCCTCTGTAAAGATAATTAATAAACAATCTCCAAATAGTTAAATAAGTTATTAAAGAAAACGTTGAAAACAATAACGTAACACAGTCATTAAATCCATTTAGTGTAGGACTGCTTCTGCTGATTTCCTTGAAGTTTAAAAATGCCTGACATGTGACACAATCATGTGTAAGGTTACATGTACAGGCTCCATGTTTACTGTGGAAAGTTTTCGCAATGTACACGTGTACATTTTACGATTCAAAAAAAAGGATGGTGAGTTTTTCACAGACATCAGGCTGCTGCCTGTGCCAGACTTAAAAAAAAAAAATCTCTTCACAGCCGTGCACTGCATTAAGTGAAACTTAAGTCCATCCTCT
>JAPXVT010000008.1:546788-564599 GCA_029823135.1 Acanthurus reversus | reverse complement strand
ATCTTCTAACACACACACACACACACACACACACACACACACACACACACACACACCTTTACCCCCTACAGGGCAGAACTGATGCAGGAAGAGATGAAAAACCACTACCTCAGGGGTAAACACACCTCAGTTCACACTAACAAACCACTCACTCACTCAGTCACACACACACACACACACATCTACGTATACACCACTTGCTTTCTTCCCAAACACATGTATTTAATTCCGCTCAGGAATATTGTCCCAACATCAAAGACCATATTTGCTTATTTTCACACCAATCACACAGTGCTGTTTCCCTTGGCCTTTGCATTCATGCACGTTATCCTCCTGCACCTGTGTGTAGTAGGTGAACGTTTATCTGTATGCGTGTGTATGTGTTGTCATGAGGTTGTGTGTAGGCTGAGTTATGTGATTGTGTCTTTTTTTCTGTGCATGTCTCCTATGTGTGTAGGGGGGTGTGGGTGTGACTTAGCCAGGTGTAAAATTGGTGCTGTAGAGGATTGCAGACACTAAATGGGTCACAGTGGAACAGGAAAGAGGAAATAAACTAGCCAGTACATAGCAAAAAAAAAAAAGGGCTGAACAGATTTAACAGATCATGCCTTTTGTGATATACAGTAATAGCTTTCTGTTGGTATACAGTGACTTCTGGGCATTTTAATTCATTGTTGTTTTCTGAGTGAACAGTTGCTTCTTTCTGCGTCACACACATAAACCACGTCTGTAACTCATGCCCTTCCTCAAAGGACGCTGATTGGTCTGGTCACCAGTCTATTGACCAGAAACATATAGCTTGGAGCCTGACAAGATGGTTTTGCATGATATCGTGATATCGCAATCTCATGATCTTGTGAGTCCAGCTGCCTTGCAAAGGTCACTCAGACACATTTACACAATCACATAAGTGATTAGCTAAAAGCAAAAATTATTAGTTTAAAAGAAAGCAAACAAACATATAAAGAATGGCTTATGGTACAATGGGCTACATACTGTAGCTCTGGTTACATGCACCCGAAATTAAACAGTTCAAATAATCATGAAGAAAGTTTGAAGTCTATAACTTTTGTGGTAGTTTTGTTTCAGGTAATTGAAAATAGCAAGTCAGCACCGTCAGAGAAACTGGATAGTAGTGGTCTGTGCAAAGTGATCCACTTCTACTGTCTCACCCAAAGAGGTCCACATACACCAATACTGATGTATCTGCAATAGGCCAATATCAGCCAATAATATCGACAAACTGATATATTGGTTGGGTCCTGTTGAGATCAATTATAAAAGACTCCAGCGCTCAGAAAAAAACGCTATGTGGATACTGGCCCTCTCCTACTTTGGGCCAAGACCTGATCAATCCCCACTCAAAATCTTTGTATTTCCTGTTTATGTATTTAGAATGTATTCATTTGATATCAAACTAGTAAACAGCCCCTCCAACTAATTTTGCTTACACCTTTCAATCACCAAACATAAGCCAAGTAGTTTAGTAATTTCTGAAGTTGACACTAAATAATCAGTTACAGCTCCACTCTACGATTAATACAGAAACTACCAAAAACTAAAGAGTACAGTTACTTAGTTTGTGGCCATGTTAAGATCCACACATCACCTTCATCTAATACAGCACATGTACTTATATGGCCCTATGTCACGTCCATTTCTCAAGATACAAATTGCTTTACAAACCAAATCACTTCTAGTTCTACCTGCTCATTGCTGCCAAAGAGACGTAAACGTTTGCCTTGGAGCAGTTATTAAGAGGAAAGCACTCCACTTTCACTCATACATTCACGTACAAATGCATGAAAAGAAACTGCATGCAGACTCCAACAAACAGCTGTAACATTCCTGACAGTCTTAACAGCTCCAATGAGGGTTGCAACCTTGAATCAGCTACAGTAGCAACACTTGCAAATGAGAGGTTGTGAATGTTATGCATGCTCATCTACACATGTTTACTGACTTTAGCTATGTACACAAACATCTGATTAAAAGCTTTATGGTGAATTCCCTCTCCTCTCCTTTCACCTCTTTTCTGTGGCATACGTCCAATAAACTATAATATAAATACTGTTTGCACTGCTGGGCATTATAGTATATAAACTTTATAAATAATATTACATTATGCACATTGCTTTGTTCCTCATTCTATACATCCTCACTGTAATTCTTTGCCAAGAAAGCTCCTCTGCTGTTACTATATTGGTTACCTGAGCATCTGTCCTTGCTTCTGGGGGTTTCTCTGTTTGCTCATCAATTTTCCTCCTCCTCTTCCTTTTCCTCTGGCTCCCTCTCCACACCAAGACTTCCATCCTTTATTTCTCATCTGCTACCTTCCAGTCTTTCCTTCTCTCTCCTCTTTATATTTTTCAGCAAACTCATCTGGCGTTATAGTCATAGAGGTTATGGTTACAAAGAATGGAATATTAGTTACAGTTACAAAAAGATGTGAACTTAATACCAGACTTGGGCCGGTGTAAAAATTTCTAAACCGGTTTTACATTAAGCCCAACATCGGCCCTAACCAGTAATACCGGCTTTAACCACTAGGAGTCGCACGCCACTCATCAACAGTGCTCCTGACTGGAGCGGCACAAGAGAAGAACAACTGAATTGAGTGACACATAATGTTTTTATTTCTCACAGCAACCAAACGTGTGACATCGTTCGTCAGTGTATATTCTATCTGCTGCAGTTCTACGCTCAGAGACACAATGCATTTTTCTCTCCACCAAATCACACTCTTTGCTCCGTTACTCCGTTCAGTCACGTGCCTCCCATAAATACATGCACATTAACTCAACACAGCAGACATGTGGCGTCTTGTTCCCTCCCCTTTCATGACGTAGTCTTGTAAAACAAAACAAAAACATCATGAACAAGTCGGAGTTGAGTCCGCTTATGTTAACTTAACGTTAGCTCGTCTGAGGAGGGGGTGCTCGGCATTTTCTGTCATTAACTATAGTCTGCAAACATTTTTGCTGCACTATATCAGTTGTTGAGGTCCTAGACAGGCTAGAAAACTTAACGACATCATGTCCAGGTTAATAAAATCATCTGCTGGTCTATTAAGTTACAAACAACCACAGCTGGGACGTTAGCGTTAGCTAGTAACGACAAGCCCCCCGCTTGTCATTTCTTGTCATAAACGACAGCCAGCATAATCATCATTTCTGCTTTGTATCTCTTGTGGAAGTCCAAGAAACGTTGGAAAACTTAACCACGTCGTGTCTGTGTTCATAAAATAATCCTGTGGTGTATAAAGTCATGTTGTAAGAGCTCAGTGTTTTCACACACAGCTCTGTTTTGACGGCCATGTCTGATTCAAAGTCCGGACGTCGGGACATTTGTGCATTCAGGATGTTATAGTTAGACTAATATATATTTACACTAGATATTTGACTTAACAGTGACAAAATGCTTGCTACACACATCTCGCATACTTTGTGTCAGCATCCCACAGTTTTCCCATTTTTCCTGATGATGGCGCCTAGCGTCTTATTGCCTGTATCCACTTTTCTCTTTTTAAAGGTTTTTTCTGTTTGGCAGCTTATAAAAACTTAGTTCTGGGTTCTTTAACCTGTTAGTAGTCCACCCTACCACACAGCAGCTTTTGGGTATTTTTTTTGGTGTTTACTGGCGCATGGAGAGTGACAAGAGGCACCTTCACACAATTCAAAGTCAGTGGAGAGCCTTTGATTGTTTTCCCCTCCGGTGTGGGCGGGGCTTAAATGCGCTCTGACTCTATAGTCTATGCTGTGGCATGTTTATCTTGGAGCCTGCTGTAGCTCTGTGTTGACAAGGCCTGCTACCAGAATAAGCTTAATAAACAATGAATAAGATTACCCATGCGTCAGTTTTTTCGACATCTGTAATGTCAAAATGTTAATAACTGTTACAAAATCTTTATTTTAATTATAGAGTGTGGTCTGGACCTGCTTCATATGTAAAGCGTCTTGAGACAACTTTGTTGTGATTTGGTGCTATGTAAACTAAATTTACTTAACTGAAAGTTCATCTATTTTGTTTTTCAGGATGCTGTCCTAAACAATCAAACAGATGTGTAAAAAGTGAGGTCCTCCTGCCTTTTAGATGTCTGGGACCTGTTCATGGCTTCTACAAAGAAGCAAAGAGGAATGGTGCTCCATCAGGAAGGGCCAGCCACCCCTGCAGCAACACCTGCAGGGGACCATCCATCTGCATGTTTTGTTATACCACAACCAAGCAAGGCAAGCAAGGGCATAATGGAAAGCACCCGAGTAACCAATAAAGAGGTTCATGTGATGGGTAAACCCAACATGTACCCATCAAAGGAAACCATTAGGACATCTGGTGGACATCCTTCTATGAAACATTCTGCCAGTTTAAACCTCATTTCAGACAGCTTGTCTCCTGATAGCATCTGCAAAGGCATCAGAGTAACATTGGACAACAACAGCATGTGGAATGAGTTTTTCAGATGCAAAACAGAGATGATTCTGACTAAACAAGGCAGCAGGATGTTTCCATACTGCCGCTTTCGAATCTCTGGATTGCAGTTATCCTCGAAGTACTCTTTGATCATGGACATTCAACCTTTAGACAGCAGTCGCTACAAGTGGACCGGCAAGAGCTGGCAGGTTGCTGGAAAGGCAGAGCATCATCTTAAGAGTCAACCATTTGCTCATCCAGAGTCCCCATCAACTGGTCAGCACTGGATGCAGAATCCAGTGTCCTTTTACAAACTTAAGCTCACCAATGACATCACCGACCAAGAGGGGAACACCATCCTGCATCCAATGCACCGCTACTTGCCACGACTGCATGTGGTCCAAACTGAGAAAGCTGTTAAAGACATAAAACTAAATGATCCCAGTGTTGTCACATTCACTTTCCCCCAGACTGAGTTTATTGCGGTCACTGCATACCAGAACTCACAGTTTGCTCAGCTTAAAGTTGACTACAACCCATTTGCTAAAGGACTAAAGGAGGATGGCTCCAGTGCGTTGGGCATAAAACTAAAACAGAACTCTGGCAAAGACTCACGCAAATATGAAGGCACAAGAACTAATGAGCAGCTTCCTTTGAAAAAGAGTTTGAAGTCTTTGCTTGCGAACCATAAACCTAGAAGCTCAAAAGCACTTGACTCCAAGCCTCCAGTGTCAGGTGACCTCCAGACAAATCACACTACAAACAAAGATGGGCTAGCTGCCAAGGGCACTGATGCAAGTTCTTGGTAAGAGTTCCACTTTGACTGATGAAAGCATGCTCCTCAAATTTGTATACTCTCTTGAAAACCAGATTATTGCAAGAGGACAAGAATGAAGACTGCCTTTCTGTCCCTTGGAATATATTAAAATCTGGTGACTATGAACCTGATAACTTAATGGTGTTTTTTCCTCTGATATTGCATCTCCTGTGCTTCCTTTTGTCTTCAGGAAAGGTGGCTTCATATATCAAAGTTTACACCTTGTGTTTTTGCTTTAAGACGGGTTTGATTAGTACTTTGCCCGGTATCCATAGGACTCTACTTAGCACCATAATGGATGACTTTCTGTATCCTTAGTTAAGTAGCTGCGTCTGTCAATGTTGACATCTACAGATTTGTTGAATTTATAACCTATTGAATTGTTTGTTGTGAAGTAAGGAGATAGTATGCCGTAGTTTGTTTAGCAGTATATCATGACTTCAGTGACATGTTCTGTAGTATTGGTCTTGCTAATGTCATGTTTGATTTCCTTCTGCAGCAATTCACGTCCAGCTCAGAAGTTATTCTCTGAACTTATTCGAGAGGCTCATGTTTCACTTCAAAGATGCAATTTGGAGCAGCTGGGCACAAATAGCAGCATCTCTCAAGTATGTGAGCGAAACAACACTAAAACCACAGCTTTGAAAAACAACGGACAACATATTTCGAAAAGGGAGAGTATGTCTCTCAAAACACATAGGGAAACATCACCTGCAGAGAAAGGTAAAACTGTTGTAACCAAGAGGAAAATCAAGGAGAACAAGGACCTTGTGAATTCATTGAATTACAAGGGCAATATTAGGACAAACTGTTCTGAGGTCAATAATGTAGCTGCCCCAGCAGTGTTCCAGAACTCTGTGGACTCAGACAACCAAAGTAAGCTTGAGGTGCAGTCAGAGGCAAATGTAAAGCAGCATAAACGGCCAGTGCCTCTGCCTCTGCCAGCTCTCGCTCTTTTTCTGAAGCAGCATTCAAAATCCAGAAAGGCCAAGGGCAAGTTGGACTCACCTTCTCCAGTTCTCCCATCTGGCTCTCTATCTGAAGCACCAAGTTCTTCTACAGCATCTGAATGTCTACCTTCTGATCGTGCTGGCAGTGCAACTAGTTACTCAAGTGACTTCACTGATAATGCCACAAAATCTGATAGTCATACCTCTGGACCTGCTGTCGCACATCTTTATTCAGATGAAATGGTTTGTAATATCAATGGACAAGCAGTCAAAACCGCCAATCAACCTTCCAGTCCATCTTATACAGATGCTGTTGCCACTACAGACTCAAAGGGACCAAGAACTGATGACTTCTTGGCCTCCATTTCAGCTGCTGAAAGCAAAGACCCAGAGCCAGCAGTGCCAGATGGTACACCAGTGTTACCCAGTTCACATCACTCATTTTGTACTATCGGGTTAACTAAGTCCCTCATTTCCTCAACTCTTGCTACCTCTTCTCTGTCGCCCATTATGTCGACAGCTCTTGACACAGTGTTACCTGCCCTGAACTTTTCACAAACACCAACCATCACTGAGTCTTCCACACTACCTTCAGACTTACCCTCTATGAGATCTGATTCTTTGGTACCTGACCCAGAATGTTCGTCTTTTAGCTTTGAGCCTTTGTCACCGCCAAGTTCTCCAGAACCTTTACCTTCCCTGCCCACATCCTTAGCTTTGCAACTCAGCTGCACTTCTTCCGAATCAAGTCCAAAAGCAGTACCTCCTGAAGAGTTACCACATAGAGAAAACTCTGCCGCATCTGTGTTTAAATGGCATACAGTATTACCTCCACCTCAGCCATACATAGAGCCGTCATTCACATCATTTCATCCCACAACACCCACCTCTCCTCTCTTGTCTGTTACGTCATCTTTGTTGACCTCCCAGGCTCCTGCCCAAACTGAACCACAGACTTTTGACAACTCCACATCTACAGCTTCTCAGGATCCTGGTACATCATTTCAAGAAAACGAACAGTCATTGCCCTTTCCTGCAGAACTGTCTCCACTCGTGCTTCAGCTGCCGCTGTCTCCAACCTTTGCTTCATTAGACGGAGATGGATTGTCACCCACGCCTTCACTTACTGACCTTGTGCAATTTTTCTCCACTGAAGATGACCTTGGGATGGGGATGGACTTTTCAAATACAGAAGTCGTGGCTGGTCCCTGCCTGCCTCCAAGTACAGTTGAAGCAAATGCACATGAAGTCTCTCAGCAAGTTCAACCAGTCCCAGGCAAAAAACCTCAGAAGCGCAAAAGGAAGTCCTCCCGCCAAAAGCATGCAAAGGCTGATATGGATCGGGATTTCTCCACTTACACTTGCATGCAACCTAACCTGGAGGAAGTGGACGAGCAGTTATTTATCTCCTTTACATCTAAGGTAAACTGAAATATATTAAAATTGCTCCCTTTTCTGGTTTTAAAATAGAGTTAACTTGAATATAGAAAGAAGAAGAATAGGAATGCAAAATCCAAATTTTTGTCTCTCAGAGTATGGGCAGCTGTTGTAATGCATCTAAAAAAATAAACAAATTTATTTTAGGTTTTCTTTGTAAGGTCTTAATCTAGAAAAAAAAACACCTTTCAGACAAATGTAGTTGGAAAAAAGTACGATATTTGCCTCTGATATGGAGTGAAGGGTAGCACAAAATAAAAATATATAGGTTTAAGTACCTGAAAACTGTGCCTGAGGAAATTAACTTCCCAATAGTCACTGTTCAACAGGGATGAGCTACTATAGTATTATAAGTAAGTGTTTTTCTACTTTGAATGGGTGGTGCTTAAATTGGAAGAGGGTGGAGCTAAACAAAATGTGCGGGCTGTAGTGTTTGTGTGTGTTTTACAGAATAATGTGGACACCGCTACCTAATAAAGACTTCAAGTCCTTACATGGAAACAGATATTGACATGTTTTACTCCCAGAATTGGCCTTTTCGTACTCGTGTTAAAAAGTAAATTATCTGTCATGAAACTTGTTTTAGCCCATAACTATATTTCAGGATTGCTAAGGAAATTAAATGCTGCATTTCATTTATGTTTTTGGTTTGCCTCCTTTGATGTTGGTCAAGATCTGCTGAGAAATTGGTTTATGTTTGGACTTTATTGAAATGAGAGCACTCCAATGCTAATAAGCTAAGACTTAGAATCATTTTCACCTTCCAAAAAGGGCATGAGATTCTCCTGATGTGAGGTGTAAGGATATTTGAGTCTCGAGGTGACACCAGCAGAATTTCAGACCAGTAGTAGTTTTGTTCCACTAGTGCTTAATGTAGTTTAATGTGTTTATGGAAAACTAAAGCAAAAACACACGCATTTCAGGAGGCCCTGAAGCTTCATGTTGTGGACTCACCTGAGGATACTGTCGCACAGCCGCAGATGACACCTGAAGGTCACCTACAACAAACCTCCAACGCGCCTGAGAATGGTAACAGCACAATTATTAGGTTATTGTAGTCCTGCAATCTTAAACATTTAATTGTCTTATACATCTGGAATGGAAAAATAAGAAAAAGGATATCTGTTTAATCTCTGTGTGTCCTGGGTTTCTTTAGCCTAGTTTAGCATAAACTCGGAAAGCAAGGGAAAAACTGTTGGCTTCGCTCGTCTACCGAGAAAACGCTCATCATCCATCCTCCACTAAATCCAAGTCTGTCTGATTTAAATGCCATGTATCGGGGTGTCAAACTTGTTTTAGTTTGTGGGCCAGTGCAGCCCAATTTGGTCTCAAGTGTGCCAGAGCAGTAAAACCATTGTGTAATAACCTGTACACAAGTATATTCTGAAAACATTCACTATTAAAGAAACCTCCTTTTGTAAAGGAGATGATGAAGAGCCTGAGATGCCTGAAGAAACAAGTGCGGTTTCAGTCATGTTTAGTTAATTATCTCATGTTGGATGGCTACAGGCAGTTTAAAATCCTTGAGCGAGCGATTTGAATGTTGTCTTTGGTTCACCAAAGACCTCAAGCCATCGCTGAAACTACTGTAGACATCCCGTAAAATCGTCTTTGTACTGATGCAAATCAGCATCACTGGCATAATCATTTTCAAGGTGTGGAAGAAATGAGCACTGTCACAGTTTGACAGCTTCTACAAAATCAGCTTCAACTGAAACGGTTTCACAGTACAATACTTTGAGTCATTTTCTCTAGAATCTTCAAGTGATCTGTTACATCATTCAGATCCAGATTCCTGCAGCCATCCTGTGGTTCTGCCACAGGATGGATGTGGCAGAACCACAGGTTGGCTGTGGTTCTTTGGTTCTGCCACTGGTTTCCCCTTTTGCTCCACAACTGATCTAGCTTCCTGTCATAAATCAAAGGAGTGCGTATGTGACCAGGCCATAGGCGATGTCTCTGTCAGTAGGAAGGCTGTCAAACTAAAGGAGATTGAGATTGTGGCTCAAATGAAACAGTTGAGACCCAGTGACACCCCTAGTGGACAAAGCAGAAATAGCAGTACAAAGTTGCAAAGTCATTCCATAGGTTTGACACCCTTGGACTGTGGTTGTCATGGTGTTTCTTCTAGATGTAGCAAGACCCATAATAGACAAGAAAATATTAAGAGGATATTGTGTAACCTTAACTAACATTGACATTATCGTTAACAGTAATTGATTGATTAATTGATTGATAAACTGTGTTAACTTTTATTTTTAAACATGGAGAAGTTTATTAATAACATCGGCGAATGCTAGCTAATGCTACAATAGTACCAGAAACATGAAATGTTAGCATTTTCAGGTCTTGTTTGGGTACAACTGCAAATAAATTTATTTTTAGGAAGAACACCATCAGAAACAGGACAGGCTTTAGGAATGGTGCTGGGTTAAAGTCATGGAGGTTCACAGTTTTATTATTGACTGAAAATATTTGATATTTTTACCAATAGAAAACAGTTTGATGATGCTCAAGATCTGCTATAAGCTAGCTTGTTCATTACTTTATAAGTAGTAGTAAGGGTGTTGTGGTCAGCTACTCTCTAGCTAGCTGGCTGACTTTTGACAGTAAGCCTTGAGTTCATGAATGTTACCTCTGTTTCCAAAACTACAGTTAAAAGCATGGATGTTGGTGGAAGCTCACTCCCTGACAGCATCAACCTGTATAACTTTCCTGCCAAACTGTGGCGTTTGGTGAACAACCCGACGAATGAAGCCATCTGTTGGGACCGCCACGGCGAGGCCATCATCATTGATCAACTTCTCTTGGAGAGACAGTTACTGTCCTCAGGCGACATCAACCCACACAACTCGGACTCCTTTAAAACGACCAACTTCTCAAGCTTTGTTCGTCAGCTCAATCTGTATGGATTCAGAAAAGCTGATCCAGTGATAAGAGACAACCCTCAGCCCAGCAAGGACAGTGGCACCTATCATTATTTTTATAATCCAAACTTCAGGCAAAACCACCCTGAACTCGTTCAGTGTCTGAAGAGACTCACTGTTGACAATAAGGCCAAGATTCAAGCAGGTGTGAAGGTGAAGTGTCGGCCTGCGAGTCGATACCAGCGATGCAGCGTGGCTGAGGAAGGTATGAATGTGAAAAGAGGCAAGTGTCTCTGCAGGGCCTCTATCTGGCAGTGTGGCTGCAGAAACAGTCACAGATGTTTCTCTGTGGTGGGAAAGTGAAGAAACTGCTGTGATCTTAAAAGGTTTAACTCTTTTCATATGAACCAAAGTTCTCGTTGTAATTTTAATCCCACCATCCAGAGCTTGAAACGCCAGGATCACTGTCAGACAGCTTGTTATTCAACTTCAGTTCCAGTATACCAACACTTATTATTGGGCAGCACAGTGGCTTAGTGGTTAGCACTGTTACCTCCTCACAGCAAGAGGGTCCTGGGTTTGATACCCTTTCTGTGTGGAGTTTGCATGGGTTCTCTGCAGGTTCTCCGGCTTCCTCCCACAGTCCATACACATGCAGGTTAACTGGTGACTCTAAATTGGCTGTAGGTGTGAATGTGAGTGTGAATGGTCGTATGTCTCTATATGTCAGCCCTGTGATGAACTGGTGACTTGTCCGGGGGGAACCCCACCCTCGCCCAGTGTCAGCTGGGATTGGCTGCAGCCCACCTGGGACCTGGAGCTAACACATGATAAAGTTCAAGTGTAGTGTACTAACTAAAACATCTTATATTAAACAGCTGAAAACAAAGCAAAGCAACACTTGTGTACTTCACATACAGTCAGTTTCCCACTAAAAAAACTGTTTTAATTTACACTTTTTATCTGTTGATGCTTTTATTTTATCTGCTTTAGGAGGTTCTGCTGCCTTCTTCAAAGTTTAACTAAACGCCAGAGTTTTGTCTGACGTGCGCTTCCTGAAATTGAAAAAAAAGCACCTAGAAAGTGAATAGATAAATCAATTCAGGCAGCGCTAGGAGGCGGGGCTTTCCTGAGGGTAGAGTGGGAGATTTGCATAGTTTAAGAACAGTGATTGTAGTTAGATTGAGCTGTTAGCATATTTTAGTTTTCACACACGTGTCCACAGGTCACTTAATAAGCAGCCGGCTTCTCTACACCGGACTCCCCCTTCCCCCTTTTCACAGCGGTGCGCTGCTACCAAAGAGGAAGTGAAACCAACTCCCGTCGGTTATTCCTTCATTTCTTTATCTGTGTTTAACTCCAAACTTAACTGTGAGAGAACGCTTCGTAGATGTGATCTCCTTCACTGCAGCCTCTGTCTGTTCAAAAATCCCTCCATCAGTTACTTCATTGCTGGGTTTCTGTTTCCGTTGTAGCATTAACGTTATTTGCTGCAGGTCCTCCTCACTCAGTCGAGCAGAGCAGAGACTCAGCAGTGGGTAGCTAACTAATCTATGACACTGTGTGTGTGTGTGTGTGTGTGTGTGTGTGTGTCTGTGTGTGCTGTTTCCAAGGTGATGTGTGGGAGGGCATGGGAGAAAGCAGCTTAATGTTGGAGTCTCATATCTGCTCTTGTCACAGTCTTCCAAATCGTGAGGCCCCCCCCCCCCCCCCTTTTTTTTTTTTTGGAGGGGGGCACTGGACACATCATGCTTCACCCATCAACCAATTAAAATGCATCAAAATAACTGCATTGCAATGGCTGGGTTTCAACCACTAGGTGGCAGTCACTACACACATTTGTAACAGAATATGCAAAAGTCAGTTAATTTGCACTAAAATGTCAAGATTTAGACCTGAATGAATCAAAGACACTCCTAAATACTTGTTGGCCTCAGTTTTCAGCTGAAAAAAGTGATTTAGGGGTTAAGGTACTCCTTCAAAAGTCATGGACAAATTGTTATTTCTGTTTAATCAAAGCATCCATCAGTATCACCATGGAGACGGAAACAGTGAATGTGTTGTGTTGATTGTTGATCTAAGTGTTGCTCCTAAAGCCTCTGGCTGGGAGCAGCAGAGGTGTCAGTAGAAGTTGTCTGTGTGGAGCTCTGTTTAATGCAGCGGTTTGTCTTCAGCAGAGACAGCTGAGCGTCTGGAGGAGAAGATCGCTGCCTTTGAGAAGATTCTTCACAGAGACTTGAACCTGATGAGACACAGACAGGTGATCCATCCTGTGCTGCAGGAAGGTATGTCGGATCACACTGCAGTCAGAACACAAAAAGTGAAAGCTGCAGAGTGTGTGCAGGTTCACAAAAGTCTTTGGTTTTAGACTTTAGCTGCCAGAATTTTTATAATAATTCCTTTAGATTCATTCTGCACTTGAAATGTTGCAACCACAGAAACAAAGCTCAGAAAAACATTCAGATTTAAGACTGATCTGTTCACAAAGGCCAAAAACAGGAAACAAAGTTCAAAGAAAATAGGACTGCAATTGTAAAAAGATAACAAACTGTGGTTGAGAAAACGAATGTCCTGCAAACAAACTGATGAGTTGTTTCTGTGCACTCTCCTCTGTTAACTCAGTGGGTTTAAAGATGAACCTGCTGGATGTAAATCTGGCCATAGACCTGCAGTACCTGGGAGTCAGTCTGCCCATCCCTCCTCCTGGAGTCAGTCTGCTGCCGCCGAGCCAGGAGCTGCCGCTGGCTCATGGTGAGTCCTTCACACTGACCGTTGGAGGGCGGCAGAGAGGGAATGAGAACACAAGCTTCATGAGCAGGTTTCTGCCAGAAAAACTCCTGAAAGGTTCAAATTTAATCCTTTCACTACATTTTTTCTTCAAACAAAACCAGCAAATTTTAGTCAGAAATCCTGATATCTTTAATGCGCCTCAGTGTCTTTACACTATCAGTTTATGTTAAGTTTATTAAACCTCTTTTATCAGCTTTTGTTGCTTATTTTGTAACTTTGAGTCTTTTGGGGGGGAAAAAACCCTGTTCAATCGCCCATGACTCCTCATGTCTGCAGGCTCGTCCCTCACAGCCTCCTGTATCAAACTAACTGTAATTTAAATGGATTTCAGGCCTCTAATATGACCAATATGTTCATATTATGGTGAGTTTTGTCTCTGCATGCAGGAAAGTAAATAAATGAAGTGATAGTGAATGTGTGTTTTCCTGAGAGACTGTGCACACCAGACGAGTCATCACAGAGCCAAACAGGAAGTTAGTGAAAGATCCAGTCTGTTCCTTGTATCAGTCACTGGTGATGGGGCAACATTTTTATTAAACAATGAACAACTCCCATGATCCCTCACCACTTCATAATGTCACCAAGCCCAAACTTTTCGTACTGTTTTTATTGACAGACCCCTCAAGGCAGAAGTTACACACTGTGCATTACTGTGTGTGCGTGAGTGAATGAGAGAAGATGCATTCTTTTAAATGTGTGATCATAAACTGTGTGTGTGTGTTGTTGTCTCTAGGTGTTTGTGCAGCGTTTGTGTCCAGAACAGGAAAAACAACAGATGTGACTCAGATTAAAGGTTGGAGAGAGAAGTTCACTCCATCAGAGGCTCCGCCCAGCCCGGCTCCACCCAAACCTGACGGTAAAAATCACTGTGTGTGAATATAACATTTTTCATCAAACATTTTGACAAAACATCGTCATCTTTTCCATTTTTCTCTCCTGATTCATTCTTTCAGCACTTAATAATTTGTGTGAAACATTTAGTGAATATTGAACCTTTTGTGAAGCTCAGCAGCGTTTTTCCATCCTCACTGTTAGCTTACAGTCCATAAGTTTCAGCATCTCATATGTTCTCATATATGTCTGAGCTTTACAGCTTTACTGTAAAACCTCCTGTTGACATCATAATGTCTGATTTTCATCCACAACAAATGTGCATAAAACCTCCTAGAATTCAGAGCAAAGCGACTGCAGAACTTCCTGGGAATCGTCATGACTGAATTTTCCCTCAGTATCAAAGTGATGCAGAGATGTTTGTGCGAGCGTGATTGATGGATTGAATGATAGATACTTTATTAATTTAAAAAAAGGTCAAATTGAATTGGTCACCAAGCGTAAACACATAAAAACATGAATACAGTGATGCATATTACAAAAACGCCTGTCACAATAAGAACAACACATGTGCACAATGCACCGTACACATAATATGCATTCCCAAGAAGCATAGTCATTACTGGGACAGAAGAGACTCCAAAACTATTACAATAGCTTTACAAACCATACAGTAATGCACCCTATACAATAAAGCACATTACAAAAGTGACCTTCACAACAGGAGAAAGGAGATGGCCTTAACAGACTAGAGGCCCTTATAGTGAAGCCAGGGCGGCCATACAATACAGGTAAGATCATCTGTTAGTAAAGAGCCTGACGGCCATAGACACAACTGACCTGAACCACTTAGTGGAGCGTTTAGGCATTAACTGCCGACAGCTGTGCATACTCTGCAGACTGCAGAATATTCCATGGAGAGGGTGGCCACCATTTTCTAATGTGATCTTCAGCCTCCTCAAGTTCTAACTTCCATGACACTGTCAAAGGAATCAAGTGGGCAGCCGACTATAGATCTGGCCTTTTTTATTAACTTGATGATTTTGTTCTTGTCATCAGCCATGATGCTGATGCCCCAACATACAACAGCACAGAATAGAGCACTGGCCACAATGTTTTGTTAAAAGACATACATTAGGCTCCTTCCCACATCAAAAGATCTAAGTTTCCTTGGGTAGAACAGCCTAGATTGACACACTGGTGTTTATTTTCCAGTTCAAACACTGGTCAATGTGTACACCCAGGTATTTATATGATGAAATAATCTCAATTGGGTTGCCATTGATAGTAATTGGGGAGACCTTATCTGTCTTTTTTCTGAAGTCAATAACTAACTCCTTGATTTTGCTGACATTCAGAATTAAATGATTGTCCTCGCACCACATGACAGATTTGTCAATTTCCTCTCTATACATCTGGTCATCTCCATTTATTATGAGACCTACCAAAGCACAATCATCAGCATGTTTCTAAAGGTAACAACCATCATGTCTGCATCTGTAGTCAGCAGTATAGAGAGAGATCAAGAAGGGAGCTAAGACTGTTCCCTGAGGGGCCCCAGTTTTAGTAAGAAGGGTGTCAGAAAACCTGTTATGTCTGACAAACTGAAATAAGATAGTCCTTGAAAAATTCTATGGTGGAACTATGAAGATTACACTTCATCAATTTTGAGGCCAGGATGTGAGGTTGTATTGTACTGAATGCACTTGAGAAGTCAAAAAAAGTCACTTGAATAGAGCTACCTGCTTTCTCCAAGTGACTCTATATGCTATGCAGCATGTACAGGAGTGCCTCATCAACCCCTACTCCTTTCCTGTAAGCATACTGAAGGGGGTCCTGGAAAGGCCGGGCCTGCTCAGCCCAGCTCTGTGTGATGAAAGCACTGCAGGCAGTCTGACTGTGAACACAGACTTTCACAGGGCTGGAGTTGTAGTTTACAGCCAAAACACTGACGGAAAGACTCTGACCTTTGTCTCATTTGTTTGACATAATTTGTCCTTTGCAGCTGGTCCCAGTTCAGATCTGCCAAAGAAGAACCTGTCAGCGTTCTGCAGCGACATGTTGGATGAGTATCTGGAGAATGAAGGGAAGCTGATTGACGAGCGAGCTGCCAGCTTCTCTCAGCCTGTGGTAGAGCCGGTGGCCTATGAGCTGCCCACCAGGAGCACCAGCTACGTTCGAACCCTCGACAGCGTCCTAAAGAAACAGCCAAGCAGTTCCCCCACCTCAGACCTCATATCTGGATTCATCCCCCCCTCCAAGAGACCCAGACTGACCTTCAAAGTGACCAAAACATCCAGGAGAGAAAACTCGAATCACAAAGGTCCAAAACCCAACAAAGCCAGAGCAGAAGCAGCAGCAGCTGCAGCAGTTTCAACAGCTGTTACCAGTCCAGCCCACGCCGACCTGGTCCCCAAACAGCCTGCAGTCCAGACCCTAGACTTCCACACACCCCCGACCTTCAAGAAGAGGAGGAAGCTCAAACCCAAGACTTCATCCCAGACCCTCAGCCCCCCTAAGTCCGCGGCTCCCAACCACGGCGTCTCAGAGGACATGGCTCCACTGGAATCGGACTCTGAGCTGGGGACAGCCGTTGATCAGAGTGATGAAACCCGCAGGAAGGAGAGAGGAGCCATCGTGACCCGCGCTGTGCTCAAACAGAAGGACCTGGAGGACAGTGTGGTGTGGGAGGGCAGAGCTAGGACCAGCATCACTGAGGAGAGGGCAACCATTGCACTGACATCACTCTTCACACTGAAGGTAAGAGAGCAGCAGGGATCAGGTGACAAACACACGAATGCGTCAGAAACTGTCATTCAAAAATAGAATCGATTCTCAAGCAGACCATTCTGCTTGATGAGCACTTTTAACATGTGACGACCGCCTGACTTCAGTCCTCACTGTTCGGCTCATAATGTGCTCTGGTTCCTGTTCAGGGCTTTGTCAGGGAGAACCCCACCGCTCCCATCCAGCTGATGCGGAGACGTGCCCCCCCCTGCCTGAATGAGTTCTGCAGGCTGGGCTGCGTCTGTTCCAGTCTGTGTCACTGCTCCAGGATCAGCCACTGCGGACGCCCCTCCTGCATGCTGGGCTGCAGCTGCCTCAAACAGAAGGTGGTCCTCCTAAAGAACCTGGACGGATCTGACTCCAGCCCCTCCCACCAGGGAAACAACAGAAAGAAGAAGAAGAGGAGGAGGAGGATGAAGATGGCCTACAGTAAGTCCTGCCTCTGCCTGTTTATCAGTGATGTGAAGGACATAGCAGGAGAGAGAGCTTCAGAGGTGCAGGTGACGGCATACGTTGGTGGGACTGCAGCCACATGGATCTCTGACAAGTTTCACAGCTCCTAACAGCTGCCGAGGCTCATGGGTATTGTATTGTCCATAGTTAATAAGAGAGCTTTGGAGCTGCTGGTTATGTGATTTTGTTCCATGTGACAGAGCTAGACCAGCAGTTTCCCTCTGTTTCCAGTCTTTATGCTAAGCTAAGCTCAGCAGTTGCTGTAGTTTCACATTTTGTCTGCAGAAATTCCACAAAAGAGTTAAAAATTTTCCATCAGTAAAAAGAATCAGCTTCTTTATTTCCTCTGACCGCAGAATTACATGACACACACTGTCATCATGCGATCTGATGTTAATGTCATGTGACTTACTTTGATTTTCTCACCTTGTAGTTCTGAAGGAGGCAGACAGCGTTTCCCAGCCTGCTG
>JAPXVT010000008.1:415478-428246 GCA_029823135.1 Acanthurus reversus | reverse complement strand
AGCTGTAAGCATGTTAGCATGTTAGCATGCCGGCATCCAGCCTGACAGAGATGTTAGCCGGTTGTTAGCATGTTAGCATGCCGGCATCCAGCCTGAGACTGGTTTAGCTGCGCTGCTGCTGTGGATAAACAGTTTGCAGTGAGACCACACTGCCGTGACTCAGAGAGAGCTGTGAGAAATATGCAGATACAAATATTTCCCCGAGGTCACAGTCAGAGTTGTGCGAAGCAGCTTAAACCATAAACACAGTGAAAATATCTTGTGATTGAGCTGAGCAGCAGGGACACGGGTTATTACTAGATGCCAACTGGGACAAAACCCTCACAGATCCAAGCTGTCCGGAATCAGGATTTGAGGTCAGAGGAAACAGATGAACCCAGAGCAACAAAACACTCACATTAAAGTCCACATTTAATGAAGCATAAAAAGGTTAAGCACCAGTATTGGCATACATAGTCATTATATACATACATCAGTAACAGTCATTTACAGTTGCATATATTGACATGAGTACAATAGGTACCATCCAATCAGTGTAAAGCAGAACACTTTTACTGTTGAGGGTTTTTGGTTGCTGAACGCTGAAGTTTTACATATAAATTGTTTCCAGTCACTTCAAATAGCTGTGAACAGACAGACAGCACATGAAAAGCTGGACAGATGCTTTCTGTGGCTGTTTAAAGCTTTGTGGGAGCTATTTATACCTGGAAGATGTCAACTCTGAACCAGAATATACAGGAACCATCAAACTAAAGCTTGCAGCGAACTTATTTCCAGCCTGCTTATTAAACTCCAGCAAAGCCTGTTGGCCTTTGAGGGTTGTGAAATAAGGAAATATCTCAGGGGCAGTTGTTTAAAAAATTATTTTTGGACAATTCAATTAAATTTGTCTTACGTGACCAAAAAGTGTCTGAGCCTGTGGAGAAACAGGCCATCAATAAATCTTTTTGGAAGTAGGACCAACATGGAAACAGGAGGATGATGTTTTCACTTCACAGTGACAGAAATACCTTGAAAAACAATACATGTTGCTCTGGTTTTCACCCAAACATCCAAATGCTCAACAGATATGTTATTATGGCAACAACAGTGGTGGAAGTGTAAAGAAAAATACATCAGACTCAAACATGAAATGTTCTTTAAGTCTGTACCATGTATGTCTCCAATATGTACCAAGCAAATATATTAGGTTTTAAATAGCTTTCAACAAAAATACAAATTAAATCAGCGCTGTCTAATAAAAAGTGAAGCATGTACAGACATGTGGCGTGCCGTGTCAGTGTGCTACAACAAAGTTCATGTGATAATAAATACAAAACAAGGCTACATACAAAGAACAAATGAACAGGGTTACACTGTCAGTCCTCTGTGAGACAGTTTGCCTCATAGTGCAGGAAAATCCCACCTTAGGAACACTTAAAGAACCTCATAGTCAACATGCTAAAAAACCTTCAGGAGACGTTAAGAGACGTCTTAAGAAAAATTTCAGTAACCACCTGAAGAACTTTCTGAAGAACCCTCGAAAGAACCCGTCTACAGCCCAACACTGACCGGAGAACACGCTGTAAAGGAAACATTACAGGCCTCGGACTGCTTCAAACACAGTGCTAGTCGGTTGACAGCACAGTGGGGAAGTGGAGGCGGACTGCCAACTTCTTTCTCAGCTCTCCGTTTTTATCTTCTCAGCTGGTTCTGTCACTTTTCAGTGAATATGTGACCACAAATGACTCAACATCTTCTCTGTAATCCTCACTGTATTCACTTTTATCTAAACCTTTTCTGGATTCATATGAGCTCCCACAGTACCACCTTCCTCCAACATACACAGTCCCTCAACTGTTTTTCCCAACAAACATCCAGTATTTCTATGTTTGAATGTGACCAATCTTCAGTTTGCTGTACAGTGTGGGAGTTAGTCTGTGGTTTAGACATGTAAACGATCTGTGACATGAAAGCTGAAACTTCACATAAAGGCACAGATCTCTTGGAGAGATCAGCAGGGGAGTGAGATGTAGCCAGGAGGAGGCTGGCTGTGTCGGCAGGCCTTAACTCTGCCTTCAAGAGTGGACACACTCTCAACAGACAGAAACCCTTAAGCTGCAGACGAGGACACACTACATGTCCCACCAACTGTTTGAAGCAGGCTGAGACTTTAATTTCTCCTCTCAGGCCTTATTAACACGAGGCACCTGGTGGACCATGATAGAGAAAAGAAAGTGAAGGAGGCTAATGTGATTGGATGTACCTGAAGGACAAGTCACCTCTTTTTAAACAGTAGTTTCCTAAAAGCATCTCATGCAGAATTTTTCCTGAAAGCAGGAATTTTAAAGTTGGAGGCTTATTTGATTGGCTTACTGCAAGAACCAGAAACTCACAAAGGTACAATTTGATCCTATAAGTGTTTGCAACAGCATACAAAGTTAATTTATGCCAAATCCCAATTCCTCCTAAGAGCCACTACCCTTAGCTTTGGAGTGCCCTCCAAAAAGTAATGTCCCTTCACAATGCAGTGAGAGGGGATAGGGCTGAAATCTTTACCTAGGCAATGGGACACCGCTTGTCATGTCATCAGCAGCCGCGACTGCATATACGTAGCACAACAGCGAGGGGGCCGTAGATTTCCACAATGCCGCTGCCAGCAGCTGTGTTACCAGTTGTATGGGCTGTTATTGTCATGCTCTGTTTAACGAATACACAGAGAAGAAATGAGGCAAGTGGAAGACATCTTCGACGCATTATAAAGCTGTTGGATTTCCATGAGGTATGTCGATTTCGGTCTCCCCCTATGTTTGGAGTCTGCATCTGGAAACACTCTGTTTGGAGGGCTGGATCACCCCCCCTTGGTCCCCAAAAGAAATGGGACAAACTACCCACCACAGGTATGTGCAAAACAGAGGGGTAGGGCTAAGGGCTAGAGCCAGCAGGGGAATTGGGACAGGGCCTGAGTGATACTTGTTTGGTGTGTGAGCCACCGTGCTGATTTGTTAGATATCATGAACTGGGTTTGAATACACAGATTTATGAGCTCATGTTATGTGGTGCTCTTAAATGTTGTTGGTTGTGTTCACCCACAGAGTCCATGTGAATAACACAGAGCTGTGGAATGTGGCGAAGCTGTCTCAAGTTAAACCACCTGAACTTTAAGTCGTGAACATGGAAGGCTATGCTGAACTGGTGTCAAACATACCTCCTCTCTAAAGACTTTTGAGCAACACAGGATCTGAAGAAAGAAGTAAAGTAAGAAAAACTCTGTTTTACTCCCTTTGTTTTTTGTTCAGAAAAACCTGAAATATGTCACACATACTTTTACAAAGATGGAGGAGTGGCTGGGCTTAGTCTCTCAGGATTCAGGGGCATCAGTGTAGAAATTGTTTTCTACTTCATAAGCGTACCACGAAGCACCTTTCCTGCCAGGGCACTGTCTGCCTCTCCATTAGAGGCAGTTCACAGTTGGGTTTGGGTCAGGATCACTGAAGGGCAGGGGTAAGACACCCTAATAGATATGGCTCAGCGAGGACAGCGGCAGGGCATGTGCAGCATGTCCAGCTGACTCACACGGTGGTCATGAGTTTGAGAGAACCTGATCTGAACCTGAGGATCTTCTTCTTCAGGTTGTGAGAGGCCTTAATCTTGATAAAGGCCTTTGCCTGAGCTGCAGTCATTTCCTGCCCTGCTGCCCTGGACTCAGCTGCCTCCAACTGGCTCCACCCCCTTCCCATTCCAACTGTCCCACCTCCAGCCCCACCTCCGCCACTCTCCTCAGTATCACTTGTGCTGGTGCTCTCCTCCACATACTCCTCATCACTGGACTCACTGTCTCCAAAGCAGTTTGTGGTGTAGTTGGACTTCTCATCCTCACTTGTGTCCACGATGGTGGAGTGAAAGAGCGACGCACACTCGGCTGAATACTCTGAGTCACTTCCTGCCACATAGGAGTATGGGCTGCTTAACTGTCCATGGGAGGCGGGGTACACATTAGCTGCAGAGTGCCTCAGCAGCTCCTTTCTCTGCCGCCTGTGAGCACGCCTGAACGCCTCATCATATGGTACCTCCATGATCGCACGTAGCCGCCGGTAATCATTGCGTTTATACTTTGGTTTGGCAACAACCACAACCTGGTCGCGTCCATGGTAATGATAATGGCCATGATGGTGGTGGTTATCACTGTTGTGGATGTGGTTTCCATGGTGAAGGAACCTGGATGAACCTGACCGCACATTGCTCACTGTTGATGTGGTGTCTTTGTCCAGAACTCGGCCTTCTGGGATGGACGCAGGGAGGCGTTTGATTCTGGAGGAGCACACCCCACGTACGCTGCTACCACCAGCTGCTCTCGTAGAGACTTTAACGTGGACAGAGCCTCCGTCTTCTGTTAGCCGTGACTTTTTAGAACTGGACATGCGGTGGGATTTAACACCCCTTGTGTGCAACAAAGACTCGTGTTCAGAGGCCCGACTTGTCTTCAGTGTCACAGTGGTCTTTACTTTGACAGTCTTGACGTTCTTGCTGCTTCCCCTGCGGAGTTTAATGTTTGGCCGCTGAGCGGGGATGTACTTAGCGTTTACCATGTGACTCACCTCCCCCTCTCCTCGTGCTTCATCCTGACTCTGGGAGGAAGAACCTAGACTGCACCTCTCTTGCACTGACCTATCAGCCTTCTCTGTCCGGCCAGTTTGGAGAGGCTTAGGGCTGTCCTTGGGAGTAGCTGTTTGTGTCTTGACAACTGGCGGGGATTTGAGGAGCCGTTCCTGGTCAGGAAGGTAACATGGCTGCTTGGTCACTTTAGGCAAAGAGTTAGCTTTGGGACTGCCCAGCTCCCTGCAGTCTTTAGGCAGAGTAGCTGTAGTTACTGTGGAGGAAGGAAGGAGCCTTTTGCTTTTCTTTTTTAGCAGACTGT
Organism: Acanthurus reversus; assembly: GCA_029823135.1. Taxonomy (NCBI): domain Eukaryota; kingdom Metazoa; phylum Chordata; class Actinopteri; order Acanthuriformes; family Acanthuridae; genus Acanthurus; species Acanthurus reversus. The sequence goes on along the minus strand of JAPXVT010000008.1, from coordinate 423,349 downwards.
TGGTGCTTGCATTAATGTCCTTTGTAGTGAAAGAAGAGCCATTTTGGATGCCATTAGTAAGTGGGGAAATGCTCTGATTTTGGCCCAGATCAGTGTTGTTATTCTTGAAACCATGTTGCATCATGTCAATGCTGCCATCAGGGTAAACATTTGGGGTCTCCTGCTCCTCGGATTTACTTTCCACAGACCACTGCCTCTGAGGAGACAAGGTGGCAGCACTTTCTAGTGATGCTCCTCCAGCCAACCAGGAGGGTTTGAGTTCAGACCCCCTCAGATTCCCCAACCCAGAGCCAGAAACTGGACCAGACACCTGTCTTACACAGAGACTGGCCTGTCTCAGGATGCTCTTTGACGGATCCGTGCTTATGCTGGTCCTTGGTCTACTTGTCCTGACTGGTAGGGCCCTCCGTTGCAGCAGACTGTAAATGTAGCAGTCCAGTCGCTTATGAGAAGGAGTTTGGGAGAAAGAAGAAGAGGGGGCCGACCAAGAAGAACTCTGAGTTACAACAGGAGCTGAAACAGACACAGACAGAAGGGAAGATTCTGATTTGAGTCCTTCAACACCTGCCTCAATGCTTTTAAGAAGACCTTCATCTCTGCTGTGACTTCCATGACCCAACATCTGCAGGAAGACGGGGCTCTGGATGGCCACAGCGTGCAACGGGCTTGGGTAGCGGTACACGTCACTGCCATTTCGGGCCACCAGGTCACAGTGATATTTCGACTGGGAGTCACAGGAGGCCACTGAGGAGACAGGGTCCAGGGTGGGTGGCTGAGGAGCTGAGGCTGAGCGGCGGACTGTACCAGAGGAAGGCAAGTCATCACAGAGTCCTCCAATCAAACCATCACACTCCAAACAGCTAGCAAGCTCATCTAAAGGTAGACAGAGAAAAGATTTCACAAAATGAAACCAGACAGCTGCAGATTCAGGAGAAACACAACTGTTATTTTAAGTCTTTGCATGACAGTGAAAGTGCACAGGGCTGCTGTAAAGCACACTGCAAACGGGTCACAGTTTCAAATGTAAACAGTCTAAATGGATCTGACTTGATTTCATGTTGCAGTGTTTCCTAATGTCAACAGCTGACAGGAAGTTAACTCTGACCAGAGCTGTTTCCTGGCAGCGCACTTCTGATGAAATGGTCTGTTGAATGTGGTAATGACCCTGTTTGGAGCATTAGTAAGTGGAAAATTCTTTCCTGTGGAGACAGTGTGCTGTGAAACGTTAACTCTTCATGTTCACCACTTCTCCTGGAAATCAATGGTATTCATGTCAGAAGCAGAGGAGGGTTTGGACTGGAGGTGCAGCACTACAAGCAGAAGTTCTTCAAGATTCAGTAGAATTTCTTTTTGGCTCAGACGTTAGCAAATGTCTGACTTCAAAAAGCCAAGATGGCATCAGCCACAGAGCCAAACATGAATATATCACTCCTCTCAAAGCCTGTGGTCGATGTCTCATATTTATTATACAGTTTATTGCTCAGAACAAAACTTCAACACAGTTTCAGAATGCTGCAGTCATTATGAGTGGACAGTGTTTTGCATGATTAGATATTGTGGTTGAAAAATCATGACAGTATCAATATTTCGGTGTCCATTGGAGTGTTCTGTCTTTTGGCCGGGTCGACACCTTGGGAAACGTGTGCTCAAGATCAAGTCAAACTGCAACGTATGATTAAGATGGCAAGCAGGATCATTGGGGTCGATCAGGTGTCTGCAGTGCAGCTATACAATGAGCTGATTTTAAAAAGGGCTAATCAGATCCTCAGTGATCCCACTCATCCTCTCCATCTGAAATTCCGGAGGGATAATGGGCCAAGGGGCAGAATCCTGCCACAGAAAATTAGAACAACCAGATACAACAAATCATTTGTGCCAACAGCAATCAGACTGCTGAATGGGAGATAATGCTTAACTGCAATTTAGAATGCACATGATGTATATGAGTTCTGTATATTATGCACTTTTTAATTATTAACAGGGACTGAAGCATCAGTATGTTTGAGTGAGTGAGAGCGCATGGGTGTTTTTGTTTTTAGGTGCCTCCTTTTAATATTTAGACTTTTTAGACTGTATTTTTTAAAAACCACTAAGGAGAACACAGCATGGGCCGTGAATGTGTTGAGAGACTGGTTAGAGGAGAAGAAAATGGCAACAGATTTTGACAGCTATGCTACAAAAAGGGGCAAGATATGAGCCAGCACCACCCCCCCATCTCAGCCACAGACCTGCAGCTCATCAGAGCATCAGAGGCGCTGTCGCCACACACGAGCGGCCTGCTGACAAAAGTGTGGTTTGAAGTCCAATTGCATCGGGCCAGACGTGGCAGAGAGGGGAACCGGGGTCTAACAAGGGATGCATTTGAACTGAAACAGGTTGAAAATGAAATTGACTATTTCACACTTGCTCACAACCTGGAGACAAAAAAATCAGAAGGACGCCCAAGATCCATGTAAACAAAATTACATGTTGCCATGGACACAGCAGCTGCAGCTGAAATTTCTTGAGCGTAGGCCAATCTTAAACCAATAAAAGTACTTTTTTAAGTAGAACAGGCTAATTTTACACAAATAAAATCTCATTTAATCATTATTTTGTGTTACCTTATTAAATGATTTAGTTGTAGGCCTCAGCTGCGCGTCAGGGTTCCATTCCCCTGTCAGGAGTTATTTTTTCAATAATCACAGGCTCACTATACATTATCCCTTACTTATTGTTTAGTAGATGGTTACCCATTAGCTTGGTGACCGCTTATCTTCCTGGGATCCACAAAGAAGACATAAAACATAACGTACATGAGTCCATGTACACAAACCGGAGCTGCTGTCTTTGCACTCTTCAATGAGTCATGAATAAAGTCCACCCCATATGAGATCAGCGGTTGTGATTGGCCTATTTGGTTTTTGGATGTGAGGAAACGCTGTGAATGAGAGGTTTCCCAAACCCTTTTCACAAAGTGAATTAATTCAAGGAGTGCATGGGTCTGGTTTACCAGGCTGCATTCAGTCACTCCCAGCATTAGAAAACACAGTTAAAATTACACATTTGTGTGAACCTATGAAGAGATATACAGTTAAATAGAAAACTCAGACACCTGTGGTATCAGTACCAACAGTGTGTGTTTGTATTTGGTCATTTCATTGGAAATTTGTAGGAGGAGGATCGGGAGGTTGCAAATGCAGTGAACAAGAAAAAAAACAAGGGGTGGGGGTGGGGGGGTAATGGTGGGTCTGTTCCTCGTGTTTAGTATTTGGTTTGGTTTGATTAAATATCAGGCGAGTATGCACGTAGACTACATTTGTGCGATTTGAACAATGACGTGTCCGTAGTTTGTTTATATCTTTCTTAGATGCTGCAGTCCATATCTCTGTACGGCACTGTGACAAATAAGCAAGGACGGTCAAATAAGTGGAGATCATTCTGATTAACAACTCCATCCAAGTGTCCATCCAACGTCAAAGCCGGTAGTTTGGGGGTTTTTTGGCCTGTTCTTTGATATTCCTGACAGATCTAACTGCAGGTCATCAATAAGCATTCTCACTTGTGGAGCCAAAAATCAGACTTTTGGTTTTGGAAATGTTCAGGACAAGCTTGATATTTTTCAGCCAGTGGGACACTCTCTAGATCCTGTTTCAGGATCTTGAGTTAGAGGTGTTAGAGGATGCGTTCACTTCACACAAGATCCGACCCTGATCCTCAGTGTGTGTTTTCAGTGTGTTCACATATCCTGTCAGATGATCCAGGACAGAAATTTCAGTTTCCATGATCATGGAGTCTCACTGCAGCAGTCTGTGGTTTCATCCCCGCCAGCTGCTGTGGTTTAACGTCATCTTCTGCAGGTTAAAGGTCAAATGCTAAATGTTTGAGAAGTGATTCGACCAATCAGATCAGACTGAGGGGCGGAGTCTTTCATTCACACCATGTGACTGATTCGACCAGACTGCATCTCACAGTCTGTTGACTGAACTGTTGACAGAGCCGACAGACGTCCCCTCACAGTGTTAACTTGTGTGTGTGTGTGTGTCCGAGGTGTTAGCAGGCTGGTATTTGTGTCGTATTTTCACAGGTGTGACAGTTTGAGCCTTCTGCAGGGAAACAGTCTCCAGATGTTTTCTCACATCCAAGTAAATAAAAAAACTGAAAACACACACAGACAGACAGACAGACAGACACACAGACACACACACACACAGTAATTTAAACTTTAGGGTCACAGCATGCGACCAAAAGGAGCTGAGTGACCACATGTGACATTAAACATCAGAGGTGAGGAGACCCAGTGCAGACACAAGCTTAAAATTATCATTGTTCTCTCTAGCTGATCACCAAATCAATTAATTTAATCAATGACTGATCGGTTGTGTACCTGCAGATGGGAGGCGTCCATCAACATCCGCCATTGAACAGAAACACTCACTGAAGACCGAGTTAGACGAGTTAGAGAGAGAGCCAGACGCCCCGTCACTCAGCTCATAGAAACCTGAGAGAGAGAAAGAGACAGGTGAGGAGACACAGACAGGTGAGGTGAACTGTAGATTAAATACTCTTATAATTTGGGTGTTTCACCTGAACTGGGTCGGCTGTCGTTCTCCAGCTGGTCATGTGACGCTTCAGTGTCCAGGTGCAGGTCACTGATTTGTCGATCCAGCTCCTGTAGCTGACTGATGAGCCCGGCGTCTCTCCTCCTCAGACAGTTCTGATGGAAACACAGAAACACACTCAAAGACTTTATGGTTTATATTTCAGATTTCAGCTGTTTGCTGGCAATTAAAATCTTAGAACAAACATCAGTTCTGACGGCAGACAGGAGCAGATGAACCTTAAATGGAGGGAAGAAACCTGAACTAACAGATGAAAAATAAACACAATGTCTGACACTGACCATAGGATTTTTAACCATCCAGAAACTAAAATAGGGCAGATCTTCAACAACTACAAGTTGTGTTTTGAAAGTTTCAAACTGACCTCAGAAACTTAGTTTAAAAATAAAAAGAGCTGCAGGTGGACTGAGACTGAAATGATGCTTTGAAGTGAAGCTGCTTCGTCCAGCAGAGTCACACGTTTCCGATGACTGAAGCAGCTGCTGCTGTTTGCTGCTTCTGAGGCCACGTTCAGACGAGAGCAGCCCCACAAAAAACGGAAAGGTCTCTCCTTTGCGTCTTCAAAAAATCTGCATTAACATAAACTGAAAGTGCTGTAGTATGCATGCCAAGCCAGAAGTCGGCGGTGATGCGTCTTGTGCAGCATGCCAGTGAGCCGTTGCGTGTAGGGATGCATGTGACCCCCCTCCCTTGGCCCCTGCCGCTGGCCAACCCAGCTTTGGGTAAAAGAAGCTGAGTGAGTAAGTCTTCTGAGGCCAGTACACGGCCTCTCCTTCACCAAGACTCCCATTGTGCCTCCTCGCGGCAGTTCACGGTAACTGGTGCTTCTGCAGAACCAGGCCAAATCAATAGGGGATCTCGGAGCAGCAGTGGGCCCCAGAGGTGCGGTGTGCAGGCCCACAGCCATGTGGGTTAATCTGGGGAGGTGTATGGCTGCAGGAGTAAACCCCGAATGAAAAATCTGTGACTGGGGATTCACATTAGGCAGGAAACAGACAGACTGGATCTCTGGCAGTTCCCTGCAACTCAGAAGGTTGTCGTGAATCCTTCAAGCCACTGGAAGCTGTCTGGAGCCAAGATAGTGAGCGTAGGCTCTGCCTGCTCCTACATACAGCTCATACCCCCCACGACACACACAAAAAAATACAAGACCTGTGGCGATGGGGAAGTGCGGTGGGTGCAGGTCAGGATGTGACTGGGAGCACCTAGCCCAACCCTGCACACAGGCAGCATGGGACCCTGGAGCAGCACGTCTCTTCAGCAGCTTCCCATGTGACTGAGCAGCCTGCTCTGTTCATCCCGAAGTGGGAGAGGCCGAAAAAATGTGGCCCAAAAATAGCCTGCTCCTCTTCAACCCAGACAGTTTACCGCTGCTGTCGGGTCATCCCTTTCTGCAGTCCTTTCATAGTAAGTCAGCGGTGTAACTTTGGAACGACATCCCGTCGGAGCTGCCAAATTTGTTTACTTCCTGTTGCTGCTGAGCCCTAAGCAGCCACAAATGAAACAAACTCAGCCGTAATTTGACTTCTAAAATTATTCTACGAACACTTAAATTCACCTCAAAAGACTGTTGTCATATTCGACCTGCTTTGGGTGCACTGTGGAGTGTTTGATCAGTTTGGTAGTGGCTTGAATGGAATGCTTGACTTCTGTTCACGTTAGCTTAATCACCGCTTTCCTAGACTTTCCGTTACGTCAGTTTACTCAGCCGGAAAGAAGGCTGCAGTTTCAAATGTTTGCAGTTTCAGGGACGCCAGCACACTGTTTTCACGTATAAGAAAGGCCGAACCACTACAAAAATTCCATGTTTGATGCAAAAACTTGCACGTTGTCAACTGCTCCTGGATGAGTTTTATCACATTATTTGTGTGTGTGTGTGTGTGTGTGTGTGTGTGTGTCATGTAGCTGAACTACAGTATATTTCATGAGAAATCACTTCAAACTGAATCCAGAGGCTCATTACAGAAACTGTGAAGTCTGAAACTTTTCTTAGTTTACGAGACGTTGAGGATTTTGTTTAGAACCGAAACATGGTCGTCATGGTAACATGTCGTTACCTGACGCAGATGATGCTGCACCTACTGACAATAGCAAACTGGTTTCACTGCAGCGATGAAGGTAAAGACTCATAACTTTTAGAAAGTGAGGCTGACATCTCACAAGGTCTGCCTTTCCAACAAACTCATCGACTCACTGCTGCAAACATCTGGCTGAGATCTTTGAGCCTGGAGCTTGAGATGAGAATCTGACAGGAGAGGTCAGAGGTCACAGGACACACACAGCAACTGGAACTAAAAAGCCTGAGGGCACACCGATGATGATGATGATGATGATGATGATGTGAGCACTGGTTTAAATGAGCAGCTTCATCGTCACAGGAACTTCAGCTCGTTGATTTTCAGCAGATGTTTGCACAGAAACAGTTTTTACTGATTTGGTGTCATGTGACCTCTACAAAGATGAGCCTGCAGAATCTACGTTATGTTTCTGTCAAAGCTCCACGTCAGCAAACTGCTTCAAACAAACACGTCATTTCACGTGGGAGGAGCTGAACATGCAGATTCACAAACAGTAGATCCAAACACAAACGACCTGCACTCACGTCTCACTCGGTGCATTCAGTGTGGGTTTGTCCAACAGTGTCACTGTCGACACACACGTTTCACATTTTAATAAATCTGAATAATCGTGACTTTGTTTTTTCTGCACTCTCAAATAACTTTATTGTAACTTTTAAGAATAAATACAACAGCCTGCAGTTATTCAGCAGAGAAAACAGAAGCCTGGACACACACACGCACACACGCCCTCCCTCTGGTGGGATGGAAAACATGCGGGTTATGCTGAGCTGCTCTCGGGTCATATGCTGCATTCCTGCGTCTGAGCTCAGAGAGCAGAAACAAACTGCAGCGTCTCTGCATTTATCTGATCAGTCACAGACTCAGAGCTGCGGTCACATGACTGCTCTCCTCACAGCACTCATCTGAACTTCACAAACAGTCACTAACAAAACAGCTTGAGCAGCTTTCACCAGTTTGTCTGCACTCAGCTGCATTCATCCACAAACACACAGTTTTTATAAAACTCTCTTTCTGCAAACAGACGCTGATGAAACAACAAGGAGACCTGTCTGTCTGTCTGTCTGTCTCTCACCTGTCCACCTGTCTCTAACCTGTCTGTCTGTCTGTCTCTGATGCAGTTTTCTTGTTTCACTGCTGTGTTGAAGGCTCACCAATAATCCACCTTCTGTTAACTGAATGTTATTTACAC
>JAPXVT010000007.1:33108037-33126170 GCA_029823135.1 Acanthurus reversus | reverse complement strand
CTGCTGAACATTTTGAACAGCAAACGTTCTGAATGTGTTTTTCTGTTTTCATTTCATGATAAAAATCACTTTGCAGACTGAATGTTTGAGTTATTTTATCTTACAAAAAACTTTTAAATGATAATTGCAGTTTATTACAACTGAGGTCATTTTTTTTAGCTTTGCATAGGAGAAAGCAGATTTTATTCAAGAAATCTTGAATGCTTTTTTGAGTGTCTTTTGTCGTTTTTGAATTGAACCATTTGTGTTACATCTTCTTTCTCTCTTTGCTCTGTTGAGTTTTACAACAAGATCCATCACTACTTTATATCATTATAGCCACAAAATATTGACCTGCAGTTTATATGTGCAGAAGTACACATTAACTTTATTTTAATTCTGTAGAGAAACACTAACCAGCAGTAATGTGGCAGGATGCATTATGTTTGCCAACACATTCTCACGCACACACACACACACACACTCTCTTTCTCACTCACACTCCCCTTCCTCCTCCCCTCTCGGTTGCCTGACTTCCTGCCTCCCTGCAGCCTGAAAGCCGAGCCAAATCAATTAGTCTGCAGAAATTACAGCGTAATAAATAACGAGGGCCAGTCGGCAGCCACGGAGACGGGCGGCGCAGAAAGCAGAGTTATGGGGCCCCTCCTGTCTCCATGTGCAGCTCAGGATGCCGAGGGCCTCAGACAATATCCCAATACAAGCTTTTTACATGCTCCACTGCATGTTTACAGAATGACTCAATCTGTTCTTTTTCTCTTAAATCTGTAGATGTTAAGCAATGATATCTCAAGTTTTATTTACTGTTACAAAAATGAATTTTTCTCTGATTTACAGAGCAGATGAAACTAACAGATTTGTTAAACACTCTTTGATACATATATTACCATTCGTGCCTGTTTTGACCCTGTGGGGTTACCATAGGAGACAGCAGGAGGTGTGTCTACTTGTTGTCTGTCACTTTCGGTTGTCCTCCGATGTAACCTGATCTGATCTGTTGCAGCATGTCCCATTTAAAGCATCTCAATATCCCTGATACACACACACACACACACACAGAGGTTTTATCTTGACAAAATGTGTTATTTTTTTGACTTTTTGGACTTTTTTCAGGCTGAAATGAAATGCTTCCTGCTCACCAGAGGGAGTCAAATTGAGGTCTATAAACAGTGAAAATTTACTTGTGAGCATTCACCAAAACTGTGGAAAATTCGTTCAGCTATGTGGAAGATGATTGATGACACAAGATTTGAGGCACCACTTGTTCACCTTAGAGAGAGCCGATGGGATGTGTAAGATCAGAGTCAGATTTGTGCGTAAAGGAGGAAGAAACGTGAGCGATAAGACATGAGCATGACTTGTTACTTTCAAAATTAAAGCTTTGACGGTAAAGTTTTTGAGATGGAGAAAAAGACAGAGAGTCTCAAATGTTGATTTGCAAACTATAAGTGGCACTCAGAATTATGTAAAAGCTATCTCAAACCTTCTGTCTATATGTTTTAGTACATTAGAGTTAAACTTACTCACAGCAGATATGTTTGTTGACAGACAGGATGGACACATAAGGACGGGCTTGTGAAATAAGTGGGTTAATTACATTCATTGCACAACAGCAGAAAAAAAATGCAGAGTACAACAGAGATGTCACATGTCCTCTGTCCTCATGTGCTCACCTAGCTCCACCGTGCTGACCTTAAAGTTGGAGTAGGCAGTTTATTTTTGGTGTCATTGCGCAAAAAACTCATAATAATCTTTCAGCATATTATAATTCAGGTGCTCTGAAAGACCACTAGACTTCCGCACCTCTCCTTGGCTCTGTATTCAGACCGTCACAGGGTATTTTCAGCCAGTCACTGTAATTTCATAGAGCATGTGCTCTACGCCGCACTTCTTAGCGACAGGTGACGTCAATGCGAGCTGATTGGTTGTTAAAACAAGTGATGTGCCTTACGTTCTAAAACTGGCCTCTGGTGACTTGACAAACTCAGCTGCAAGCAACAACGTCAGCCGACTTGAGTCGAGCTGAGATGGACCAGTTTACACCACTGCAACTTTCACTGCAACCGTTGCATCTCGTCGTGAATATTTGACGTGAAGTGGACTTAAAAGAAAGAGCGTCAACAAACAAAATGAAATGCAAGCCGGAGCAAAAACCGGAGGAAGTGTCATGCTACTGCTACCTTGATTTCCAGATGTGGCCTACCTCAGCTTTAAGTAGTGGTTATTTCAAACAAATTTATGTTTCATCAAACTACCACACACCACGCAATGAAAAACATTCTCTGAGAGTCTGACTCAAGCAAGCAGCCTTGTCAGTGTCTAATGCTGTTTTCTGCTGTCAGTGCAAACTGTCCATGTGCAGCTGTGTGCAGAGAGCGACCTCTTTAATGTGACAGCTTTCCTCTCTGCGGCAGGTTTTGTCAGCAGGCAGCGGTACGGATGTACGAGGCTGCCACTCGTGTTACGGCTGCTTCTCTGTTTGAAAAGCCGCCCTCATGTTGTCCCAGTGTTAACTCAACATCCTGTGTCCACACTCTCTTCCTGCCTTATCACTCAGTGTGTGTGTACATACAATCACAAATACTTCCGGAGGTCAGTAGATAAAGTAGAGCAAAACATTGCACTGCACCGTGCACACACACACTCACACATACACACAGTATAAAGCTGCCGTGTGTGTGTGTGTGTGTGTACGTGCCTGTGTGTGTGTGTGTGTAGTCCAGGGTTCAGTGTGCTGCAACAAAGCAGTTAAACTTTAAACAGTGATAAACAGGAGTTGCTTCATGTCAGGTTCACCTCCTATCCCTGTTTATTGACTGATGAGCGCAGAAAAGTACAACAGAGTCAAAGTTTTGTCCACAGTGAGCTGATTTCCATGAGTCTGAAGACGCTGATCATAAATGGTTTTTCCGATCTCTCCTTGCACAAAGCTGCAAACCACTAGAAACTACAACAAAAACTTGTATCATGTAAACCAGTAGCTGCTGCTTCAAACCTGTTGGTGGTGCTCCTCTCGTCCTTCGTGAACCCCGTAGATGCGGCTCCACCACTGTCGCCACAGAGACCAGCTCTGCTTTCAGCTGATACTGCTCATGATCTCAGTATCAGGCAGTTTACAATCTGTCAGAGTGTTTTATGTGATGCTACATGTGGGCTGAGAGCACTCAGTCTGGCAGGTGTATCATTACAAAATCATAGAAAGTTTAAAAACATATTTCACACGCTGCATTCCCTCAGCCGCGCAATGTTTGTTTTCCTACACACAACCACAGGCAGTCTCAAAGGAGACGTCTGTCCGACAGCAATATAAAACACTAAAAATTCTAAGTGTAGCATACACGTAAAAAGACAGATACACTTTAGGCTGATGGTCTTCTTGGTGACTTAAGACGTGTTGCTGTTGGTACCGTTTACAGCAGAACCATGATCTGTGTCCTGCCAGCACTCCAGGCTGCTTCTCCATATATAGAGTGAGTGACAGTTATCTGTAGCAGGTAAGACACTGACTTGGCGTAAGTACCTCATACAACCCCACAACAAAAGAACTGAACTATCCCTTTAAATATTTAGGCAGCACGAGATGAGAGTCTATTGCTGTTGGAACTTATATGACGTTATTAAAATGAAGAACAGCGGGACAGATATTGTCAGCAGCTCAGTTTATTTTACTTCTGACTAAAACGTTTCTCCTGCCCTTTTAAGGATTAAAATGTCTGCTCCCAGCGCCTTCATAACAAATATGATCCTTTGATTATTGAAATTCACTAAGGGATGAAAAGTGCTGTTGATTCAACAAATACAGGCCAGAATCGACTGAAAATGTATCTGGATTATGTTTTGCCTTTGTCTCTTTGAAAGCTGACGCTAACAGTCTTATGCATGAAGGTGATGCAGGTTTAAACCCTCACACAGAGTCCGCTCACAGATGATCTGCAGGTCATTCAGACTCTGAACTCGTCTTTGGCCTATTTTTGCAGTTGAATTCAAATGATGAAATAACGTGAAATCAAATAAAGGCACCAGTCCTTAAACTGAAGATCTCTGATGTTCCAAGAAAACTGTGGTTTGTGCTGAAAGTGAACACAACAAAGCTGAAGCTGAACGAATCAGATGAGTTGAGAAAGAAACAAATCAGCAGATAAAGGGCCAAAGCTGTGACGGACAAACTTTAAATGACCTCAACTTATCCCTTTTCTGATACTAGGTCAGTAGAGTGAACTCACTCACTCACACACACACACACACACACACAAACTTTGTATCTGGAGTTAAGCAACTGCAACAGACTGAACACACTGTCCTGTGAGAGAAGAGGTCACTTTGTGTTGACATTACACATGTAAGTGTGTGTGTTTGTGTGTGTGTCACCATAAGCCTAAACTTAAACATCCTGATCCAAACAGAAAGGAGCTCTTTGGAGTTTTCTTGAAAACAAACAAACCTGTCTGATGCATTTCCTTCCTTGTCAAACTTTTAAAAAGCTATGGTTCGGGTTTGGGTTTGCATTATAAATCCAGCAGTGTTTCTATGTTGTGTCTTCTCTTTTTGCCGGTGCCTTGCAGCATAAATTATCTTTTCTAGTTGTCTCCACTGTATTATGTCTGAAGCTTAGGCTTGACTTCAAACATCTGGATTTTTCTCCACAAACAGCTGGAAAATGTCCTGATGTCTCTGTAAAAAACCTGGTTTTGTCCTCACAAACATGGCTGGATCTCTTGATGGGCGCTAAATTAACTTGGCTGAAACTAACTTGTAACTAAGCCTTGCAAAACTAACAATGAGGCTCACATTTAATCAGAACTGTGTCACTTTGAAATGTGCTGTTGAAGCATCAATCTTACATAAACAAATTTGACAAATCTGTGGTTTACAGAAACGTCTACTGTCACCAGTTCTTGGTGATGGGGCTGCCTCAGAATTCTTGAATATCTTAAGCATTGTTGATGTAATCTTCATTGCTACCTTCTGGCCTGGCATGCTTGTTTGTTTGGATGTTTTTTTGAGTTCTCAGGTGTACGGATGGAGGTGGTGTAAAATCCTGGGAAATGGTTGCTGTTCAAAACTTATGTTTGACGAAGTGTGACAATTCCAGTTTGATTAAACTTACACACTATAAGCTCTGCCTCTCTGTCTTGTGACTCTTTTACTCTTTTTACTCTATCAGCTGTAGCTGTTACCATGACAGTCCCATGCTGACATGGATGGGTTTACATTGCATTTGCTTGTGAGCCTCACCGTCACTGTCAGACACTTTCAGGCAGTTTACATGGCACAAGTTTTTGCATTAAACGGTAAACTTCTGTTGTGGTTTGGCCTTTCTTTTACATGACAGCAGCGTGCTGCAACCCCTGAAACTGCAAACTTTTAAAACTGAGTCAAGGGTGTAATCTTTTGAAACACCAACCTTCTTTCTAACTGTGTAAACTGTAAATGGAAAGCCTGTGGAAGCGGTGACTACGCAAATGCTAATGCTAATGCTAGCACCAGTCGGTGCATTCCGCAGTAGCCACTACCAAACTTTAACTCAACACCCTGCAGTGCACCCAAAGTATGTCACATATGACAGCAGTCTATTGAGGCAAATTCATGTGTTCATAACAAAAATGTATAAGTCAAATTACGGTTGAATTTCTTCCATTTGTGTCTGCCAAGGACCTAGCAGCAACAGAAAGTAAACAATTTCGGTAGCTCCAATGGTATGTCATTACAAAGTCACATTGCCCTCTACCGGCCTGGCATGCATACTGCAGCGCTTTCAGTTCTTCACGTAAACACCGATTATTTTTAAGACTTTCACATTTTTAGTTGGGCTGCTCTCGTCTAAACAAGGCCTATGGGTGTCCCTGCTTTCAAAAGTAAATGATGTGTGACAAACAGTGCATTGTCCTTCACTTGGAGATTTTCTTTTCTTTTTGTAGTTCTGCAGAAATTATGCTGATGAGAAGAATTAAGGTTACACACAAACTTGCAGGCACAAACCAAGACTCAGATTTCTAACGGTTCAAGTAGGAAGTCAGAAGGAGAGAGAGAGTTGTGGGTGATCAAGATTTATTGTACATGGGAGATAAGACACCCAAACATGAACGGACCACACAGCATGTACACACACACACACCCACACACACACACACAGACACTTCAAAAGGCTGCTGCCCTCTCCTCCCTCCTCTTGACCTTTGACCTCCATCTCTTCATTCTCCCGTCTCGCCGTCTCTGTGACCGTGTCTGTCTTTCATCTTTCTCACATTTGTGTCTCTGCCATTCTGCTCGATTTTTTTGCTTTTAGGTCTGTCTGTAGCTGCAGTTCAACACTACAGTATAAGGCGCCCAGGAAGCATCCTGATCACGTGACCAGACCATCTAAACCAGCTCCTGTGCTCTCTTTGCAAAATACTGAAACTTGCCTGATACTCACAAACATCCTCAACACTAAATGCTCACGTTGCCACACCATGAAACACGACTTGAAAAAACTCATGCAAAGGAAAGATGCAGGTCAAAGCAGCCAGTGCCTCCCCAAGATGGACAACGTCATGTGACCTGCCTGTCAAGCCTGCTGATTGGTTGGTTAAACGTCTGTAAGGTGGCTTTGAAACGGAAATTTTAAAAAAGCTCAAACATTCAACAGTTTGTTAAAAATGAATAACAGCCACATTGATGTGATTTCAACTTTTAGCAGTCTGGACAAGAACATTTTAGCTACGATCCATACAAACCGACTCTTCTCCACCAAAGCTGGATCTGAAAATCCTGACTGAGCTCCATCTGTCGCGAACAGATTAAAGAAATAATCTCAGGTAAACTACAACAAGATGGGACAGAGGAGGACGGATGGACAGAGAAGAGGACACAGCTGCTTATTTTAAATTATACTTTATTTTCATATAAAAACAAAACAATAAACAAATAAATTAGATATTTCTAAAATAATTCTCTTGAGGAAATGTTTAAGAACATTGTGATTGTTTACAGTTTCTATCTGAGAGAAGAGCATAAAACTGGAATGTAAAGTTGCAAATGTATCCGGATACTTTGTGAATGTACATGTAGAGAAAAGCTTCATTCCAAAATGAGAAATCCATCAGTGACTGATGATTGACAGCTGAAAATACAAACAAATGCGACGAGACGACACATGAATCCTGTCAGACAGCAGATGACTGGATGAAGCATTTAGAGCATTTTGGAATGAAACCCCCCATTTTCCTTAAAACCTTCAAACATTTGAAAGAAGAAAAGGAGAGAGTAAGGAGTAATGAGAGCAATGATGCAATGATGCAATGCAACTGATAATGCAGCCAAATGAAACCTGTTTCAGGAGAATGAGGGAGGCCACGAGCTCGTTCACAACAGACAACTCTGTGATAAAAATATGTTAAGTTTTGGTAATAGTTGAACAGTAAAACTCTGTTGAGGGATCAGAGACCATCTGATCACATGATTTGATCTCTTTTGCTGGAATGTAATTTCACACAACTGTCCCTGCTGGTTTTGTCTGTGTCTCGGTTGTTTCGCCTGTGGTCAGATTGAGGAGGTGGACGGTGCCTCAGTTGGCATTTTACCCCACAGGGGAATTTTCTGCAGCTGCTCCTGGTGGCAGCAGCGAATCTGAATTAAGATTTGTAATTTAAAAGATGGTGGCTACAGGGATAAAGATAGGGGCATTTGGGAGAGAAGAGGAGACATTTCCATAATAAGAGCCTCTTCATTTGCACACAAGCCCAAGATTTCCCCACAACCCCCCCAGAACTCCCTCTGGTCTGTAGTCACACCCATTAAGCCTGCAAAGCCTTCATTGTCCGGCCGGGCTGCGGACCTGAGGACCCCTCGCCAACAGATTGGGCTGGGTGAAGGGTTACAGCCACACAAAGGAGGGACCCTCCCCCTTCTCCTCTATTTGAAATCAATCACACTGGCTTTCACATTCAGTAACCCCCCCCCCAGCAGTGACAGTGGGCTTGGGCCAGCTCCCCAACAGAGTCCCCATGCTGAACGGTCAGTCCTCCTTTGAGGACGAGTCCTACTGTGGACACACTGTCTCTGGGCAAAGAGTCGGTCTCATGACCTTCGGATCTGAATGAATTAAGAGACATTATACAGCTTGTGAGATTTTAAATATCTTGCTGGTTTGTTTTTTGTCAAAAAGCAACAAGCCCTCGCCTCCTTCTGGTGTTTGACCACAAGTTATTGCAGTTGACTACAATGGAAGGTTTCACTCCAAAATTTCTCAAATTCAAGACATTTTTAAAAATTCAGTTCATAATTATCTGACCCCACGGCTTTGAGGTTTTGAGTTGTTGAAGGGAAACAAGAATTTTCTTTCTCGGTTGGTCACAACTTGTCACAAGCTTTGCACAAGTTTCTGATGCAAACAGATTGTTGTGTTTTTAATTTTCTGATATTTCACTGAAGATGAAATTTGTTGTAATTTTGGAATGAAACCTGAACATGAAGACATGCGACAGCTGCGACATGTTTGGCACTTAGAACACTTGATTCAACTCCTCTCACCTTTTGCCTCCAATAACCTTCATTTCTGTGTCATTCAGAATAATTTATAACAAGGCAATTGTCTTCCTGTTGTTGATATGTACATACAATATTTTAATATTCTAATATATTCACAGGAAATCATAAATTCTGGCACTTTGTTGCAGCTACAGCAACTTCTTAGCACAAGAGATCCTGAGATTTAAGACTGTTTCTTCTTTTTAAATAAGCAACACAAAAGTAAATAATCTTATATAAAGAGATTTATATTTAACAATCAGTTCCTTCTTTTTTATCATAGCAAAATAAATCTTTTTTTTGTTGAAATGTCTTTCTCACCAAGGTTTCAAGCCCTGGTTTGGATTGAGTTTTGCGTGACGAGATTATCGTCTGGCGCCCCTCTGAAGACGAGTTGATCAAAAAAAGCATTATGAGGCGTTTGAGGACCTGGGTCTCTTCTGTTGTGTTTAGTGCCGCAGTTTTCCAATGTTCCAACTGTTCTTAGGCACAGTGCCAGAGCCAATAGTCTAAAGTACCACGTTTAGTTTGTCCTCTCCTCCTCTGCTCATTCTTCTGCCCACGATGAAACGCTTTTCTTCCAAACCGTCACCACGTCATGAAGCACAACGGCTTCAGTGCTCCACATGCATACATGTGTGTCTGTGTGTAGTTTTGACTTTGAATGGTGCTATAAGGGAGGTCCAGTGGAGAACTTCAAGAGAACAAAATATTTAACTCAACTCTGGAAATGCAGCGTGGACCTCCAATATGGCCTCTGTTGTGTTTGTGTGTTCGTGTGTGTATGTGTGGTTGTTTTCAGTCATGCGTCTATCGGAGCGCCGTCTTCATGTCTATCCGGGAGCGCACATCCTGGTAGCCCAGGAGGCAGGGGTCAGTGGACAAGGCATCATGGGTAAAAACGGAGTCATTGTCGGAGGAGCAGGAGCTGGATGTGTCCTCGCATGATGGAGAGTACTGCTCGAAGGGTGTCGACAGGTCCAAGTACTGAGGGGAGAGAGGAAGTTCAGGAATGAGAGAAACGTGGATGTCTGAGCGGAAACAGAGAAAGAAAACTAACCCACAGAAATGTTAACAAGCAAAGGAAATTAAATTTGGCTGCTCTCACAGGCGGTCACATTGCTATTGAACATGATGGTGACCACTGCAAAACGGATGCAGATGGAGGGAATCGCTGCCATTGAGGTTTCAGACCACCGCATCACTTCTGAGACCAACAGTTTCGAGTCGGTCAGTTTAAAGCCAAGAAATTTCCATGTACGAACGAATCAATCACACAAACTGCTGACCCCTGTGCAGGTCTGCAGGCGACGCTGCCTTCATGTGCATTTGGTGAAAAAGCAGCTTTGAAATTTTAGCAATTTGGACACTAAAGCCTAACACAGGTTTGGTTTTTGTTGTTTGGAGTTTATTCACTCTGGATTCTGCTCATGATGCCTAACACATCTGGATAGCAGATTGTGAGGAAAGGATGAAAGTGTGTGTGCATCTTCATGAGTGCATATGTTAGCCTGTGTGGATGAACACGTCTGTGAGTGTGTGTGACACCCACCTCGTCAGAAATGGACAGCAGCACTCTGTCCAGCTCCTCCACCAGCTGTTTGAAGGTGGGTCTCTGGGTGGGCACAGCATGCCAGCACTCACGCATCATCATGTAACTATGGAGACAAAAACACAACACGCACAGGAATGATTTCTACATTCTAGAAAACCTTCAAGGAAACAAATGTTTGACATTTTCAGCTTTGCAGCAGATGGGACCTTGCAGAGCTGCATTGACTCAACTGGTTTAAGTTTGCTGTGAACCAAAAACATCCTAAAACATAAAAAGTGTAAAAAATAAAGGACCCTGAAGGAAGGAAATGTCCTGCTTACAGCTCATGTGTGCAGTTAGAGGGTTTGTCCATGCGGTGTCCTTCCTTCAGCAGCTTAAAGAGCTCCTCAACGGGGATACCGGGGTACGGTGAGCCACCCAACGTGAAGATCTCCCACATGAGCACGCCAAATGACCAGCTGAGCACAACAGGAAAGAACACACAATTATTTATGATCACAACACATATTAACTCAGAGGTATAAGGCAGTTTATAAAGAGGGATAATTAGTTTTTCAGGGAGTTCAGAGTTGATGAGAACAGTTACAGTTTAAAGGTTCAAGACAGTAAAATGAACAAGAATTAAAAGCACTTCATGCTTTTCAGTTTTATATGAGAGAAGTTGGACTTACACGTCACTCTGGTGTGTGTAGACTCTGTCGAACAAGGCCTCTGGTGCCATCCACTTCACTGGCAGCCGTCCCTGCAGAGCACACATCAACACGTTGGACCTTCTTTTGCCACATCAATACTCTTTTCATCTGAACATATTTTTCTTTCTGTCTCTCTGTTAAAGTGCTTTCCATCAAATTCAAGCTCTCTGTGCTTGGTCCTTTCTCCCTTACAGTCCTCCCCCTCCTCCCTCTTGGTCTCCCCTCTTTTCTAATTAAGTCCCATTAAGCCTGCTGCCAGTCAGAGAGAAACATCAGACATCTGTCTTGAGGAGTGTTTAAGCTGTGAAAAGAGCCATGCAGAGGGAACCTGGCTTAGGAGGAGACATGTTTACAAGCAGTACTGGAGAGACGGTTTTTACGAACATCCAGCTTCCACTCCACACTTTCAATGAACCAAATAAGTTGACGTGAAGATGCTGTTTGAATGAAAAACTGTCACTCACATTGGTGGTTTTCTTGTAGTAGTCAATCTGGTGGACTCCTCTGGCCAGGCCAAAGTCAGCGATCTTCATCACATTGTCCTCCGTCACCAGAACGTTTCTGGCTGCTAAATCTCTGTGGATGCACTGCAGAGAGAAAAGAGAGACAATTAAAGACTGACACAAAACCCTTAAGTAAGCTCAAGAGCAACAGCTGGGTTTCCAGATTAGGAGATTAGCATAAAGGTTTAAATGGTCCTTGTTCTTGGGCTCAGATTAAATGATGTGATTTAATGCATTATTTTTATGTAGCCTTTTGTCGATTTTGCATTGTTTATAACAAAGCTCTCCCTTTTGCTGAAGTATAAATTTACACCTCAAACAAGAAGTTTGAAGTAAACGTCGTTATTGAAGCTTTTTTGAATTCAGACTTGTCAGTTCCAAACTGTGGTTTGGAGCGATCATGTAAAAACAAGGAGACAGAAATTATTTACAGCAGATTTTCTCCAAAATGAAAAGACTCAGGAGTCCAAAGTTAACACACAGTGCCTCATTTTAGGGAACGCAACAACATTAAAATGTCTTTATATAGAAACCTGGGAGTTTAAAGTAAAAACAACCCTTTAGGAGGAAAAAAAGGAAGGCACTGTTTGCCCTCATTGAATGGATGTCATTAAGTTTATTTTGGTTTTCATTCGAAATAGACGTGGGATTTGTGGGGACGTGCAAAATGAACCTCTCTTGGTTTGTGGGTCTCCCCATAATGGAGGGTTAGTTTCAGGCTCCTACATTCTTAGGAGGCTCTAGATCCAGAAACCTGATGCCTCCACCCAGACGACGGCTCTGCTGCCTGTTTGCTAACAGATTTATGGTAGCGCTAGAGAGGACAAAGCCTTGCAACAGAGGGATGGACAGATGGATGGACAAGAGTAAACAGGACTGAAGCCGCAGCAGCTTTCTGCACAGGAATGCCTGTCTGAGACACCGGCTGGCAGAACAAAGAGACATGTTGATAAGAAGCACACAAACAGCGTGCATGCTGGGTAAATGAAAGGAAAAGAAACATGGGGGGTGGGAAGGGGAAGAAAAGACAGAAAGGGACAGACAGGGGATGGCAAGAGAGACGGGGTAATGGAGGGAGTGAAAGGAGAAGGCTGGTGCTGCCAGACCCATCTGGACCAAACTCCTCCATGTGAAGGCCAAAAGCAGTGAACTCAATCCTAATGACGGCTCCACTGAAAGCAACACCAAACACTTTACTATAATGAGGTCTGACGATGAAGAAACACCAGAATGGGGCTTAGGATGTAAAAGACCAACAGTATAAAATACAGAGATATGTCATTTACAATAATATCGAAAAGAGAAAAGCATAATCGATGATCAAACATTGTTTGATCCGTAAATCATTTCTGCACTGACTCTTTGTTTCCTGACAAGCTTCCTCCTGTTGAGCCTCTTACAGAAAAGATTTACAGCCACCAGAGACTATGCGAGCTCCCCAGATGCTTCTTCTTCTGCTACAAGCTACTTCCTGTCTTTTAAGTGATCGTACCCTTTTGGAGGCGAGGTACTCCATCCCTCTGGCAACCTGGTAGGCGCAGGAAAGCAGGTCTTTGAAGGTGAGCTGCTCTTCAGGCACCTTGGTCACATCAAAGGTGTAGTCCATGCCTGGAGGTCGCCGGGCCCGCAGGTACTCCCTCAGACTGCCTTTGGATGCATACTCCACCAGGACATACAGAGGGCCTGGGGAGGGAACACAAACGAGATGAATGACGGGGACGTTTCTATTGTTGTTTTGGCCTGGAGGCTTCGGACCACCATCATTGATAGACTTACTAAATTAGGTTGGTTGGTTGTGATTTACGATGAGAGGGGGGTTTGGGAAGAACATAAAGGCGAGGCATTGTTTTCTCTTCAAAATAAGGGTTTGCATGTCATAACTAACAAGAAGGAAGTCATCCTCAAGTCACTGCTTTAATAGTCAGCTCCAAAGCCAAGAACACCATCAGTTTAAATTGACTGAGCTGGTCCATAAGCTTACATGTCCAAACTGTTTACCTGAATCCTTCATTGAAACAAAGTATGCTAGGCAGAAATAAAACATAGAGGATAAATGAGAAAGGTTGAGTCACAGATCATAAGCTCACCATCCTGTGTGCAGACTCCAAGCAGGTTGATGATGTTCTTGTGTTTGTCCATCACCTTCATCAGCTCCATTTCTGAGATGAGGTCTGCCAGATCTTTGTCTGTGGCATCATCTGAGGGAAGAGTATATCTTATTTGTAAAAGCATGTCTAACAGACAGCAGAGTCAGGCCGCTCCCTAAAGGTTTAAAGACTGTAACGCTGCATCATATCTTTCCTACCTTTGAGCATTTTAACTGCTACAGTGGTCGCCTGATCCGAACTGTCTTTGTTAATGCCGTAGGCCTCCGCTCTGACCACCTGACCAAAGCAGCCTTCTCCTAGAGGTTTGCCCAAAGTTAAACTAGAAAGAGAAAGAGTGAAAGTTAGTGAAAACAAGAATGTCCAATAAAAACTGTACAAATCCATAATTTGGGACTCTGGTTTCTTAAAACATAGGTTGGGTCGAGCCAAAAATGGGCTGTGGCTTGTTTCTTTTTAGCTCCCTGCATAGCGAGAGCTAAATGAATCAGGATCCCAGAAGCCAAACTAAACTTAGTGGAGAAGTATGCTCTCTGCAAGGGGCAGAGCTTTTAAGTTAACTTTGCTTTACTGAGGCTTTACTTGTCAAAACTCATTTCTTACTTCTCTCTGGGGAACTCCCAGTCTGGGTCGTAGGGCAATTCAAACTCCATGACTCCAGCCAGCATGGGGGAGCAACTGGACGAGAGGCGAGCGACCCTCATCAGAGACGCACTGGACTTTCCTGATGAGTTGGACTCCACTGAGTACTGAATGAGGAGAAACATAATGGAGGATTGAGTTATCTGCCTTCAGGAACATACAGGTGGCTCTGAACAGACGTGGTCACACCTAGCTACGTGCAAATTTTGAGGCACTACCCTGGCCTTGAGTCAAAGTTGACAGTCTGCCAAAGCAGTTGATAGAGAAGACAAACACAAATTCCCACGATGCAAAGTGCAGTATACCTGTCTACGAAGAGGAAACTTGGAGAGCTTCTGGACAGGGAGGGCGTCAAACGGCTCCCTTCTGGGGTGGACCTGCATTCGACACAACACCACGATGACGATGGCCATGATTAGAGCCAGGAAACCACAGGCGTAGATGATGATGTCGGTGTACTTGGTCTCCATGGTGTCCATAGCGTCTGCTGCTTCCTCTTCTAAGGGAAGAGAAGGAAAATTATTTTAAAAATGTCTTCACGCTGAGAGAGCATCAAAGCAAATCTAAATATCACTTGCTGAATCTCTTGCAACCAATCTAAATTCACAAATATCCAATTTTTTTGTGCAGTGTAGCTTTATTTTGAACTTTCTCAGCTTGTGGCAACAATTTACTGACAGACCACAGACAGTGAGGATGGGAGGCAGGGTCTCTGCTGAGCTCACAATCAGCAAAGGAACACCACAGGGCTGCTGCCTCAGCCCCAAACTCTAGACACTGTACACCTACAACTGTGCCTCAGCCCAGGACAACACCGGCATCAATAAGTATACAAATGACACGACCATCCTAGGCCTCATCAAGTGTGGGGATGAGTCAGGTTACAGGGAGATGGTCACAACACTCTTGTCTATGGAGATGAAAAGTTACCTAAACTCTCATATAGGTAAGATGAAAGAAATGATCATAGACTTCAGCAGGAAATCCCCCCTCTACTGCCCCTCATTATCAAGTGGACTGAGGTGGAGAGAGCTGACAGTCAAGTTTCTGGGCCTTAATGTGATGACAAACCCGAGCTGGGCCAAAAACACTGCTGCTGTGGAGAAAAAGGCCCAGCAGTGGCTTTATTTCATCAGGCTGCGAAAGAAGGCTGGACTCAGCCATCGCCCCCTCACCCAGGCATACAGAGGACTTATAGAGAGCATCCTCACAAATGGCATCACTGTCTGGTTTGGGAATACCACCCAGGCAGAGAGGAAGGCTCTCCAAAGAGTCATAAAGACTGCAGAGAGGATCTCTGGATCTGACCTCCCATCCACGAACACTATGTACGCAATGCTGCAGCAAAAATGTACAGAGCATCCTCAGGGACTCTCACTCTTTGCTCAGGCACAAACACTCAATATATAACCTGAGACACTGCAGACCAAACAGTATCAACACACACAAAGCATGTTTCTATAATAATTCCTTTCAAGCCACAGTCAGACTGATGGTAAAAAACATAAGGGAAGAAAAAGGTTGTTTGGAAAAACTAACTTTTTTTTTAATCTCTCAGACAGAGACCTACTGCTAGGAGCACTGTTTATAGTGCGTTTTAAGTGTGCATTTTATTTAGTTTTTTACAGTTTGTATCTTACTGCACTTTAAAGGGGTTTACTATATGTGCAGCTTATAGTTATTGCACTTTATAGGGTTAATTGTTTGTACAGCTTTATAGCTATTTATTTGGTTTCTTTTGTCTTTCTTACTTGCTGACTCTAAGAGCTTTGTACAGAAAATTCCTATGTACTGGTACTGTCTGTGTACGAATGGCATATAAACTTCTCTTGAATCTTGAAAAAAACAATGCTGTGCAGACAATGTGAGCAGCTTTTCCAGGTTTAGGTAAATATCCTTCTAACAATTAACTGAATTCTTTTCAGCACTCAATCATAACGCCTTCCGTTCATTCTTTACCTGAGATGACGGTGAGCCAGGCGGACTGGTGGGCAAATCCAATTGAATTTCCAGCCAGACAGGTGTACTCTCCTGCATCTTCCATAGTAACTTTGGACAGGTAGAGCACCTCCACCTCTGACATGTTTAGACTGCCCGTCTGCACAACACAGACATAAACAGTAAAATACAACAATCATCACAAAACAAGTCCTCTGCTAGACTCCATTTCTCACTAAAATCTCTCAAAGTCATTACTTTTTGCTATTTTTTGTAGGGAAAATGTTTGTAGATGCTCAAACAAAAAAAATAAACAAATGTTTTAAGTAGCCCACCTTGAGGATCTGGACGTAAGGTGTCCCATCAGACCCATAGCGGCTGCCGTTCCTTTCTATGTGTTTGAGCCACTGAATGTGCGGCTGGGCGTCACTGTAGACCTTACAGTGGAACTGGACATCGCTGCCAACCACGGCTGTGGTGTTGGCTGGTAGACCGGCCTGAAGGATGGGCCTGTGTGGAGAACGTTCTGTATCAAGAAGCAAAGGTTAGAGATAAGCGAAGTTGGCAAAGACAGATAAGTTGGAGCTTAAAGGATTTTCTTCTTCTCAGGCAAACAGCTCAGACTTGACAGAAACTTCGGGATTTAGCCTATCTCACCAACAGTCATTGTCGGAAAGACATAAACCTTCACACACTTGGCTGGTTAACAGCTGGCAAACACAATTGCTTTGTAAAAAAGCTTTCAAAAACGTCCAGTAGTTGTCATTGTCACATAATGCTCTGATATGCTGGCAAAAGAGCTAGAAATGTCATTCTGAGATGAAAATCAGTTCCATTAGTGCTGCTCTTTGTCAGCTGGTCGCCAGACTCTCTTTGATCTGCGGTTACTCTCCCTCTCTGATCTCGTTAGTTGTCTCGTTAGTCGATGGGGACGGAAACTGACCCCGTGGTGGACGGACAGCGAACAAATGAACAAACAAACCGCAGCCCTCCTCAATCTCCTGTCACAGGTCAGGCTGAAAACTGGTAGGGACGCCTGACCGTCCACATCCTGCCCGCAACAGCCGACGCCAGGCGCCCCGTCACCTTCTGCTCACCCCACCAGTTACCACGTGCCTCAGACCGGAGGCTTTTATTTGAAGGCTTTTTCCACAAGAGCTGAATATTAACTGTTGCTACTGCTGCCGATACTAGTGTCAGCAAGATCACAAAGTATTGAAATTCCGGATTTAAGTCTACTTTACTGATCTAATTCAATAATTCGACCCATATCCATGACTTTACTTTTTAATTTGATTTTAAAAACATAAAAATTCAAAAAAAAAAATACACACAAAAACGACAAGAAACAAGGACAAACACTTGCACACACTCTAAAAAAAAGTGCCAGATAGTACTGGATCATCTGTTTCTTACCCAGGACATCAAGGACGTAGCTGTGAGAGATGGAGCCATATTTGTTCTCCACCACGCAGGTGTAGTTTCCTCTGTCTGAAGGCACAACACTTTCCATCACCAGGCTCCAGTGCTGGTGTCTCAGCTAACAAGAAATGCATGAAATATCATCAGTGTGACTACAAAACTTAACAAGAAGAAGGACAAACAAGAGGAGAGCAAATTAATCAAACATCTCATCAGTTAACTTTACAAACTCAAGTCCTCTCATAGCTCTGCCACATCATCCAAATGAACCCAGCTTTCATTTGACTTAATTTTGCATTCGGGAGCTAATCAGCTGCTACCATCCTCACCTTGATGCCTCCAATGCGATGCTCTCCTCTAAACTCACGTCCGTTTTTGAGCCAGCGGATGCTCGGCATTGGACTGCCCATTGCAGGACAGCGAAACTTCACTGTGTTCCCTGCAGGAACAGCATACAGCTTCTTGTCCATTCGCTGGGTGTGAGTCCAGTAGGGACCTGTATGGACCAATCAGGAAGCTGTTAGCCAGAAGGCTCTTCTGTAGCCTGGAGGTTGTGTTGTACTAAAATCTTTAGGATTGCAGCTACTAAGCAAACTAAACAACACACCTCTGGAGAAGTAAACCTGGTCGTTTTCAACCTCAGCTGATGAGTCCTCCAAGCCGTTGTCTTCATCATCATCTCCTGACCCCAATGAGTCTGGAAACATGACAAAAAATTAATATTTAGGTAAAAACCTCAGAGTTTGATAAAACACAACAGTTCAAAACCTC
>JAPXVT010000007.1:32880538-32905224 GCA_029823135.1 Acanthurus reversus | reverse complement strand
TTCCAGGTTTTAAAATCGGGCCAAATTTAATCTGTGATTGAATAGCCTTGATGTTGTGTATTAATCCACAGCTGAAAATAGTTCCTTATTTATTATCCCTGTTTGAATAACACTTGCTCCAAACTAAAATGGGCAGATGATTTAGGAAATTATTAAGCATCTTTAAATAATCTGAATGGATGGACTTTGCTGCTCTGAGTCACAGATGGAACAGGATGTCAAAACATATGAAAGAGAGTAAAATGTGTTGATGAATTTTGTATTTTCATGAATTTTGTGGACAATTTTAAGTGCCACCATTCATCAAAACAGGCTGCTAGCTTGTTGATTTCTCCATCAGAAGCCTTTAGGCAAAGTGTCTCCTCATGCAAACTCGCTTATAAGGCCCCTAAACATGAACAGTTACAATGATGAACAAGAGGCATTTACTGACCGACTTTGAAGTTGGTAGTTTCCAGCGTGGGACAGGTGAACAGCCGGGGAAACACCATGTAGATGGGAATGGCGAGGCCATGGCAGACGTCTCCCTCAGCTATCTGGATGTTCTGGATCTCTGTGGCGTCTCTGGCGTAACCTTCAGCACAACCTGAACACAGCAAACTGTTAGAACACCCGCAGCTCAGACAGGTTGAGCCAATTATCTCACAGCATGTACGTACCACACGTCTCCACTCGCACTAGCTGCAGCTCAATACTCTTGATGGGAACGTCTGAGTTATCCACCACCACCTCTCCAGTCAGCGGCTGGCTGATCACACAGTTGGTAGCGTCTAAATGGCCTCTGATCAGAAACTTTGGCAGTGAACTCCTCTGAAGACACAAAGTTTCTGTCAGTGCAGCTTCAGGCAACACAACAAAAGGAGAGAAAATAAAGTTTTGCTCACATCGCGGACGTTCTGCATGGTGTCTGGAGTGATGGTGAAGTTCACTGGCGTTGGGACAACTTTGGCTTTCTGAGGCTGGAAAACAAACAACAGATTCAACACAGCGGACATCTGAGCTTATAAAGAGGTTTCAGCATCATATGCACCTTCAGAAAACATAACTTCAGACTGATGTGCAGACTGCAAGAAAAAACCTCAGTGAGACTTTTGTTCCAGACTGAAAACCTGAGGATGCAAAAACTACACAAATGATCTCAGACCAAATTTAATGGCTATTTAATGGCAAACAACTGCTTTAAAAAGATGTATTTATATCTTTGCAGAGGTTTAAATAATAAAACATTTTTCTCACCTGGCAGTGCACGATGAACTCACAGTTCCTGCTCAGATCTTTGGCCAGCAGGGAGCGCTTCATGTCACAGCGGAGCGAGTACTAGGAGACAAACAGCCCATCACTGACAGAAAAACTCCATTTGAAAAATATTTAACTGCAAAAATTAGAGAAAATATTGACTGTAACTTTGTTACTGAGACCCTTGTTTTTCAAATGGCAGTTCACTGCTGGTGTTTGGGAACAGTTTGTGTGAAACAATAAAAACCAATCTCAGTCAAATAGCTTTTCGTTATTTAGTTTGATCAATCACAATTCTATTAAAATACATAAAATATTTAGAATGTAGTTTTTTGTCTTGAATAAGCTTTAGGGAGAAACTTTGCATAAAGTTTCAGCTTCCCTCCTCTCCTTCCCATTCAGGTAAAAGTGTGTTTTATGTATGTGAGTGTCTTTGTGTACATGTAATAAATCCTTTTCTGTGTCCCTCGCTCACCTGGATGTTGACAAACACACCGTGATACGTCTCATACAGCGTTTTGTTGCCCTTTGTGTTCAGAGGAAATTCAAACGGGATCTCAGTTTTGCCTGCAGGGACTTTTCCTGCTTTGGCCACCTCGATGTTACAGCTGATGAGCTGGATGGGCTACAACATGAAGCAAGAACTTAAGATATTAATATCAGCAACAGTTCACTGACTTCTACCTGTAGGAATGTTACACATCAATATCATGCTGTCAGGCTGAGTGAGAGAATGAAGACTTGATCCCAAAAAACTGAAGCCTTTAACTGGCTTCTTAACTTTGATGATTTAACTTTTAACATGATGACTGTTCTGATAGAAGACCAGTTGAAGCCAAACGCCTGATAAGCACAACAACAACATGAACACATTCACCTTTACAGGCTGACAAGACCCCTCAAAGCAGCTTTATCAACCTGCACTCATGAAGACTAAACTGGAAAGAGATACACGTATTTGAGAGGCTGAAACCAGTCTGTCTGACTCTTCAAAAGTTTCAACTCGTCATGGCTCCTCACTCACCTTGACAGAGTTGTAGAAAGCCTCAAAGACGCCGACGCTCTTGGAGCTGAGCTGCAGGTTCACCAGCCCTTCCATGCTCAGCATGATGCCATGATGCTGCAGCGCCTCTTTGCACACCAGCGAGATGACGCCAGCCACCGTTTCCTGCTCACACAATAACACTGATAAAGACCTGATATGTTTCCACTGCTATGAAGATGCTCACTGTCACTGTCATCATTTTAATCTTATACTGTGGCACACAATACAGATTTAGACTACAAGAGCAAGACATGCATACAGACTGTGACCTGATTAGGAATTTCAGATATTTTTACTGATTTTTTAAAAAATGCATCTCTGAAGTTCATCACAAGGCAGCTCAACTGAAATAAAGGGGAAAAACACTTGCTTGTGGCTCGTGTATCTGAGCGTATGTAATCATTACTTCCTCTCATACACATAATAACAGCATGAATACACTGTCTAAAGATCACAAAACAGAAAAAAGCAAAAATAAGGAGGAAAAGAGCCAATATTCAATATCTGTCAACATCTGTTGGAATTATCTTAAAATAAAAATAGAGTTTCAGTTACATCTATCAGTAAAACCCATAAATCAGAAAAAAAAAATCAGTAGCAATGCAGTGTGACAACTTTAGTAACTGTTAGCAACAGTTGACAGCAGCAGTTGATTAATTCAACTGCAATATTAGTGGTCTTAACGGCACTAACGTTAGCAGTGTCAGTTATAGCAGATTTTGTTGTAACTTTAGATACCACTGCAAATGTTTAAGTTTTATTTCCCTACAAACTGTTGCTTGCCTGTGTGCTAAACACTGACACAGAGAAGCTGAAGTCAGCTGAGCGGGCCACAGATGATGTAGGTTAGCTTGTTAGCTGCCTCTGGTTACTCACCCCTTCATGGTAAACTTTGTTGGCTCTTTTCAGTCGAATATCCAAAGTGACGCTCATCTCTGACCTTCACACATCAGACACACGGTAGAGGACAGCTTGCAGACTCTTTTTAAAAATCGATTAAATTAACAAAAACGACGTTTTTACGTCTGTTTTTTTTAAATCTGCAGCTAGCTTCTTTGCTAGCGTGGGTTCCGCTCTGCACTGCAGCAACAACAGTACCATTTCCGGTTCATACCCTTCAGAATAAAAGCGGGATCTCGGCCTGTGATCTTCGAAAAATGCTTCCGGTCTAGTTTTGTAGTTTTGTGTGTCCTCTGTCCTTCAAAGATTTGTCTTCACCCCAAACCAGTGGGAACAAATAAAACTGTGTTAATGTGATTCAAGGAATTAAAGAAATTAAAGGTTTTTTTTTTTTAAAAAAAGCAGCCCTGCGACACGGAAACAAAGATAATTTTTATTCAGAATAATCCGCAGATCTCAGTGAGAAGTTCTCACCAGAGCCACTCTCGAGTCTTGACTGACAACAGTCCTGATGAAACATGTTAACCTGTGTGTTTTTTTTATGTAATTTGAGTAGATTTGGTGAAAATTTATATTTTTAAAACCAGTGCAGTCAAAACCAAAACAATCTTTGGTGAAGTTTGCATGAAATGTTTATTAGTTTACTTTTTGGGTGCATCAACCTTAAAAAAGTATCATGTTATGGTTCAAAGTGTTACGTTAAATCCTGCTGCTGTTCCCTGCTGTATGCACAAACTGTAACAGGCTGCAGTGGCTGACCTGTAAAGTCAGCAGCCTATAGACATTGACATTTTTAGACAACCCTCAGTTTTTCTAGCCTGACGTTTTTTAATAAAGTTCCTGATGTTCAAAATGTTTCGTTTCTGTCTCTGACAATAAAAGATCAGATGTGCTTTGGATTGAAAGGTTGTTTTGACCACAAACAGCTCGAGCTGCCGACGCCTCGTCACTGTTACCACAACAAATGACAGCAGAGACAATGATGCTGCTGGTGGATGAACCAGTTTCCTTTTTTTTCTAACAGCTTCGTCTTTTTATCTCTTTGTTCAAGAAGCACTTATTGTTATACACCATCATTTGTTACGAGAGTCTATCCCAGCATGCACTGGGGTTATACACTTTCTGTTTTGGCAGAATAAACATGACCTTTCATTTTAATATTTATTTAATAAAGGAAACTTTATTAACTAAGTGAAACAAGTACATTTTTAGCAGACTTTAAAATCGAAAGTACATCATAAACCCCTTTGTACCACCATACGCAAGTTATTATTCCACCATCATGATCAATTTGTCTGTCCTCATAATATAACAACAAAGCTTACACTGGTTTTTGCAGGACAGTAACACATTCTCTTTAGGGTTAATTAACCTTGGTCACCCCAATAATAAAGAGCATTCAGTTTTAGCAGCCTGCTGGGACAAACAGAGTCATTTCTTTATGAAAAATAGAACCAAATCATATTTATACAACATCATACAAGAAAGTTGGGGTTCATGGCTGTAAGATTCACTGACAGGCTCAGTATGCTAGCACATTAACATACTGATCATCACTTGTCCTCTACTCATTTTTAGAGTGCTCCTCCGGCTTCAACTTCTCTTTGTTGTCACTGAAGAAGGGTGCATCATTGCTCGCTTGCACCTTGTCAAAAAAGTTGAAGTCTGCCACATAACGGCCACTGGTGGTGCTGAACAGCACCGGCTTGAACTCATAACCCCACAGGATCTCCTGAGGGACGTACGAGGTGCGACTCTGGCACGTGGCTGCCGTCGACTCCATGGTGGCGTTGAGAGTGACCAGCAGCTCAAACTCACGGGTATGCAGGTTTTCTGCGGTCAGTCCTGCCAGCGGGCTGTGCTCGTCCAGAACGTGGAAGAAGGTAAGCGGCAGGATGAGGAAAGGACACTCGCTGCTGGAGTCCATGCAGAAATCCACTGAGCTCTGGTGAACTTGAGTCTTCTCGCCCTCCTTTGTCACATTGGAGTGGAGCAGTTTTCCTGTGAGCTGGCACTGGATCAGCAGGCTCTTCCTCATGTTAGCCACCCTCACCATCAGCACCAGCTTGCCTTGGCGCCGGCAAATCACTGCCGATTGGCTGAACTTGATGGTCTCTGCTCGTTTCTTTGGCCGAGCCAGTTTGGCGAGAAAGGCGCCGGTGACGAAGATCTCTGCCAGGCCGGTGATGACGAGTTGAGCAACCAGAGTGAAGATGGCCAGAGGACATTCCTCTGTGATGTAACGAAAGCCATAGCCAATGGTGGTCTGTGACTCCAGAGAGAACAGGAAGGCTCCGGTGAGGGTCTCCACGTTCATCACACAGGGCGTGTGGTTGGAATTCAGACCGGCCTCGAAGTCTCCGTTGCCCATGCTGATGAAGTAAAAGAAGACCCCGAAGATGAACCAGGTCAGGATGAATGTGGAGGCAAACAGAGTGAGTTTGTAGCGCCACTTCATGTCTACCACAGTGGTCCAGATGTCATGCAGGTATAGCTTGACCATCCCCTCCACATTGTCAATCCGCACATTGTTGTGCCCGTCCTTGGACACGATCCTTCGCCGGACCTCCGCTTTCTTAGTAGCCATGTTGCTTTGAATGGATTTAAACTGACTTCTGATGTTTCAGTTTCACTGTTAATGAAAGATCAACAGACATATTACCATATCTGAGCTGCAGACATAGTCATACAGATAATTTCAGTTCTATCTGTTTACACTAGGGATGTAAGAGATTAGATTTTTTGCCGATATCCGATATGCTGATATTTTACAACTAATGTGGCTGACAAGAGATCATCAAGTCTCTTCTGCAGTGGAATTTACATACAGTAATATTATGCATACTGTTCTGGCCCACTGGCAAATGCAGGCACAAAATACAAAGCTTAAAATTAAATAATATTCATTCCTTGTGCAAAAGAAGAAAAACACTTGTTACATGTCATATTTACTTAAGACAATAGCTTTTCAACAAAACAAGTAAGATACATCCTACTTAAAACTAGATAATGCTCACAAAGACAAAGTAAGTAAACATAATGTCTGTCCACGTGTGAAACATGGCACTGACTTGGGCGTTTAATCAAGCAAACAGCAGCCAATTATTTTATCTGTTGTTGTGTCAGCAGGTATTGGCGGACTGGTCGATATCCAATGGTTAATTTTAATGCCAATACCAGCTGACACCAATAACATACAGATAACATTTGCATTTCTAATTTACACTTATGATTCAATCATATCTCAAAAACACATTTTGTTCCTCTCTGGTCGCATCTGGTCATTTTTGAGATTAAATCTGTCTCCAAGATTTGTGACGTGTTTTGGAACATGCTTTAGTAGCTTTCAGTTAAGTACAGAGTGACGAGTAAAGCATCGAAAATGTAGAACAAAATAGAACTACCTCAGTAAAGCACCATATCTCTGTTTACCTGAAGACTGAAATTTGCAAAACTTTGGTTTGTTCTTTTAAAGCTGATCAATATTTGTCCTCTTGAGAGGAAAAAGGCACATCAGAGGATTTCAAACAAAAATATAACAGGTTTGATCAATAAAATAATTCATATTGCTGTTACCTTCACGGTTTGAACAGTGACAAAGTTGAAAGTTAACTTGTAGTAAATCATTACGCAGTGCGAGAACACCTGCTGTAACTTCAAATAATCAATGATTCCTTAATAAATCTGACAGTGTGTTTTATACTCACATCGTATTGCTGTGTCGAGCCGTCTCAGGTGTGTCTCTTCACCTGTCTCAAGGTCTCACATAGTCTGTAAGACGAAGCTGCCAGAGGACATCTAGTTCAGTGTCTTCTTTCTCCTATTGTCTGGACTCTGAGCACTGAACTTTGGCACAGTCGCTGGAACAGAGATGAAGACAAAGCAGAGCTGTAAACTCTGATCTGCATGTGGGTTGGCTTCTGTTCCTCCGCCTTCTCTACCTGTCCTCAGGTGGGAACAATACTAAACACTTTGACTTTGTTCTGCTGCTTTTATGGTTGTTGTTGCTTCACACACATTTACTGCTTCCAGTACCTGATTGTTCCTTGAAGGACATTGCGACTTGTTGGGACACTTGTGGTGTAAGTGCAAACAAACAGCAGATTCACGTCGGACGCTGCAAATGAAAACTGGAAAAAGGCTGAATTAATTGTGACAGTATCAGTTGATGTTAGAGACAAAGAAATTTATGAGTAAAAAACAGACATGTTTAAAGAAATTGAGGTTAAAGTGCTGAATGACATTTATGTTTAAGTTTAAACAGGTCAGAGCTGAGTGAAGTTAAAGGGTTATTTCAGCTCAAACACCAGAAGGAGTCAAAGCACGGAGGGAGATGTAAAGTGAAACAATAAAAGAAGCCAGAAATGTCAGAAGTTAAAGTGAAGTTTTGGAAAAGATAAAATGTAAAAAAAGAAAGAATATGTCATTAAAAGTGAAAGCTGAAGTTGAGGCTCTGAAAGGTCAGAAGAGGAGTAAATGTTGAAAGCAGGTGTCATTTAAAATATAAATAGAAAGTATCAGTGGATCTGTGCCCAGTTTACATGGTTCATAATACAGAGAATGAATGAAAAAGTGTCAGTATCAGTCAAAGTGAACAAACTCGAGAAATGTTTCTTTAAAATCAGTAACTTTTTGACCTTGGGTCTCACTCTTCAGCTTTGTTATTAACCTCATGATTACAAAACTCCCTGAAGGCTCTGTGTGTGTGTGTGTGTGTGTGTGTTTTACGAAATTATGAGATCATTAAATCATTTCCTTGTTCTTTGAAGACAAAATATAGTACAACTCACTTTAAAAGAGGTCATTTGTCAGCTGATAAAATGGTTCAAAGGGTCGGACCCCACCTACTGGACAAAAAGTAGAATGCATGTGGATTTTCTCCTTAAAGCGGCAGTTGCTCCATTCAGACCAAATCAGGTGATTTGGAGAAAATGCAACTTTTCTCACTCATTTAAATGAGGCTCATCTATTTCGGCTGCAGCAGTTACATGAAAAAACACAGCTGGCTGCAGGGGAAAACCAGTTGAAACCAGCTCAGATTTACAAGAGATGCAGCCCTACGTCACGCTGTGGCAGCCAATCATGTTAAGGGGTCGTCTTCCAGCAATTGACTGCCACCCTTGGATAGGGAGAGGAATAGAGTACTCAACCTGACGTCCCACAGTGGGTCCTGTTGTGTTCATTAAGTGACACTCCCTCCACCGGACAACCCTGCAGCGTCTTACTGGATCACCTGACTTAGCCTGAATGCAGCCTTCATGATGACAGCCTTCAGTCTTCAAGTCTTCATGACAGATTTCCTGATCTTTCATCGAAGTTATGTGGAAATAAATATGAAAACAGAAATTAATGCTTCAGGGTGAAACTAACGGAATTCATGCTCTTCAGTATTTTTCTGTACTGCACAGATACACAATATCATTAATAAAATTTAATGTCACACAGAATGACAATTATTTTTATTTACAAAAAAACATGAACTTGTTCCACTCCAGTAGTCAGTGTATTAATTAGCATGTCTGTCTAAGCAGTGATAAAGTAGTACAGACAGTATGAGTTGATGAAATATCACACGTGAAGAATAATACAGGTATTCATGAGCAGAATATGAGCATTGAAATAAGGTTCATGACACACTAAAATGTAGTTTTACTCAGATACATGGTCATTTTTTATATTTTAACGTGCAGCATTTGACATCGATTTTTTTCAATACTTACATCATGTGTTTAAAAATGAACCTCCACTCACAGATGCTGACAGGAGGAGAAAGAGTCAACAATACATTAATAAACTCCTACATGTGTTTACATCTACATTATGGTGTGTCATAGACCATTTCTTGTTCATATGCTGCTTATGAATGCTGTGAGAGGGAAACCTGTGGTTCTGATTAAACATCATTTCAGCCTGATTCTTATGACAATCAGCCCACGTTTCCTCTCCTGGAAAACGTTCACGGAGCTGCACTCGTTTGTTCACATGAAAAGTGACAGAAACGGGTTTTGTAAGTTCACATCCTGCCTGTTTTCTTGCCTCCGCGCAGCTGGCCGATCGCAGCGTGAAGTGGGTGTGAATGTCGAACTGTTGGTTTTAGAAAGTGACAGAAACTGTTGGACAGAGAAACTCTCTATCAGACGATGCAAAGCTGTCTGGAGGAGAAGCTGTGGGACTGTCTGAAAACTTCTGAAGGAGAAGATAAATGTCCTGCAAACGAACAAAGCCACAACACCCCCAAAAAAAATTCAACTGGTGATTTTAGAGGTAAACTGTGAAGTTTATCATAACTGCACAATACAATGAGTTCTTCTTCCGGGGAGCATCGAAGAGTTCAGTCTATTTTCTCCTTGTCAGGGATCAAAGTGATGGTGAGGTGCAGATTCCAACCTGATGAGTGTGACGACGCCTCTGCCAGACGAGCAAAATGCTCTCAGCCGTCATCAGGAGGTGGGAATAAATAACTCACTCCGTGAAGGTGAAGTCTGTCTCACTGTCCACGGTTCACTGTGGTGGGGGGTTGGCGGTGGTGGCCTTCAAGATGCCTCGCAGCACCTTGTAGTTGTTGAGTGGTTGGTTCTCTTTGGGGGGATAACAGGGGCCGCGATCTGTTGAGTAGGAATAAGGGAACCGCAGAACCCAAAGACCATCAGGGGGCAACACCAGATCTGTCTGCTCAGGATGGAACACTGGGCAGGGAGGAGGACCGGGCTGCACCTGAACACAAACACATTCATTGATAATTGTGTCATTCATACATAAAACTGAACATTTTGACTCCTGAAGGATCACAGGAAGTTCACACATGCATCATTTATTGTACCCTGGAAAAATAAATATCTGTCATCAATCGATCAGATCTCCTGTGGAGCTCTCACAGTATCAGCCTGGTTTACTTAAGATGTGTACAAAGCAGAAGATTCATGAGTTAGACGAATTATAAATGTAGGTACTTTAACACCTAAAGCTAAATGTGACACTTAGTAAACAACAAAGCTTCCAAACTGTTGCAGCTTCCAGAAAATGTGATGCATTTGATGATAAACTGGCCCAAAGCATCGAGTCTCCAACAAACTCGTGTTTAAATTTGCAGACTGGAGCCAACATTTTTGTCACAGGAAGTGGAGGATCACAGTTTGACTAACCGCTGATCTCTGAAAGTGTTGCACACTGCAAGAAGCACTAAAGATGGAAGCAGAATGAGCTTTTAAACACATTTAACTTCAGGGTTACTGAAGGTTTCATTGAGTTTAATCTGGGACTTTTAAAACTTTTTGAGTTTCACACAGA
The DNA here is from genome assembly GCA_029823135.1 of Acanthurus reversus. Taxonomy (NCBI): domain Eukaryota; kingdom Metazoa; phylum Chordata; class Actinopteri; order Acanthuriformes; family Acanthuridae; genus Acanthurus; species Acanthurus reversus. The sequence continues at coordinate 32,894,756 of JAPXVT010000007.1, read as the reverse complement.
ATGACGCTAATTTCAGCACTTACAACATTGGAAGTATTATCCATAGATTCATATTTAAGGAAACTATATTCAGCGCTTTGTAAGACTTTTCATCTACTGAAATCAGAGACTCAAAACCTGCTGTTTTTTCTGCTGAATCCTTGTTAATCCTCTGCTCTGCTACAGATGTCTCTCCTTCTTAAATGACTGATTCTTTCCTGTTAATGTGATGCTTTATTGTTTTGTTTGTTGACTTTGTTTTAATGACGTAAACTTGTGATACACTTGTAAAAGAGGACTTATGTTTCTTAATGTGTGTCTGTAAGGGGTAAATAAAGGTTATATATAATAAATACATGTAACTTTAGCATTTTTTCAGTGTCCTGAACATAGAAGTGATAAAAGTGACGTTTAGCTGTTCACCTGTGGGTTGAGGGAAACCTCCAGTGGGGCATCAGGCACCACGATGAAAAGTCGAGCCACCTGGGCGTAGTGAGGCTTCAGGCCACGGCCCTGGGATGGGGAGGGGATGTACAGCGGCATGTCAGTGTTAAGCACCCTGGTGGCGGGATCTTTGGCACCCCCTGGCCCAAGAACCTTGACTATTTTATCAGGGCCACAGCTAATGAAGCGTCTTCCCCTGCTGTCTTCGTACTCGAACCCCACAAAGACTCGAGCCATGTCGTCTCTCCTGCGACTCCTGCCCAGCCCTCCAGTGCTCCCACGCTTTCCCACCAGGGTCTTGTTGGGTGCCGGCCACGAAGAGGTGCCTCCATCCAAAGGCTCTGTCAGTCCTGCATCATCCTCCGACCGAGAGCGAATCACCAGGTCCCAGGGTAAAAGAAAGGAGGAGCCGGGCAGGAAGCCTGGCTGTTCCAGACCTGTGTGGCAGTTGTATGACTTGGCTGGACCCAGTTTGACCAGCGACCAGCTGGAGAACTTTGGCAGCAGGCCTTTGGGGCAGCCGGAGTGCATCATACCCGGGAGGTACTCCACAGTGGAGGGCTGGCGGTCGACAAGGCTTGGCCTCTTTTGCTGGACTTGTGCTTCGGTTCCATCACCGTCCCCGTAAGGCCCCAGGCTGTCCGTGGACTGGCCTAAACTGAGAGCCAGGCTGAGGCTGGTGTCTCCGGGCGTGTGGCTCTGAGCTGTGCTCGGCTCCTTCAGCCTCTCTGCATCACCGGACCCTGACGCCTCACACGGGAGACGTTGAGCTTGGTTGCAGGCGGGGGCGGGGTCAGGAGTGCTGGGCTGGAACACGGGAAAGTCGATCCTCTCCAGCTTTCCGCAGCATTTCTCCTCCAGCATCTGTTCAGGAGAAGAGCGGTTACAGAACACAAGCAACAAAACGAAAAGATGCTCATGTTTGTGATGACATGTCTGCAGTGTTCAAGAGTCTAATTAAACTGGCTGTAATCACCGTTTCGTAATAACACTGTGATCATGTGAAAGGTGTCGCTCGTACTGATGAACCTACAGATTACGATCACGTGGTTCTGCAGCTCAGCAGCTGATTAATGGCTTTATAGTGAGTTTTAGTTTATTCAGCTGCAGCTTCACTGTTCTGTTTCACTTTCACTGCCTTCATGGTCATTTGAATGAAATATATCATGACACGTCAGAATTGATTTTTCTGTTCTGTTTATGCTGCAGTTGACATTTTTAATTTCTTGTTGCATTAGGCCAGTGTGGGTGATGTTACAAAATTAATCAGCAGGATTCCCTTTATGGGAAACTTTATGGATTTTAAGGATTTTTTTTTTTCATTAATGAAGCAAATATTCTCCCCACAGATAAAGATGTTCCACCTCCACAAACAGTGAGAGTAAACAGGGTTTGTCTGAGCTGCAGCCACTGTGAGGGAGTGGCGTGTGAATCCTGACCTGGTAAAAATCATAGTTAGCAGCCTGGATGTCAAACGGATCCTCGCGAGGAGCCTGCTTCCTGCCACAGTTGCAGGAGCTGGTGGAGCGCCCCCTGCTGTTGTGGTTCAAGATGGGAGGGTTGCGATCCATGTCTGGCTTCTCTCCTACAAAAAAGAATGTCAGAATTCATGCATGTGTGTTATTAGTTTTATCTTAACCTATTTAACAGAAACATGCATGCACATGAACAAATTTTTCTTTCCTGCAGATATTTAAGCCTTTGATGTATTAAAAGTTTTTTGGTTCCTTACAACTAATTAGTGGGCAGTTAACTGAAATGTTACTGTTAATGTAAATTTCACTAAAAGGTTTCCAGTGAGCAGATTGTTAAACTGTAAACACTGTGAACACATTTAGCAGGCTTCCGACCTCTTTAACAGAGCAGAGGGAGAGAAGATGACAGAGAGTATTTCACCTGGCTGAGGCAGCAGGTGGAACTTGTGAACACAGTGTTGGTCCGTCAGGCTTCGCTCCTCACACAGCTGGTGGCCGTTGCTCCAGAACTTGTAGCAGTCCTCGTGAAGCTGCAGTGCATAGCGCTGGAAAGCGACGCCGCGGGCGTGCTGGCTGTACACGCGCAGAGCCTGAGCCAGCTGGTTTTTGTGCACTGTGGTGGTGTAGTTATGGGGCAGGTTGGACTGGTACGCGCTGTGAGCCAGCGGCAGAGCTTTCTGACACCTGTTCTCAGAGAACTTTGTGTCAGCATCAAGGAAACCCTCCAGAACCTTCAGCTGCCCCTGTACTTTGGTGGCAAGTTCAGCGATTTCTTCTTCTGTGTTACTAATTAGAACTTGGTGGAGTCTGGAGGCAACCTGCACCCATTTGGAGTAGGTGGGCAGCTCAAAGTGTGACGGCTGCGGGTTGCGGCCAACGCTGTCATCAAAGCCTTTCTTTGTGAGCACCAGCTCGACATGCTGCCACAGGAATTCCTTCAAGCTGCAGTCGACCAGCTGACCGCCCATCGACATGCTGCCGGAGTCTCCGCTGAGGCCGGACTGTCGAGCCGAACGCCTCATCTGCTGGTACCGCCGTGGCCCTGACACCGACGTGCTGGAGTCCTGGTCACTCAAGATGCAGTTGGAGCGCAACTGACCGAGTAAAGCACCCACGGGGTCTTCTTCTACTGAGGGTATGACGTACACAAACGCCTGGTTGGCAGGCACCGTGAACAAGCAGTTGCTGCTTTGGTTGGTCAGGACTCTGCTTTTACGGAAGATGCGATAAATTTGGTCCTCCAGCGCGTGTTGCAGCCGCCGCCTGGGAGAATGTTTTTTAGGTTTGTCTGGGTTTCCTCCAGACTCTGGGCCGTTTGCAGAAACCTTTGGAATAAACAAAAAAAGGTGTTTGTAAATTAATATGAAACTGTGGTGTTTTTGAAGCACAGTGGGCTGTTGTATGACTGCAAAAGCTCATTTAGTTACTTTACATAACAATATCACACACTAGTTCACTTTCTGGCAGATTAGAGGATCACATCAACTCTCATCTCTGTCCCATTTGTTGTTTTATTAAGCTCAGCTTTGATTTTCTCACCTATTTATTCCACACTATTGTTTCAACAGAAAGATGGTGCTGCGGCACAAAATGACCAGTATTTCAAAAGTTCTCCCTGTTCACTCTGATCACCTCTGATTCCCTAATAAAGTATTCTTTTTATTTTCACAACAAAGTTTCACCACCACACAGGTCGTAGTGTTTGAACTGAAAGTCTCTGTAATCAATCTTCTGTTAGTGAAGTGAATTAACAGCCTCCTGCAGCACAACGCAATGTTGCCACAATCCCAGTTTTTAGTTATAGATGTACAGAAAAGTCTCCCAACAGTCTGGAATCACATGGAAAAATTTTTTACAGCTAATATTTCTGCTCTATGGCAGGCAAGAAAAATATTTCAGATTTTTAAGTCTAACTGCCTGTGAAATCACACTCGTCCAGAGCCCACCTTGATTTTTTACAATGCTTAAATTTAAATGCTTGTTTAGTTTTGTTTGCTTCAACATTAAAAAATGACAATTCTCTGCTTTAGTGCGCTTTAGAGTGAATACTTGTGCCTCTCTGGGTCTCGGGGCGCTGACCAGATGGGATTTCTGTGCAGTTAATCACAGTGTTTGTCAGACACCTGCTTGTCATTGAAAAAGCCAACACAGAACAGAATCAGACCTTCAGAGAGCCGTTCATCTGGAAGACGAAGAGCAGACGCGGGGGGCAGGGCCGACAGTTCACTTTCCATTCTTTGGACACCGGACAGTCTTTGATGGCAGCTCGGATCAGAGGCAGGACCTTCTGCCGCAGCGCGTCCAGGGCTCTGAAGAGCCGGTCATAAGCCACATCGAAGGTCTGGTTCGGGTGGACGAGCAGGAGGACATGGCACACGGAGAACATGTAGAGCAGATGGAGGCAGTGCTGTCTGTCAAGGCCCTTCCAGAAGTCGTGCGTATCGGAGTGTCCGGTACCGGCGCTCAGAGACTCGCAGGCCCGCAGCAGCTGCCGGCTGTCGTAGACGGAGGACAGCAGCAGGTAGAGCACCCGGCTCTCCTGGCTGTACACGGCTTGGATGTGGCTGTCCGCGGTGTCGCCGTCCTCCGCCTCGCCGAACAGCGAGAAGATGTGTTTGTCCGCAAGAATGTTGATGAGAGACTCTTTGGGCGGTCCGGACTGCGCGTGACTCTTACCGAAAACACCGACGACACACAAACCGTCGTCCTGCTGAGCAGCGTCCGCGTGCAGGTCCGACTCGAACAGAGCCGCCACACTCACCGGGAGAGCCATGTTTGCTTCCTTCATGATGACAGCCGAGGGTATGATAACAGCGACGGACCCACTTCCGGCTGTAGTTCTGGGTTCGTGCACTAAACTGTCCGAGTACGTGCAACATTAGCTTTACAGTTCCGCTGTTTAAGGGGGTGATTTAAAAAATTAAAATAAAAAACTCATATGTCAATAAGTATGGTTTATGTGGCAAAGGGGTAATTATACACACTAATATAATGTATTACTCGATGAAGTCATGCTTCAAGGAAAGTAAGTATTATTAGCAAAATGTAGCCAAAAAAAAAAAAAAAAAAAAAGTAAACTAAAAATATTGAATGCAGATATGAAACATGTTTTATACTATTATAATATTATTCTATTGCTGTTGTTGTTATTTGGATGTACAAAAACTTCTTATTGTTATATTAGCCCACATCAACTTGCAGATATTTGTAAGTATTGTTCAATTTGGCTACTGCTGTACAGTTTTATTTGTAAGAATGCATCATGTTTTAAATCCTCACGATTTGCATTTTTAAAGTCTTAATTTGTACAGTAACTTGTACTTACAGTTGTCAGATAAATGTTGTGGAATAAAACGGACCTTTTTCTCAGAAATGATTTGAACCAGATGTGCGAAGCAGCAAGAGTACAAGTTCCTCAGACTTTTACTTAAATGCAATACTTGATACTTTTCTAATTTTTTGTGTCCTATTGTTTTTTTTTCCATTTTTTTTCCAAAACATGATTTTTCCTCACAAAGTCTTTAATCTTGATCCATATAATCAAGACAAACAGGGTGAATCAGTTAAATAATTGACTATTTTCTACTACTTTCGGTCTAAATGTCCAGAATTTATTAGATTTTGTGTTTTTGTTACATGTTGTGTCTGCATATTTATTTTTGTTGAGTATTTTTCATTTACATTATAATGTCTTATTTATTTGAACACTTTGAACATCCGTATACAAAGAACTGAGCCTGTCATCCTTGAAGTATTGCTCTCTTTGGTTTATTTTTTGCCAGCATAAAAACAAAAAACAGGTTAGACCAGAACGAGTGGAGGAATCAGGTCAGAGTCACCTCCAACAGCTCCAATTTCATCTCGAGGAAAGAACACACACATAATATAGTAACAGGAACCTATTCTGGGAACCAACACCTGACACACCGCTAATGTTGAATTTAGCTAAAGATTCAACCCACACAGATTTTATGGTCTATAAAATTCCCATCACTGAAATGTCCATTTTTATTTGTACATGTTTTAAAGGTGGGTGTAAAAACAATCTTCAAGAGTTTTCAGCTCTGTGCATCAGGGCTGCAGCTGATGATTGTTTTCATCTGAGAAAAGCAGCAACTTTTCACATTTGAGAGGCTGGTACTGGGGCTTTTTGGCATTTTTTTCAGTGATAATTTATTGTAACAATTCTGATCAAATTTTTTGTTAAATGATTTTCTCAAAGTCGATTAGGTCTAATTGTGTCAGCTTTACAGAACTACCATCTGCACTTTAAAGGTCAACCATCAAGATGACAACAAGCAAAACATGTTATTGAGCCGAGGGAGATTTTAGATTTGTAAACAACTGAAACAGACCTGTGTGTGTGTGTGTGCGCGTTAGGGGAAGAAAAAGCTCAGACATGTTCTGGCAGACAGCTGCTTTACATTCACCATGTCTGCTTTCATTCGATTGTTCTCTTCATCAGTTATTCAAGACTTTCGATGCTGCAGCTAAAAGCCTTTGAGACGGGTCACATGATTACTTACTGTTCTATAAATATCACACTGCTATAATGAACTCATTAGCAAAAATCCAGAATAAAACTGGAAGAACAACACTGACTCATGACTTCATTTTCAGACACCTGTGTGCAGTTTGACCAGCAATGTTTCAGTTTGGGGTTTTAAAATAGAGATTTATTCAAGATGAAATTTTAAGATACGTTGTAAGATATCCTAAAATTTGCTGCATTAAACTTATTTTAGATTAAAGTTGGACAGAGCAAAACCACACTAAAGATATTTTGAATTTGAATTTTAGTTAGAATTTAAATGGAAATAACTGGAAATTAACAATCAAAATTTTATGGTTCAGCAGTTTTGACAGTTACATGATTACATATTTCAAGATTCTTTAAAGCTTGTTTGGTTTGTAGAGATGAATAGTTTGTACACAGAGCTGGAGGAACTATTCAGATACTTCACTAAAGTAATCTAAATGTAGGCTATCAGTACAACGATTTAAAAATATTCTGTTGCAAGGAAAAGCATGTAGTGTTATCAGTAAAGTTGAGAGTTGTGCATCTTTAGGAATTTGAACTTTTCATGATCTCGGTAAAACAGCCTTATTTTCAGCTTTGTGACGATGGTATTTCTTATTGAGCTTCAATGCTGGAGCAGAAGCACCCTGAAAACACAAAGCAGGTCGCTCAAACAAAGAACAGATCAAAACATGTCTTGCAGACAATAAAACTTGTTTGATTGAGAGCAGATCAAGTTACATTCACACAAATATGTTGCTTTATTAAAGTGGGAAAGAGCTGCATTCGAGCCTCGACCTGTTTTGTGCTTGTTGCCTCATTCAGGTCAGAGAGTTTTACTTCCTCTAATGTGGGCCAGCAGCCTTCTTATCTGCATTCTGATCACTTCAATGTACTTCTCCTACACTATTATTAATAATAATGACAGGCTAGTTTAAAGTTGTGATCAATAGTGTGAAAAACATCAATGTAGCCTATCAGCGGGCCTCTCCAAACATATCTTGTGTAGACCTAAGTATAAGATTGGTATAACTTTGTCTTTGTTAAGAAGGAGCAAATATTGATGAAAAACTGTCATCTGAAAAGAAAAGCTGTCAGACAAACGCAGTGGAGCAAAAAAGTATAATATTTGCATCTGAGATGAGGTAGAATAATAGTTTAAGGAAACATAAAGTGGAAATAAGTGGGCTAAAGTAGACTACCTTCCAGCAGGCTACTGCTGTATTGACTGTTTTTGCTGTTTTTAAATAAAGTTTTTTTCTTAATAATATGTCTTGTCATGTTGCCATGATGATAAAAAAAAGTAATATAATACTGTGCTCAGTCTGAATTGACATCATAAAACAGGCCACCTTCACAGAGCTCAAACGTCAACGCTGCGTGCGCGTCCTCGTCTCTGACGTCAGCCCCCTCTGATCATCTGAAATCCCTGATAACGCGATGCGCGCGCCTGCTCGGCTCTGAATGGGGGCTCAGTCCAGCTTGTGACCGCGAGTCCGGTACTTTAACCACAGGCGCCTTCAGTCCGGCTCATCCAGTCCGGTCCGCGGCTCGCACACACCGGCAGTGAACGGCTCCGCTCTTCCGGTACACAGGCACTCATTCAAGTAGCCCGGCAGCGCAGCGGCAGTCCAACTCGTCCCGTCAGTGTTCTGACTCTTCTCAGCCCGGCAAGTTAGTGTTCTGACGGGCGGAGCTGTCTCTGTCTGTCCAGGAATGAGAAATGATGGCCGGCTCTGCAGCAGAGGAGAAAACCTTCCGACGGTTCCTGGAGCTCTTTCTCCGGGAGATGAGAATGCCTCTGCAGGAGAGCGACCCGGTGCCGATGCGCCCGTTGTCGGACCTGGTGACGGAGGACGAGGTGGAGGGGGAATGTCTCGACCTGTGTCTGCAGCACCTCTACAAATAGTTAAGTTTCCCCTTCTGTCACGTTGTTGTTCTGTGGGTTTGTGGAAAGAAGTGAGTGCCGCCGCTGAGTGTGCGTGCTGTGACCGTCGGTGTGTTGTTGGGAGCTTGTGGAGGTGAGCGGGATGTGACCCCGGCTCGGTCCCGTTAGATAAGCCGGGATGCCGCGCTGGGTGTGTCCATCACCAAGTTTAGTCAAGAGTCTCTGCTAACAGCTGATGAGGAATGAAAGCAGAAGTTCAAGCGGCGGCTGCCCGCAGGTCTGTGCGGGGTTACGAGCCTTTAATGCAGGTTTATTGTTTATTTGTGTTTGACTCATTTTTCGTGCCACACATTTGCGCCGGTCGGAGAGCTCGAGGTCCACAAAAGGTGAACCCCTGGATTTGCGTAACAAGACGACGTCATCATGGTGTAGGAGGGGGAGGAGGCCATCGCCATCACCGCTGAGCGCATCTTCGCGCGGGCTAAAAATAACCTCAATGGTTACGTTATTAGCCTCCATCAGACTGGTCGTCACACTTCAGATCAGTGTATTTAATGGAACCACGTAGAGCTGCTCAGGACAGTTTGCACATCACTGCTGTGTGCTGTTCACAGAGCTGCCAGCCAAAGTAGATCTTTCTTTACAGATGCACGAGAGTGAGGACGCTCCTGTAGTCTGCATACTTCTAATGTGACAGGCAGAGAGTCAGTGGATAACACCCTTCAGAATGGAGTGTTTGTCAGAGACAAACTTGATGAAGAGGAGTGAGTGTGTTCCCACAGAGCTGCCTGGCTGCCGAGCTCTGCTGCCTGGCCTGGTTTGAAATCTAAAATAGGTGCAGAAAGTGTGCTGGAGGAGCAGGGTGGAAGGACTCATGTAGGGCAGCGAGTGGCAGGGGGACGGCTGCTCGCGTGTGCGTCTCACAAACGAATTCAACTGTCCAGTTTTGCAGGCAGATCCTGCAGACACATTATGAGTGTGTGAAGATGAATTCACAGTGATTAAGAGCGTGTGTGTGGCAGCAGGGTCACACACAGTCTGTAGAGCTGTCAGGTGTTTCCACTGAGCTGCAGAGCAGAACGCGATCACACATGCAAACCTGTTGGAGCAGATGAGCAAACCACACGTTCATGCTGTCTTTGTCACAAGGTCCAGACTTGGTTGGCTGGTGGGTAGAAGGTCATTGAGCATCTTGCACAGCTTTACATCTCCTCTCCCAACTCTCTTCTGACAGCTGCACACAGAAACACAAGCCTGCACACTGCTGATGGAAAGATCACATTATGTTCGGTAAATTCATTCATTTAAATGTCATTCCAACATCTAGCAACTCTCATAACTTTTAGATGAGGTGCTTCATGGGAGATGTAGTCGTTGAATATTAATGGAATCACTCACATGTTGGCACAAACAACACACGCCCCGTTAGCTTAAAGGAGCGGTTCATTGTTTTGGGAAATAGAAACGATAATACAGTGCAGAGAGAACTGTGTGTGTGTTCTGGAAGGAGATGGAGTCACGATGAGATCAGCTTTGCTTACAGAGAGACGAGGAAACAGCTCTTTGTCTGAAGTTTATCATCATGTCTACTGGATTCTCTAAATTCAATTATTAATATTTTGTTTCTAATTTATTAAAGGTCCAGTGTGCAGGCTTTAGGATGATATATTTTCAGAAAATTGCAAAAATGTTATATAATCACCTGAAAAGAAAATTTGTGTGTTTGTGTCACTCAGAATGAACTTTTTATATCCACAGAGGGAGCAGGTCTGTCATGTTGCACTGCCACGTATCTACAGTAGCCCAGAGGGGACAAATAGGCAGGTTCTGCTGCTTGCTTGGAAAAAGAAGGTTGAGTGGAGGGATTTTCAGTCAGATGCAATCTGCAACGTCACCACTAGATGCCACTGAATCCTACAAACTAGAAAAAGTCAAAAGTCTAAAAAAAAGTCAAATTGGCGTTTTAAAAAGAGTTACTGTTGTTGCCACTATTAACTGATGAAAGCTAAAAAAGAAATTTGCTCAGTTCTTCTGTGCAGAGTCTCGGGGTAAGTGTGGGTTGCGTGGATACCGGACACAGACATAGCCGTCCATTCAAACCAATGAGTATTGCTCACCCAGCACATACGCCAAAAAAGTTTTCAGGCTTCCAGGTTTACTTCCTGATTATTTGGCCCACTTCTTATGTGCAGTTGAGTTCTCCCCAACATCTCTTTTACAATGGCAGCCTATAGGGAAAATGCTTTTTGAGCCACAGGGGAATTTTTCGCTGCAACACTGCGAATGGCAACTACGCCGGTTTGGAAGCAAGGCAGAGCGGCTCTGTCCTGTCCAGTTCTCTTAATACATCCATGCTATGCAGTCACACTGGCACCAAACCTGGCAACCTCACTGCAACCACAGCTCTATAAAGCTGTCACACAGTCGGTGCACTCGGCTGAAATATCTGTAAAGCAGACGAACCATCGAGCCGTTTCCTTTGAAGAATGTCGACCGAGCTGACCGACGACCCGACTGTGGCGCCGAACTCAAAGCACAGACTGAACTCAGGCTTCCTCCCACTCTCACAGTGAAATGTGACTTCAGTCCGTGACTCCCCCTCCTCACCACCTGCTGTCTGTGTGACCAAGGCTTTTTCCTGAGGTTACATTTTCATGCAGGACTTTTTGTGACTTTTCGACTTTGACTTAATTAAAGGACCTGAGTTCTTGTTTCAACACTAGAGAAAAAGAAAATTCATTTTTTAACATTTTTTATCTGCTCTCTGAGCTCCCTGACAGCTTCAAGCCTTTTGATGCTGAACAAAGCAGAATCATGAGATTACAGAATGACCTCTGCTGTTATTGTTGTTATAGTGGTCAGCTCTCCAAAGCACACGAGTTTGATGTGTGTATGATTCCTAATGTCAGTGTTTGGCTCAAAGCAGCAGTTTGCACACTTGTGTAAATGGAGTCCATCCAACCTGCCTTTGTCAAACAGCTACTGTCCAAAATAACTGCAGCTCATCACCACATGACGCGCTTTGTAAAAATCCCTTTTGTCTCTCCTTCCTGACTGAGGCAGCATCTTACTCAGTATATTTGGCGTGTTGGAGTGTATGAATCACTCTTTGGCTCCTCTCCATCGAGTAGTTTATCCTAAGAGACCCAACCAGGAGCTGCTGAAGCTCCTGCAGCTGCTCGCAAGGTCAACAATGACAGGACTCATTTTCTGCTGTTTATGCACAGAACCGTCAGAGTTTCTGAGCTTGGAAACTTCCATATTAAAAAAAAGCAGTCTTGTCATCATTATACAGTGAATTGTACAATGAAGGTGCGAGGTTAGAGTGGAGGGTTAGTCTTGAGCCACTGCGACTGCGTGCACTGCCACATTGGGCCAACGTAACCCTATGTGCCTAACATGCATGTTTTGATGTGGGAGGAAACCCATGTTGACACAGGAAGAAACTCCAAAAACTCCACACAGAAAGGTCCTACCCCAGCCAGAACGAACTCAGTTCCACACACCCACACTCTTGATGTTAGACGAGCAGACCTGGATTCAAACCCAGGACCTCTGTGCTGTGAGGTAACAGTGCTAACCACTAAGTCACTGTGCTGCCCTAATTCAGTTCATTAACAAAATCACAACTTGAGAGCACAGGTACTATTCCATGTGACAATGCATTTTTATAATCACAGAATGGAAAAATGAAAAATGACTGGCTTCTAAATGCTGCTGACAGCGGCAACTACGCACAGGCCAGGCATTGTAAACCTGAGAGCCATAATGTGTATCTATTTATTTATTCTTGTATGATTTATTGTATAATGGTCCCTGATTGGTCCATGCATGGGACTTGTATGTTCACTGCTTGCTCTGGTGCTCATGTCGATCTGTTGCCACTGACAGAGTTGAGTTGATTGATCGATTGTGGTTGTTCTTTCTTTTTATGTGACAGGTAGAATGTAAATTGAATTGCTCTATGGGGATAAATAAAGTCGCTTGAATCTTGGATCTTGAACTCTAGGACAGTGTTTTTCCATCCTGTTTCTTGGTGCTTCCTGTCCTATTTTAGATGTGTCCCTGATTCAAATGATCAACTTGTTATCAAGCTCTGCTGAAGTCTGATAACGAGCCATTCATTTGAATCAGGTGTGTTGGAGCAGAGACACATCTAAAACATGCAAAACTGCGCTAGCCTTACAGCAGTGGTAATGTTAAAAAATATAACCATAATTCATTTTAATGTTATTTTTTTGTCAAAGCCACAGAGTGCCACTGCAGAGGGGCGAAAGAGCCGCGTGAAGCAGACCCCCGGTCTGACGGAAATGTCACTTAATGACTTAAAGGGACATTCTTAAATCTTCAGGGCTGCATGGTGGATCAGTGGTTCTAACTGTCGCTCCGTAGCAAGGTGGTCTTGGGTTCGATTCCTGGCTGGGGCAGTCGGTCGTCCTCTGTGCACTGCACTACAGCATCGTTGATTTCACTCCAACCCACTTTTTCAGATTCGTTTTGTTTTATTGCTGTGGTGTGTAACGTGACCTCAAATGAAGTGTTTCTGCTCAGTCAGTCTCACCACTTGACTGGAGAGGACAATTTCATTCTGCGCATTCAGCTGTTGTCATAATCTAAAACTCTGCAGCGAGATGAGCAGCCGTCTATTTAGCACGTTTGCTCGAAGGTGGAGTTTACGTGTTCTCCTCGTACTCGCGTGGGTCTCCTCCATTGTTGTCTGTCCTCCATCAAAAACATGTATATTAGGTCCACCTCCAGCTGATACCCTCGACTGAGGCACTGGATAAGATCTGAAATTGGTCTCCAATCGCTGCGCTGTAGCTACCCACTGCTCCTCAAGTACGGGTTAAATGTAGAGACCAAATCTCACTGTACGCTGTATATGTGACCAATAAATCTTATCTTTCGGCCTGTAGGACACTGACAGGCATAAGTGCCTCATTCAACCGCACATAAAAAATACAAACTATCCCTTTAACCTGTATAATGGAACAGTTGCCAGAGACCTCCTTAGGTCAGTGACCATACGACTCATTTTCTAAATAATATATCCAATCAGACGTCGCTGCTTTAATTGTTCTCTTCTGTTTTCACTCTGGGAGCTTGAGTCTGGGATGTCACCCAGGTCAGGCTGAGGAAGAGTGAAGATAAACAAAAAGCAATCTTGTTGTCCTCCTCCTGAACTCCTGCTCAGTGACCCCAGCAGAGGTGATCACATCTCTCACAGCTTTTTTTTTCTCTCCCTGCTGCAGCTCTTTGAAGAAAAAGCACCAGGACACTCATTATATTTTGTCAATGGAATTACAATCCTTGAATGATTCATTTCTCCCTGTCACTCTTGTGGCAGTGCTTTATTATAGAGATGTTGTTAGAGATGTCTTTCACTGTGCCTGTATTGCTGCTGTTATCATGCAGCTGTTCACAGTCATGACACACATAATGTTCATACTGTCTGAATGTGTTTTTTCAGTTTTTTAAATGATTTTGTACATGTGATTGTACTGACATTAATGTGATTCTGATGTCTGATATATTCTCTCACAACACACTTTCGATATAGCCTTTTCATTTCATTTGCACAACATGCTTGAGCATTTTTGGTACATATGTAGTTACTGATAAACAACAGATGAGCTGATTAATACACCTCTCAAGTTTGTCCGTTAAGTGTTAAGATGCAGTCAGGCCACCAGCAAACAAACTGAGCTGCCTGGTTTTAAAATACCTCAACATATATCAACACTTTCAAAGGTCACAAATTAATGCTAATATATGATGTTTAAAGTGACTACAAGGAATTTTCAAGTATTCATGAAACAGTCTCATGATTGCTCTGATGATTATAAATTTCCTGTAACAGCACATGAGACCCTCAGCGAAAAGACTGCTATTTTTATGTAGTTACTATTAATG